>JAOANR010000001.1:83701710-83786295 GCA_030278955.1 Hygrophila difformis
ATGACATCGAACATGCATAGGAGGCATGAATCTACTATACGCACGTGAATTAAGCAGAAGTAGGCAAAGTTCACAAAATTCAGTCCAACATCTCTCCCCATAATCCTAACATGGCAAAATGCTCATCAACCTCCATGATATCCCCTCCACACATGTGATAAGCCTCCACCAAAGTATGCATAGCAAAATAAAAATGGGGGATAGCTCACTAACCTGGTCCATGAAGCGAATAAGAGGGCGACCTGGTTGCAAGCAGATAGCGTCCTTCGAACAATGGCAGGGGGCTTCCAGGTGGCGGCTTCCAGGACAGGGGTGGCGGCCTTCAGGCGGCCTCGGGTGAAGCAGGCGGCCTCGGGGGTGAAACGGGCGGCCTCCCAGAGCGATGGCGGCCTCGGTCGGGCGGCCAAGGGGCGGCGGCCTCTGGCAGGGCGGCCAAGGCGTGGGAAAGTGGGCGGCCTTGCGCGAGATCGAAGTGGGGGCGGCCTCCAAGGCGTGGGCGGCCTTGGCATGAGGCGGCCTCGGGTGAAGCGGCATTGGCGTGGGCGGCCTTGGCGTGAGGCGGCCTTGGCGTGGCGGCGGCCTGGCGGGGCGGCTTCAGAAGGCGGCGGCCTGGCGTGGCGGCGGCCTCTCGGTGGTGGCGGCTTCAGGTGGCCAAGGGCGGCGACCAAGGAGATCAGGGCGGCGGCCAAGGAGAAGTGGATGGCGGCCTTGTGCTCCAAGGATGGCAGCCTTGACACAGGACGGTGACGGCCTTCGAGCGCGAATAGGACGGCCTCCGGAGCAGCAGGCGGCGGCGTTCAAGGGCAGCGCTGGCGGCCTCCGGAGCAGCAGGCGGTTTCCGGCGGCCGGTGGAGGAGTAAGGGAAGAAGAGAGGAAGAGAGAAAATTTTTTGAAAGAAAATGATGTTGGAAGCTTTTGAAGCCTTTTATACTAATAGGGTTTTGACTTAATGGGCCTTAATGGGCTTCAAATCCTAAAAAATTAAGGCGCGCAAATTTGTCTTAAAATGCTAATCAGACAAAATGCGCGAGGGGGTCATCTGTTAACCCAAAGGAAAAAATATATCAAAGCCCACCTAGTTTTTAGTCTCGGCCCAATTTGTAAAAATATATCCGAAAGGGGGATGCCCATTATGTGAAGATATATCCGGAAGAGAGGACGCATCTTCAAATCAGTAAAGATATATCCGGAAGGAGGAACACATCTTCAAGATCCCAGTCGGTGAAAATATATCCGGAAAAGAGGACGCACCTTCAAAGGCCCAATCCATTTTTCAAGGCTCGGTTCAATTCAAGATTTATCCGGATAATGATCCAGTAAGAAAACCGACACCAGGGCGATAGGAAGTGACCCAAGCCACCACGCCGCCTAGGCGCCTATGGTAAGTCAAGGAAGATCGCCCCAACCAGCCACCAGCCATCCTCAAGCCACCACACCCTAGGCGCCTATGGTATCACCAAGTCAAGGAAGATCGCGTCTTTGCAGGGCGGCGGCATCACGTCTCATTAATATAGGGCGGCGGCAGCAGAATTCAAGGAGAAAATAACAGCTTAATGCAGGGGGCCATGGGAGGCTCTCACTCTATATAAGGAGATGAGGAGGTATAGAAGAGAGGCATCAACACACCCCTTGAGGAATCACTTTATCTATTCTGCATTTTTATTCTTGCAAGTTTCTTTCGTGTTTTTCCATTCTGCAATCTTTAATTCCTTTACAGCTTTCTTATTTTCGTGTAATTCCTTTCTGCAATTCTTGTAATCCTTTCGATACTCATCAATCAAAAAAGGAGGTTTCTCCCTCAAAGAATTTCTTGGTTAACACATTTACATCAATGCCTTGACAACCAATGTCCAATGTGCAAATACACAATGTTACAATGTAAAAAGAGTATCGAGAGGAAGCACGAACATTTTTTTTTAAAAAAAAATCATGATGCTAAAATCTTTGCTTAAAGAAATATTGGGAGACTATATCAAATCAATTAAAATGAGGAATAAAAAGGAAGAATAAGGAATGGGTATTGTAGTGCAAAATTATGTAGATATAAACTGCAAAAGGATTTTATTAGTTTCACAATAAATGTCTACAATTACTAAAAATTTAAAAGAATTTTTTAAAAAATATATATGGAGATCAAACGATCAGCAGCATTTTGTTGCTGTGGGACTTGGTATTGAGAATGTGTAGAGTGTATGCGTAACACTAATGTGTAAAGGAGTGTCTCTATTTATAGAAAAAAAAGATGGGCAGTGGGCCGATATAATGGGCCAATCTGTTTCGAGTGTTCATTGGCTCATTGGGCGATAGGTATTGTCTTTAGACTTTTTCACGTTTGGCCCGGCGTAGTGTCCATTGCGTCATATTGCATATGGGTCATTCATTTGGACATGTCCATATTGACTAATTTACATGGGCCGACCTGCTTCGACCGTCCAGTTCATTGGGTCATGGGGCTTGTGGATCATTCATCTGTACATGTCCATATTGTCCCAATATAAATTTATTTCACTTGATGGATCCAACTAGCTCGATAAATATTTTTTTTGGGGGGGTAACAATGGCGTGAAAACGCCGGCAAAGGGTGGTAATGAAGCAACTAGTCCAGAAAATATTACACGTATCAAATTACTTTAAGCATCTAATTTATTTAAAATGTCTAAAAATAATTAAATTAATATATAAAATTACACGTGTCTCATTTTTAGTAATGAATAAAATTCACATATTACATGTATGAAGTTGATCAAACCTTCATCCCAACATTCTAAAAATAATACTCCCTCCGTCCCGCGAAGATTGAAGCCTTTCTTTTGGGCACGGTAATTTAGGTAGTGGAGTTTAGTAGTTAAAGTGGTGTGGGTATTTGTGTTTAAGATTATAATGAATTTTGATATTGTTTATTGTTTAACTTTGACTTAATATTATCGTAGTGATGTAATTTGAGAAAAATATTCAAATGTGGTCTTGTTAGAATCGTCTAATCGTGTAGTTTTAGAATATATATTTTATACAATTTTTATTTGTATCAATTTTGTAATATTAAGAGTTAAAGAAATATAAGGGACTTTGTGTAGGAAAGTAATAATGCATTGGAATTTGTGCAGAATAGTAAAAGTAAGTATTTTTAATGGGATTTGACAATAATTAAGATTCTAATCAAACTTATTTAATTTTTCTAAAAACGGAAAAGGGTTCAAACTTCGTGGGACACCCCAAAAAGGAATAGGGTTCAAACTTCGTGGGACGGAGGGAGTAACATTTTCTTTTGATATATAGTGAAAAAAAAAAGGACAAAGCATTTGAAAGAGAGAGAAAATTGGTTAATAAAAATACTTTTCATATTATTATTACCCCTCCCCTTTATGAGAGAAACGAACAAGAAATTATGAGTCCATCTTTGTCAGATTAGGAGAAAAATAACCAAAAACAGAAATTTGGACGTCATCCCAAAAACAAGGACACGGATATGTATAAATATCCGAACTTTTTGCATTTCCGTTGTGCGCATTCTCTGTCTCAAACTTTGAATTTTCCCCTAATTCCATTTCCAAAATCTTCTGATTACGCCATTCCGTTCAGTTGGAGAAGAGGATTTTGGATTTCTTTTCTTTCTAAAATTCGTTCTTTCTCTTGTATTTTAAACCTTTACAACTCTATTTGTAGAAATATTTGTCAATGAATGTGAGCCCTCAAGGATAGAGTGAAATAATTCGCCCCGCGGACAGCATTTGCTTTGTTTTGATTTTATTTTTCTCAATTTATGGGAATACACGAAATTGGTACGTTTTATGTGTTCATTTTTAACGATATTTGGCTGTTTCGGCTGTTACTTGATGGAGTTTGCATGGAAATGTTTGGACATGATTGGAAAAGGGATTTTGAATGTTGGGTTAATTCCGTCCTCTCTGTTTGGGTAGATTGTTTAATTTTGTTTGAATAATTGATTTTACGTTGCGGGAGCTGGAGCAAGGTTGGATTTTTTTCTATATTAGTTATCGATTTTGGGGGTGTCTTCAATTGAAATGTTGTATAATGTAGAGATTCTTTGGGCATCACATTTATTGAAAGAAATGGCATGCCTGAGCTCTCTCCCTGTTTTGCTGATGAATTTGTTTTTGGGTTTTCTCCAATGCAGTTTCTTTGGCTCCCACATAAATGATGATATTCCATAAATTTATTTGTTTAGTTGGGTAGAGATGGACCTAACTGCTCTCTTGACATCTGCTGGTATCAATACTGGTGTATGTTTGGGGCTTTTTTCCCTCTACTCTGTCTTGAGGAAACAACCAAGCTTTGCAAGTGTCTACTTTGGGCAGAAGCTTTCTCACGCGAATACAAATCAGCAAGATCCCTTTTGGTTCGAGAGGCTTCTTCCATCTGCCAGTTGGATTTTGAAGGCTTGGGAAGCATCGGAAGACGATATATATGCTGCTGGGGGTGTAGATGCTGTGGTATTTCTTCGGGCAGTCGTCTTCAGGTGATAACTTGTTGATTTAACTGCAACCTTTCATCTCCCTTTTCATAAAGTTGATACTGTATAAATTTTGAATATAATCTTTGTTGGTTACAATGTTAAATGTTGCCTAATATATTCAGCAAAAATGTAATTTCATGGTGACACTTGTGCTTGATCTTTTGGCCAATCTTTATTACTTCAGTCAATGTTCTTTAGGTACTTTTGTTAATTTGGATTTGTGATATGTACCTAGGGTATTCACTTTTCTTTTTGTTTTTATCTATATGGATGACAGCTTTAAAATCATGGATTACAATCTATCAAATTTTTACCAAGTGCCCCTAAATAAGAGTACTACTATCAAATAGTAACTTTGCCATACTGTTTTGTCTTACAGATGGAGAAAGAGGACAAGAGTTTGTTTCTTCTTATGTTCTATATTTTTTATTTTTCAATTCTCATATTTTCAATAGTCTACATGTTTGAAATTCTTTTTGTTAGGTCAAATATTCCAGGCATAATCATTACTTGTCTAGGCCAGGGGATTAGAATCTGCCTAGTTTTATCTTATTCCTTTTGTGGCTTGATTTGAAAACATAATGTTTCATGTTTTCTGTGTCTAATATCCGTTGCTGCTGTATTTTGTGCAGTATCAGAATATTCAGTGTTGCTGCTACAGTGTGCTTGTTTCTTGTTCTTCCAGTTAATTATTATGGGAAAAATATGGTTCACACAGGGATTTCAGGTGAAAAGTTGGATGTGTTTGGCATTAGGAATATCGCTGAAGGATCAAAATGGTACGTAGACTGGAATGTCGTTAATCATTCACGTGAATCAGTTCTTGTGCTATTGTTTTACGCATTCATCCTCAATGTGCAGTGTTCTTCTAACTATATACTCCATAATCAGCATATTTTAAATATTAGTACTTTTGAAGGATCACAAGTAACTAATTGAACATAGATTTGGCTGTTAAATCTATTTAGGTTGCTAACTCTAGAAATTACAATTTTACAAATACGGACTTAATGCACGAGCTGAAAAATCCACAAGTATGGCGTTATCATTTCATTTTTGAAGTAATATTTCGTGTAGGAACTTCTTATTCTCAAGGCTCTCCATTTTTGAGTTTGATTGATGTTCTCCTAAATTAAACTTTCAGTTTTCCATTTGGCAGGCTTTCAATCCACTGTCTTGCATTGTACATCATTACGTGCTGCAGTTGTTGCCTTCTTTACATTGTAAGGACTATAGGGTGTTGTTCTTTTGGTTAAGATATTTCATTAATAAATCTGAAATTCTATGGTTTTCTATGATATTAACAAGCCTGTTTTTAGGAATATAAGAACATCATGGAAATGAGATTGGCACATATTGGAGAATCTCTTTCCTCCCCAAGCCACTTCACAATAATTGTTCGTGCAATTCCTTGGATAAATGGAAGCTCTTGCAGTGATGCGGTGTACAAATACTTCACTGAGTTGTATTCGTCAAGTTATTTATCACACCAAATGGTTTATGAGTCGGGCGCAGTTCAAAAATTGATGGTGAGCATTTAGATACATATAATGGTGCATAACAATACATAGATGTATCCGTTGCTTTGGCTGTAACAGACACACACACACACACATTTAAAAAATATTTCGTTCTTTAAATGACACATTTTTATTTCATTTCAAAATGAACTCATCTGAAAACATCATTGTTTTCTACTATTGTGTCTTGGAAACTTGAGCTTTGTTCTTCCTGCTGGGATTGTTCATAAATATTTTCGTGCTATTATTCTTGCCATGCATCTGAAAAGCTTTCTCATAATGCCTAAACAAATTTTACCTGAAGCTTTCTTGTTTGTAAATGTGAGCAGCTCAACAACGTATAATGATATCTTCGAAATAATGAATACAATTACTGTTGTGACAAGTTCATGGGATATGTTCACATCATCCTTAATCAAATAAACAGTTTTACCTGTACTTGGAAATGATGTTTGTCCATATGCTTTTATACATGTCAAGTCCTCTTGTTAACTGCTTTGATCATATGTTATGTGCAGCGTGATGCTGAAAAGATGTACACAATGCTCAAGTCTAACCATCTGGAGAAACACTGTGCACCACAATTTTTGAAATGTTGCTATTGTGGAGGCGCTACGACATCTTTTAAGATTCTTTCGAATGATTCTGAAGGTTCTACTAAGAAAGGAATCAACCGTGAAAGTGCGGAAATGAGGAAAAAGGTGGCAATTCTCTTCAAATGAACTCATGTTTACCAATCTACTTTAGCACACAACTACACAAGCCAGGCTGTTAATTGCATTGATTGGTGTGCATGCAATATCTCATCGACTTGGTACTTTTTGGAAGACTACTTGCTATGCTATTCTCCCGTTCTCAATAGTTATCTACAAGAGTGTTACATCTCATTTGTGTTTGCTAATAACGCTTGGTATAGGGATAACTCACAATTTTGAGGCATGGTGATAATTACTGCAGGAATGTGAAGCTGCTCTGGTTTTCTTCAGAACACGTTATGCTGCATTGCTTGCTTCTGAGGCGCTTCAATCACCAGATCCTATGTCTTGGGTGACGGATGCTGCTCCAGAGCCAGAAGACATCTTTTGGTCAAACTTATGTGTGGCATATCGTCTCCTCTGGATACGCAAGATTATTGTTAAGGTGGCCGCTGTTTGTTTGGTGCTTTTCTTTCTCCCCCCTGTGGTGTTCACACAAAGTCTTGTCCATTTTGAAAAGATAAAGAATACATTTCCACCCTACGCGTTTATTGCAGAGAGGTAAGAAATCTTAATGCTTTTAGCTTTTCAACTATTTCCAATTCCTATACATACACAGGGTTTTGGGTTAGGAAGAAGCAAGGCTATCCTAATAGGAATTTGGAGTCGATGTGTAATAAAAGTTGTTCTGTATGGTGTACACCTA
Source organism: Hygrophila difformis (assembly GCA_030278955.1). Classification (NCBI taxonomy): domain Eukaryota; kingdom Viridiplantae; phylum Streptophyta; class Magnoliopsida; order Lamiales; family Acanthaceae; genus Hygrophila; species Hygrophila difformis. The sequence goes on from JAOANR010000001.1 coordinate 83,709,106, forward strand.
TCACTCTGATATTTCCCCATCCTTCTTTTTTGCTAGAGCGAAAAAGGATTACAGCTCGGTCATACTTTTTTCTGTTTCCATGAAGATTTTTGAAGAGCTGATCTCCGGATATTTACCTAGTGTGGTCTTCATCATCTTTCTGTACATCGTCGCACCAGTTATGATGGTGTTGTCTACATTGGAAGGACCCAAATCGCGCAGTGGCAGGAAAAGGAGTACCTGCGTTAAAGTTGTGGTCTTCATCATCTGGAATGTATTCTTTGCAAATATTCTATCTGAAGCTGCAATTAACCATTATAGTGTCTCAATCGGAAAGCTAGGAGATCCAAAAAAGATACCAAATGTTCTTGCTCGTGCAGTTCCAGCAACGGTAATACTTCCATCTCCTTACAGTTTGTGATTGATCGAACTTCAAATTCGATACCACCTTATCTCGTGCTTTTTTTGTTCAAATTCTAGTCAGATTCTACAATTAAGATGTTATGTTTCGCAGGCGACCTTCTTCATGACTTATGTCCTCACGTCAGGATGGGCATGCTTGGGCCTCGAGCTCATTCAGCTATTCCCTCTTCTCAGCATCATGTTTTCTAAATATATTCTTCACAGTGATGAACACACATCTTATGCATACACCTTTCCGTATCACACAGAAGTTCCCCGAGTCCTGTTGTTCGGACTTCTGGGCTTCACATATTCCATTGTGGCGCCCATAATTTTGCCAATCTTGATGGTATACTTTCTCCTGGCCTATTTAGTGTACCGTAATCAGGTTAGTACTCTGATGACGAGGTTTTTTTAACATCTACTTCGTTGCTTTGAAAACGTGAGAATTTACCTAATGAACTTGCACTTGCGCGCATTTTTCAGATTATGAACGTATACATAACCAAGTATGACACGGGCGGTCTGTACTGGCCTATTGTGCACAACACGACAATCTTCTCGTTGGTGCTAACCCAAACGATAGCCTTGGGGTTCTTTGGCATAAAAAAGTCTCCAGTTGTGTCGACCTTCACTATCCCATTGATAATTTGTACACTCCTATTCAACGAGTACTGCAGGCAACGCTTTCTGCCTGTCTTCCAAAAGACCCCAGCACAGGTAGTAAAAAATCACACGCGACCATTTCCATTAGTTTTGAAAAAAAAAAAAAAAAGCAAAACAAAGGATCCATCTGTTTCCATCTTTGTATCTTCTACTATTGAGATCATTTTTCTTGCAGACGATAATTGAAATGGACCGTAAAGATGAAACATGTGGGAGAACGGAAGAAATGCATCAGATGTTGCAGTCTGCGTATTGTCAATTCAAAACGAAGTCCCTCAATTTGCACGAAACTGCAAAACAGAATCAGACACAGTTCATGGAAGTGGAACTACAATGAAACCCACAGATCAGATACCTCCAGACTGGATCGAACAGATGGAAGCGAATACATGAGGTTCACTCACTCTTCCTCAGTACCATACATACATTCTTTGCACCTAAATCAACTCTTAACTATACACTTCATAAAAACACAAGTGATCAAAAAGATTGAATTTTTCTCCCTAGAGAAGTCTACTAAGAGTGTAGGGATGTCTTATTCTGGTTTCCATTTCTTTCAACTGTTTTCACTTGAAATTCTTTTAGGGAAAAACATGCCATCCAGTTGCTGCTGTTGTCTCATCTCCTGGCAATGAATGTACGGCCCGGAGCAAGTTTGTAATGTCTCAATATCTCCCTGTATCTGTTGTTTAATACAATTAAAGTGCCAAGTGTAGAGAAGTGAATGTGTATTTGTTCAAGGATAGGAAGTCTTATGCTTTTTCTATCCTCTCAGACAAGAAGATTTAGTTTCTGTAGCAATACTTTGAAGAGTCGTTTACACACTGTTGTAAATTTTGTTTTTGTCCCAATTCAGACAAAGTGGCGTTGATGTTGAATAGGAAAGATGATGCCTTGTTTGCCCCTGTCAGATGCATTTTGTCATGGTGCTAAATTTAATGTTTTCTTCTTAGATTCATTGGAGCATTTGGAAATTGGATGAATCATTTTCTCTTGTAACATTTAATTTAATGAGAAACATATCTCATAATTTTTATTGAAGGATATCTCAGAATAAGAGACCACGTTCTATGCATATGAATTACAGTGGAGGATGTTGGGAATTCACCAAATAACTTCACAAGTTCAAATTTCACAGCGGACACTTAATTCCCAAGTTGTTAGAATTTCGCAGGAACATTAACTAAAAACAAGCAAACAATGAACACAAGGATTTACGTGGAAAACCCTTCCAATTCGAAAGGTAAAAACCACGAGGCTCTTGAGCCTATCTCAAATCCACTATCACCAAAGGAGATTACACCAAAGTCTGCCCAAATTACAACCAAAGATGTGGCCTTACAACAACACAAAGTCACCACAATCTCAACTCCATCAAAACACCAAAAATCAGAAATTGAGAACACAAACTGCTGTCACGAACAGAAATTCATACAGAAAATTCTGGCCGTTGAAATTCGATTTCCACCGTACAAAACGAAGAACAAGATGTCACGCACCTGCTGTAAAAATTTCAACCCGATCGGACAAGGTTTGGTGTGCCGATTGGCCGGAAATCAGAATCTGGACGGAGAGGTTTTGTTGCTGCGTTTTGCTCTCTTTTCTTTTTTCTAGTTGCTGTGTTGTGTGTAGAATATTGTTGTTGACAGCTTCTCAATAATATGTTTTGCTGCTTTCTCTTCTCACCTCATATTTCTTTAGCAGTTGGGAGCTATAATTATAGGCATTATTATTTGACCAAATGGTACACATGTTGGGAGGACCCAACAAATCTCCCCCTCCTCCCGACTATGTGGAGGAACTTGTCATTCCGACAAGTGAGCAACAAAATTCAAATTTCCATCTTGGTACACATTTCGTAAGCATATCAGCTCCATTCTCATCTGTATGTACCTTCTCAAGGTATATCGACTTCTCATCCAACACGTCACGCAACCAATGATATCTCGTATCAATGTGTTTAGACTTTGAATGAAAACTAGGATGTTTACTAACATGGATAGTACTTTGATTGTCACAAAGTAAGGCATACCTCTCTTGTGCATAGCCAAGCTCTTTGAGAAATTTCTTCACCCAAAGCATCTCCTTGCACGCTTCAGTAGCTGCAATAAATTCAGCTTCATTTGTTGACAACGCAACACATTTCTGCCGCCTAGATTGCCAAGAGATTGCTCCCCCTGCAAAGACAATCACATAACCTGAAGTGGATTTGCGAGTATCAATATCACCCGCCATATCAGCATCAGTGAAACCACGAAGAACTAAATCTTCACTTCCAAAACAGAGTTTCAAATCTGATGTACCACGAAGATATCTCAAGATCCACTTCACAGCTTTCCAATGTTCTCTTCCAGGATTTGAGAGAAAACGACTTACAGTGCTCACACCATGGGCTATATCTGGCCTTGTACATACCATTGCATACATCAAACTTCCAACTGCTGATGAATAGGGAACATTTTCCATATCTTTCTTCTCTTCTTCAGTGGAAGGACATTGAGAAACACTCAATTTCATGTGTGTTGCCAATGGAGTACTAACAGGCTTAGCATTTTCCATATGAAACCTTTGAAGCACCTTCTGAATATAATTCTCTTGCGATAGCCAAAGTTTACCAACTTTTCTATCTCTCAAAATTCTTATGCCAAGAATTTGATTTGCAGCTCCCAAATCTTTCATAGAAAAGCACTTGCTCAACTCTTGCTTAAGCTCCCTAATTCTTGAAATACTCTGACCAACAATTAACATGTCGTCAACATAGAGCAGCAAGATAATGAAATCATTTTCTGAGTACCTCTGCACAAATACACAATGATCAGAATTGAGCTTTCGATAACCATGCTGTTGCATCACTGACTCAAGCTTCTTGTACCATTGTCGAGGAGCTTGTTTCAAACCATACAAGCTCTTTTTCAATTTGCAGACATAATCTTCTTTGCCCTGCACTTGAAATCCCTCAGGTTGCTCCATATAGATATCTTCATCTAAATCACCATGAAGAAATGTTGTCTTCACATCCATTTGTTCGATCTCCAAGTCAAGACTTGCAGCCATCGCTAACACAGATCGAATAGAAGACAATTTAACTACTGGAGAAAAGATTTCATCAAAATCAATTCCTTTTCTCTGCTCGAAGCCTTTAATCACCAATCTTGCCTTATACTTTGGTGTCAAAGAACCTTGTTCTTGCTTCAGCCTGTAAACCCATTTATTTTTCAGGGCTCTTTTTCCTTTTGGTAATTTCACCAACTCAAAGGTATCATTATCATAAAGAGACTTCATCTCATCTTTCATAGCATGCAACTAATGCTCTTTATCCACACTCTCAATTGCTTCATTAAAGCATTCGGGTTCTCCTTCATCAGTCAAAAGGACATATTCACTAGGTGAATATCTAGTAGACTGTTGTCTATCTCTTGTAGATCTCCTGAGAGGAACCTGTTGAGCATGATCAAAATCATCATTGTCACCACCCATAGAGTGTTGTGCACCATCACCATGATCATCATCTGTCTGATCTTGTTGCATATCCTGTTCTTCTGTATCATCTCCAGCTGGCGATCGTGTTATAGGAACTGGCTCAACATCTACAAAGTCATCTTGAGCATGAGAGTCAGATTTCTGCAAATCTTCAATTGTCTGATTTTCCATAAACACAACATCACGACTCCTTACGAGCTTCATTGTAGCTGGATCATACAATCTATAGCCAAACTCATCTTGACCATAGCCCAAAAAGATGCACGGTTTGCTTTTCACATCAAGCTTTGATCTCTCATCTTTTGGAACATGAACATATGCCTTACAACCAAAGACTCTTGAATGATCATATGACGAAGTTTTACCTTTCCAAACTGCATCTGGAACATCTCCATTAAGAGCAACTGTAGGAGTCAGATTGATCACGTGTGTAGCTGTCAATAAAGCTTCACCCCAAAAGGTCTTAGGAAGTTTTGACTCTGCCAGAAGACATCGAACTCTCTCCAATAATGTTCGATTCATTCTCTCAGCTAACCCATTCAACTGAGGTGTCTTAGGAGGCGTCTTTTGATGTCGAATCCCCTGTTTCCTGCAATAATCCTCAAATGGTCCACGATACTCTCCCCCGTTATCAGTTCGGATGCACTTCAACTTTCTTCCAGTTTGCCTTTCAACTAGAGCATGGAAATCCTTGAACTTATCAAGTACTTGATCCTTTGATCTCAACACATAGACCCATAGCTTCCTGGAATGATCATCAATAAATGTCACAAAATAAGATGCACCACTAAATGAGTGTACCTTCAACGGACCGAAGACATCTGAATGCACCAAGTCCAGTAAATTCTGCATTCGTCGAGGTTGATGAGTTTTGAATGACACTCGATGTTGCTTTCCTGCAAAACAATGTGGACATTTCTCCAAATTTGCATTATTCAATCCAGAAATGGCATTTTTTCTCACCAGAATTTCGAGGCCTTTAGCACTTATGTGACTCAACCGTCTGTGCCATAATTCAGGGGAATTCTGCTTCTCCACCAGGTTCACAGCATCACTGGAAACTGAAGCTTGCAACGAATATAAGTTTGATCTCAATATTTTACCTTTAGCAACTACAAGAGATCCTTTATTCAGTTTCCATATACCATCACAGAAATTATTTCCATAACCATCTTTATCAAGTCTCCCAACAGAAATCAGATTCATACGAATATCCGGTGCATGTCTGACATCCTTCAATCACAATGTAGATCCATTGGCTATCTTCAAACAAATATCACCTGTGCCCACAACTTCAGATATACCATTATTTCCCATCCTTAATGAACCATACTTACCAGCATTGTAAGTAGAAAAGAAATCCCTTCTTGATGTGACATGGACTGCAGCACCTGTATCAGCAAACCAACTAACATCAGAGGAAATTGTATTCACTGCATTTTCATCAAAGACAACAACGAGATCGTCCTTTGTAGTCGTGGCAACATGACTGGCATCATCAGACTTTCCTGCACCAGCATTCCTGTTATCATTCTTCCACTTGAAGCAATATTTCTGGATATGACCCTTCTTGTGACAGTAGTGACACTCAACATTCTTGTATCGAGATTTGGATTTGCTCCTTTGTCTGCCCTTATCAACATTTCTGGTTTTCTGTCTCCCCCTATTCTCTGCAACGAACAACTCATTCTGTGAAGATGATGAACCTTGAGTTTTTCTTCTCATCTCATCATTCATGATTCCACTTTTGGCATAATCAAGAGTCATTGTACCATCAGGAGCAGAATTAGTGTGTGACACCCTGAATGTCTCCCACTTATCAGGCAAAGTATTCAGCAACCATAATCCAAGAATCTCATCATCGAATTTCACTCCAACATTTGACAATTAATCCAATAACCCCTGGAACTCATTCACATGGTCAGCGATAGGAACATCTTCCTTATACCTCAATTGTATCAATTGTTTCAGCAAGAATAATTTATTATTACCCGTCTTTGAAGCATAAAGCTTTTCAAGCTTATCCCACAATGTCTTAGCATGCGTCTCATTAGCAACCAAATTTAACACATTATCATCGACCCACTGTCGAATAAAACCACACACTTGTTGATGCTCAAAAGCCCAATCCTCATCTGATTTAGATTCTGGCTTCGAAGTAGCAAACACAGGTAGATGCAAACTTTTTACAAATAGAAGATCTTTCATCTTCCCCTGCCATTTGTGATAATTCATCCCATTCAACGAAATCATCCGGCTTGTGTTAATTTCCATAATTCTAACAACAACAATAGCTCTGATACCACTCTGTCGGGAATTCACCAAATAACTTCACAAGTTCAAATTTCACAGCGGACACTTAATTCCCAAGTTGTTAGAATTTCGCAGGAACATTAACTAAAAACAAGCAAACAATGAACACAAGGATTTACGTGGAAAACCCTTCCAATTCGAAAGGTAAAAACCACGAGGCTCTTGAGCCTATCTCAAATCCACCATCACCAAAGGAGATTACACCAAAGTCTGCCCAAATTACAACCAAAGATGTGGCCTTACAACAACACAAAGTCACCACAATCTCAACTCCATCAAAACACCAAAAATCAGAAATTGAGAACACAAACTGCTGTCACGAACAGAAATTCATACAGAAAATTCTGACCGTTGAAATTCGATTTCCACCGTACAAAACGAAGAACAAGATGTCACGCACCTGCTGTAAAAATTTCAACCCGATCGGACAAGGTTTGGTGTGCCGATTGGCCGGAAATCAGAATCTGGACGGAGAGGTTTTGTTGCTGCGTTTTGCTCTCTTTTCTTTTTTCTAGTTGCTGTGTTGTGTGTAGAATATTGTTGTTGACAGCTTCTCAATAATGTGTTTTGCTGCTTTCTCTTCTCACCTCATATTTCTTTAGCAGTTGGGAGCTATAATTATAGGCATTATTATTTGACCAAATGGTACACATGTTGGGAGGACCCAACAGAGGAGTATAAAATATGCTTGTAAAAAGTTCTTTGATTTGTTCTATTTATGAATTTCTTTGATGTGGAAGTAAGTAATTAACTTCTGATTATTGTAATTTTTCTTTACCTATTGTTGTACCTTTCCCATGCAATTATTGGTTGTAATATTATACTACTTACCTATGTTCTTTAATAACTGCACCACTTCTGCATTTCACGCAATTCAATAAATATTTTTAATCTGTAATAACTCATACTCTATATAAGTAAAAATGATAAAAATTTGACATTCTAAAACTACGCGATTAGACAAATCTAACAAGATCTCACTTGACTATGATTTTTCTTATATAACTATATTTAAAAATTCAATCAATGTTACTCCATTAATAGTTAACACTATGCAAATGATGCAGTTACATGAAAACAGAGGAAGTAGTAAGTCCACCCCAAGATGAGTGCTCTCCTATTTCGACTTCCCACAGCCATCGGGATAGCGAGCGGACCAAAAGCTATGGAACTTGGGTGCTGAGTTGGAATCCCATTCTAACTAAGAATTCTTGTCGTTCCGGACAATTTGCTTGTGTAGGTGGGGACCCGGTATTTTCTGAATCCTTATGTAAGGAATTACAAAAGAAGTTCTTTCACCAAAGGTGTGAATTAGGGTCCTTAGATTTATTTGTGATCCTTGAGGAGCCGTATGAGGTGAAAATCTTCGAGAGAAAGTAACAGTATCTACTCGGACACTACAGTGGAATAACTCCAGTTCCTTCGGAATCGATAGTCAATCCTATTTCTGATAGGGGCAGTTGACAATTGAATCCGATTTTGACCATTATTTAGGGTACTCCCGGGAACAGATCCAGTGGAGACGGGGTTGGGCCTGTAGCTCAGAGGATTAGAGCTGAAAACAAAGAAATTGTTGGAGTTCTCATTTCTATCTAGTCCCAACTTGATGTTAAGAAAAGATCTTTGAGAGGTAGCTAACCAACTTCTAGGAGAGACGTAATTGACTTCATTAATCTCGGTAGCTACACAAAGGACTATTTAAATTGATTCGTTTCTGCCGATAAGCTCTAATGGCATCATAGGAATTAGAAAAAAAAAGGTTCTTTTGTATGCACATGGTTCTTATTGTCAATTCTTTTATTTTGATATACGCACTCTTTCAAGGGTGGCTGCTTCTAGGCAAACCTCCTGACTGTCTCTGCACTTTTGCACATTTTCGTTAATCCATGAACAGGATCTATACATCTCGATTGGAAAAGAATCAAGAGAAAAAGAAAGAATCGGAATTGATCGATAGATTTCTCGAAACAAACGAAAAGGAAACGAAAGATGAAACATAAATCATGGATCAACTAGGCCCTCTCGGCTCGAACCCGCAGCTTCCGCCTTGACAGGGCGGTGCTCTGACCAATTGAACTACAATCCCAGTGAAATAGGGGATCTAGCAGAAGATTTTATTCTTTTTAATGAGCCTATCCTCTCTTCTTTAATTCATAATAGAAAAACGAAAAAAACGAATCTAATGCAAAACTAAAATACTTGGAGGACTCTTCTGACAAAATAAAAAATCTGTAATCGTCAGCAAAGTTGTTTCTTTTTTTTTTCAGTTCAACTCCAAAAAATTCTTCAAAATTCTTATAAATTATATATACTTATATAGAAGGCACAGGTTGTCACTTCAGTGTTGGATAAAAGAGGGAAAATGCCCTTTTTAGAATAAGCGGTTCAACCCGAAGAGTAACTAGGATCAATTTAGTCAGATACAATATATAAATAAAGGAAAAAGAAATCGAATGGGAATGCAAATCAGGCAATGGCTACAATACCTGGGTTTAATCAGATACAATTTGAAGGATTTTGTAGGTTCATTGATCGGGGTTTGACAGAAGAACTTTCTAAGTTTCCAAAAATTGAAGATACAGATCATGAAATCGAATTTCAATTATTTGTGGAAAGATATCAATTGGTAGAACCGTTGATAAAGGAAAAAAATGTTGTGTATGAATCACTCACATATTCTTCTGAATTATATTTACAGGAGCCAGGTATTGTAATGTACCGGGGGAATCCGCCGTTTTGGCTACCACAATTGTGTATTCCATCGCGCCTCTTTCCTGTAAAGTAGTTACTACCTGAGCCACAGAAGATGTTTTTTGCCCAATAGCTACATAAACACATATTATATTTTGACCTTGTTGATTGAGAATCGTATCTGTGGCGACTGCTGTTTTACCGGTCTGTCTATCTCCAATAATTAATTCTCGCTGACCACGCCCTATAGGGATCATCGAATCAATAGCAATGATTTTATTGAAAAAGATCGAAGTCGCGGTATTTATTTCACTCAAGATTGGGTCTCTTTACCGGGTGTTATTCCCGTGGCTTCAGGGGGTATTGTGTGAGGTGCATGTGCCGGAGGAACGACGTGATGGCCTAAAAATAGAAATGGTCTCCTTCAAATGGCCTATTCTAATTTTTTTAATGTAATTTCCTATTAATTATGTTTTGCTTTCATTTTCTGTCTAGTTTTTCTCTCATTTTTATTTTAGTAAATAATTAAATATTAATTATCAAACTTACCCAATCACATCACATTTATAAATAAATTAAAAGTTCAAACTCACAATCATCACATCACACATAATAAATCAGTTAAGAATCCAAACTCTAATCATATTGCATACACTCATATTCCATCTAAAAAAAAATATGCGGGCTGAAAATGACCATGCTTTTGCAGCATTCCTTGATGGAATTGGAAATAATACATGTCCTAACTCATCTGATGGTGAAGTAAGGATTCCTCATAATAATTTAATACCATTTCAGGATGATGACATTGCTACATTAATTCGTAAAATATATCCACCCAATATACTGCAATCACCTTCTATTGAGGCTTTTGTATGACGATCAATTCTTACAACGACAAACGAAATTGTAGACCACATCACGCGGCCCGCGCTTGGCATTTTTTCTGACCATTTGGCCTAAAATTAGGCCTGAACGCCTTCTAGTGGCCCATAAATGGATATTTTTTATATCGTGGCCAAAAAACAGAAGTACCTCCTTTTGGTGGTCTATTTTAGTTATTACCTCATTATATTTTTACCTTAAAACATAGTAATTGTTTTAGAAACTTATCCAAATTGATTCAATAAGTAAAATAGCATATTATCAAATTGGGCCTAATTTTATTTATTGGGCCCATTTAAACCCAATATAATTAGTTATCAGATCAAGGTATACTTCCTTTTAGTTTTATGAATTTGCATGCACGCAATTTAATTTATATTTTTAACAATTAATAATTCACATTGTATATAAATAAATTGTAAATTTTTTGATATTCTAAAATTATAAGACGATTCTAATAAAATTTCACTTGACTATATTTTTTATTTAGTACTAACTATTGTATAAAAATGAATTAAAGTTGAATAATGAATATTGTCAAAAGGCCAAACTTTTCACATTCATAAAAATAGAGGTAGTAGAAGTTTCAGATGTAAATGTAGAATAGAAAATTTGATAGACAAGCAACTGCAAACAATTTTATTAATCCACAATCACAATACCTATAATTTACAAAAATATCAAAAAGAATTTAAGAACATCAAACTATATGTGGGTTCGACTGCTAGAACTCCTTTAATTTCTCCACGTTTAACACTTAGAAGTGTATTTGATACTTCCTCTATGGCTACTTGAGAATTCTGCAGTGTTTTGTTGTTGTAGGATTTTCTATCTCTGAGTATATGAGTCTCTCTGTGTGTGTATGAGAGTATAGAGGTAAATGTGTGTAGAGATAACTCTAATTTGTGAAGGAACGCCTGATCTATTTATAGAGGAAAAATGGTGGATGGTGGTCCGATTTCAAGGTCCAATCTAAACATCCATTGGGTCATAGATACTGTGGGTCTTTCATTTGGGCTTGTTCACATTGTTTAAATTCCATGGTTCGGTTTGCTTCAAATGTCCATTGATCCATGTGGCCTATGGGGCCGGTGGGTCTTGCATTTGGACTTATTCACATTGGCCCAATCATATATTCGTTTGTCATAGGGCTCGTGGGTCTTGTATTTTGACCTGTTCACGTCGACCCGATATGAGTCTATTTGGCATGTTGGATTCAAATGTCCCGATAAATATTAATAGTTACTTTAAGCATTTAATTTATTTAAATACTTAATAATAATTAAATTAATATTTAAAATTACATGTATCGCATTTTTAGTCGGAAACAAACTTCACGTGTTTACAGCAACAATTTGCTTGTTCCCACAGATAACTTCACAAAAATGAAGGTAGTAGGAGTTTGAGACGTAACAATATGCTTGTTCCCATAACTAAATTCATTGTCTCTCAAACAATTTCATAATCACGGGAAAAAAATAAAATAATAACAATGTATAGGAATATAGTATAGTAGAAAAGGGTTCCATAAACAAGCAGCTTGCACTGCAATCTGCATGCATCAACATATAATAACTATGGGATTAAGGGACTAATGAATCAATGGTCCACAATTAAGAAATTCAAAATAAAAATAAAATTACACACAAACACAAAGTATATTAATTAATACACAACTAGATTCTCTATGATTTTCTGTGTATATACTCAATTAAAATATTATGAGAGCAGAACATGTCCAAAATTAGACAAAGGAATGAAGTCCAACCCAGCCCTATCCTCTTCTCTTTGGAAGCAGAATAAATCACATTTTTTTAATTCATTAATCATACTGCATAATTATATACTCAAAAACATGCTTTTTCTTCCAATCAATAATAACACTTCCCTGCACCTGTTTTTATTTAATTATTTTTCAATACTAATAACTATAGTATTTAATTTCGTCCCTGTCCATATCCGTGGACACGACACGACACGACAAAAACCCTCCAATGGAATTTAATTATCATTAATTTAGTGAGTGTCAAAGTCACTGATTTATTTTAATTTATTTGATTAGGCGTATTTGCTGATACACATATACTAGTACTATAATTGATAAAAGGCATAGAGGAATTTTTGAAAACTTTGTCGTGGTTTGGGTGTTGGTACATGAGATTGAGATATAATCATGGATGTCAAATTTGGTTATGTATATAATTAAGTAATGACTAATTAAATATATAATTTTTCTTTTTAAATAATCGGGTATGAACTAAGACTAATCTCTCGAACATTTGTATGGGTGATGAAAGTTGTTTCTTCCAAAGTAATTTTTTATATATATGAGGTTCGAACCCGAAAAATTACTTATATCTACTCAAGCCAACTACGTTTAGTTAACTAATATATAATTAAGCGTGGGTTAGAGTAAATTATAATTTAATTAATATATATAAAGGGAATTTGGTTTTTAGCTAGAGGATTTATGTGGCGTGCCATTTCTTGTTAGAGGATATATTCCCGCTTTTGCTTCACACGCTGCTTTACAGATTTAATTTTAAGGAATTTCACTAATCTCCCTCTCTCTCTGAACCATATATATTTTATTTATGATTTTTTTTTTACTCCAAAGATTAGAATATTATATAAGTATAAGGGATGTTTGGGAGTCAGCGGATCCACATAGCAGATAGCAGATTCGGAGAGAGAATTGTGAGAGGATATGCTACTCCAATCCGCTATATGCTCCATATTCTACTAACAACCAAACACACCCTATGTTTATTAAAAAAAATTAATCGAACATTGTATTTTTAATTAATTTTTTTTGGAAGAGAGTACTTTTAATTAATTGAAGTTACAATACCTTAGTTGTAATTTGTTTTTGAAATTTTGATTATTTTTTTTTTCAGTGTCGATCAGTATACATTAGATAAAATATTGAAACAATTATCTAGCTATAATTAATAGCAGTGAACTTCTGTGGTATTAAAATTATTTAAGTAAAACTAAATATCATACTCAAACCATTGTGACTTAGAAAACTGCTTTGGAAAAGTCTACTCATCCCACATGCCGTTTATCTACCGCCCTTATTTTTCTTTATAATTTGTATACTTTGTAATTTGTATACTGTGTAGTATCGGAGCAAAAAAATTATGTATAGGAAAGTAAGCATGCGTATTCTATATTAGTATATTTTTAAGTCATCATACCATATAGTCTATATGTATAGAGATAATATCTATAAATATAATTAACATCCTGTTTTTAATACATATTTAAACTAATTAGAGTTATATATTGCTTATGTATATATAAATTAAATTGCTATCTCTGAAAACATTTTAAATCTGATGGCATGTTTGGAACACTGTATAATATTATGATATATTGTATTATTTAATGCGGATGTATTGTATTAAATTAATGTAATATATAGTATTTGGTGTTGATGTTGTATTACATCATGATGTGTTATAATTTAAACAGTTAAATAAAAAATAGTAGTTTTCTAATTTATGAATAAATAATATTAATACATTAAAAATAATACTATTATTCTAAAAATAATTAATATATAAAAGATAATATTTAATAGTTGTGAGATGAATAAGGAAAAAAGAATGAATAAGAATTAATACACAATATATAAACCCACTATTCCACCATGTATAAATAATAACCAAATCCCTCATTAAATTAATACCTATACACACCTCTTGAGAAATACCAAAATAGGATAGTATTATTTTAATATAGAAAATTAATACTATACGCTCTAATACACCGTACCAAACGTACCCTTAGCGTTTTCATTACAGTAACAAATATATACTATATTCTTGTTCTGGCGAAAAGAAAGAAGGATCTATATTAATTTATGATGCATATAGAGGTAGAGAAGGATTCGGCTGGAAAAAAAAAACCCTAATGGTCTCATAATTTTGTTCGTTTCCCCAAATCATCCCATAAAAAATGAATTAACTTAATCCATCCTGTAACCATGCTAATTTTCGCCCAATCATTCCCACCCACCCCTAATGATGATTAATACTGATGTAGCAGCGGATTAGTGTACCTAATGATGATTAATGCTGACGTGGCAGTAGATTAGTGATCTAATGTGGTTGACGTTGCAGCACCATCCGCTGCCACGTCAGCATTAATCATCATTCGGGGTGGGTGGGATGGATTAAGCAAAAATTAACATAGTTACTGAATGGATTGGATTAATTCATTTTTTTATGGGATGGTTTAGAAAAGCGAACAAAATTATGGGACCGTTAGAGTTTTTTTTTCCGGCTGCTAACTACCTATGAAGCTAATTAATTAAGGCTGTGTATGTATCATGTATGTATCATGAAAATACTAAAATTATATATTTCAAAGTGCTTATAACAAACCTGAAGACCTTTGCTAAACCTAACAACGTTAATTATAAGTTTTAGGACAACAAAGTCAGCTGATCAACCCATCTCTTGTAATAATGACATATTGTTACAGCTGTCCACTCTTAATTTTATTTTAACCATACATACATACAATTGATCAAATTCAAACTATAATTACATTGTTTCTAATTTTCTTTTAATCTACGGAGTATTTATATTCTCAGGGCGATTACAATTAACTATTAAGCATGTGTTCCCAAACCACAATGAGCTTATTATAGCGTATATATAAATCTTGTTAGAAAAAAAATGGGCGCTTCAACTCAAAACTAATTGGTAGTAAGTAGAATAATTTATGTCCATATAAATAGGAGATATTCCAATATATAAGTGATGTGTAAATCTTAAAAGATGGGTTGAAAATAGGATTGAGATTTGTAATCTTATTTAATTAGCTTATTGTAAGTCAAGAGTCGAAACTGACTATATATCCAAGTATACGTAACGTTTTTGCTTATAGCATCAGAAAATATGTAATAAATAAATTAGAATATGTAAGCCTCCAAGTTGGGTCTTTTTTTGTTTTTCTGTGTAGTGTTTATAATTTAAAAAAAAAAAAAATTACATGCATGCTTACCATTTTTACAAATAAATTTTCAGGTGTGCACCAAAACTCAAAAATTAAACATGTACCAACAAAAGAGGATTTAATTACACACAAGCTCATAATAAAATCTATATTATTCATGATAGTGTAAGCTCTCAAGCCTCCCATATTCGTTGTTGTTCAAGCAAAAAATGCATGCAGTTTATATTATTTATTTGGTATTTGCACTAGTAGAAAAATTCTGGATTTGGTAGGTAAAATGTGTTAGCTAACTAAATTTAATTTGGTCGTTAAAATCGTGATAGCTAACAAATTTCAATTGCAAATTCGGTCGCTAACCTCTTAAATGACCAATTTTACCGAAAAAATTTGACTACTATAACAAAAAATTCTTGTAGTGTTAGTATTTCACAATTTGGATTTAAACAATTTCAGAATATATACCTATATATCGAGAGAGAACCTATATAACTGGCAAATGTAATTTTATTAAAGTATCCATAAATTTGACAATGTAGATTATAGATCAGTACTAAATTACAACAAATGTTAATTGATCTGACTATAAGAGTATTTAAAAAATATTAGAAATGCTAATTAAATAACTAAGTTATAATTATAATTAATTAGAAATTCAAATCATATTGCTAAAGAAATTACACATTTCACCCAATTTTTTTTTAAAAAAAAAAAAGAAAAAGAAAAAGAGAAGCAAATTACACTAATGAAGCCAAACACTTACTAGCCTATCACTTCCATCGAATAGACACATATGTATAGAGATTATACTTCCTCTATTCTTATTTATTTGCTACGGACTCACTCATCACGCAGTCCAATATACATTTTAAAGCATTAATAACTCAATTTTGGTACACGTAAAAATTCTAAAAGTTCGATATTTAAAAACTAGACAACGAGACGAATTTAACATGATATCACTTGACTATATTTTAACTTATATAACTATGATAAAACTTTAAGTGAAAGTATGTGGGTGAATAGTGTCAAAAATCCGAATGTAGCAAATAAAAAGAAATGGAGGAAGTATTATATATAAACACTATAACAATTTTTCAATTCAATTACCTAATTTGGCTATGGCAAAAAAAAAAATTCTCTGGCTATGTCAAAAATTTTTTTTATCTAATTCGGCTGTTATTAGGCCATATATGGCTAAGGTCGGTCCTTTATTGGTAGATGGCATTCGCGTTCGGATAGGGAAGGGCGACGTAAGTTTTTGGGATGCACCATGGCTCCAAGCTGGAGCAATCGGCCCCCGAATTCCATATGTTCACGTCCAAGATGTGGGCCGACGGGTGAATGAGGTATTTGTGGATGGTGAATGGCGATGGGAGCAATTACTTACGCCGGTGCCAGATTGTATCAAGGAGGAGGTGAGGGTTTTTGGGCCGTTAGTTTGCCATGCACACGTCCCGGATGTTGCATGTTGGACAGGTTCTTTAGATGGAGTCTATACCGTGAAGTCGGGGTATGGATGGTTGTTGAAGCAGCGTGGATTCTTAGCGGATGATTCCAGAGCATGGGTTTGGAAGATAGGGGCACTGGAGAAGATTCGGTTCCTTATGTGGCTCCTTGTCCATGATGCTCGTCCCACGAACAAGCCGCGGTATTTAAGGGGGTTGGCGACCTCAGCCACCTGTGAGGTCTGCGGCCTGCATGAGGAGAGTAGCCGTCACCTCTTCCTCCGGTGCTCTTGGGCGTGCTCGGTTTGGCGTCGGTTGGGACTACATGCATCATCTTGGTGGCAGGATGAAATTGAAGAAGGAGGGAGTTGTCTTAGGCAGATTTGCAGGGCGTGGGATGGTCTCCACTGGGCTGCGATTTGGCAAATTTGGAAGGGGAGGAACGCGGTGGTCATGCGAGGAGAGGATGTCAATATTGTACGAACCGCTAGGGACGCATTGTCTCTTGGCTTCCGTTTGAACAATATTTATTGTAAAAAGATCCGAGGTCCTGTTCCCCGCTGGGTTACTTGGAATTCGTTAGATGCTTCTTGTCTTGTTTTGCATGTGGATGGCAGTTCCATAGGCAATCCCGGGCCTGCGGGATATGGTGGTGTCATTCGAAATGCTGATGGGGAATGGATTCAAGGTTTCTCAGGATCGGTTGGGGTCGCTTCTAATTTGGTTGTGGAACTCCATGGCATTCTGGCCGGAATGAGGCGACTCCATGCACTTGGAGTGGCGGAGGCTAATTGCTTTTCGGACTCGCTTGAGGCATTGAGGATTATTCGGGATGGTACTTGCTCGAGCCATTGGTTGAGACCGTTGGTTCAGTTGATTTCTGATTTCCGGATCCTTAGTCCTGGGATTCGATGGTATCATATCCTTCGAGAGGGTAATGCGGTGGCAGATGGTTTGGCTAAGTTGGGTGCTATTAGTAAAGAGTTCTACACTACTTTGGCATTTCTCCCGGACACGATTTCTGGGAAGGTGGACGCAGACAGGGCGGGCACGTGGTTCCTGCGGCACTGATTCTTTTATGCTTTCTGTAATTTAGTTTTTTTTTCTTTTCCTTTGCTGACGCTTCGGCGTCCATACTCAAGAAAAAAAATTCGGGCCGCTAAACTTCTAATAGTTAAGGAAGAAATTTTTAATGATCGAATTAAATATGTTAAACCTACCATGTCCAATCTGGAAATTAATGGAAGAATTAATTCATAGAAAACGAGACAAATTAAAACACCAACAATGCACACAAAATAAACAATAACTTGAACTCAGAATTAGGGTTTCTGGTTGATGTCATTACACAACCATGATCCCAACATATATATGTTTCTTCAGCTCAACACAAATTTCTAAATTTAATTACACCGCAATGATCAATTCCACACAACAATGTACAATATCATCAATTCAATTCAGATTGAAATATAAATTAATTACTACTAACTATTCAATCTTCACAACCATCATTGAGTAGTTGTACCAGGATCATACCTGATCATCATCTTCTCCCCAACAACCTCTGCCATGGCGGCTGCCGTCGTCGTCGTTGATCCTTGAAGAAGCCCTTCCCCATTCTGTGAAGAAGAACAAGACGCTGCAAAAGCCAATGAATCTATCTCCCCCCAATCCAGATTTAAACTCCCATTCCCACAACTGTTGATCATAACATCTTGGTAGAACATCGGATTCAGATTTGCATTTTCGTACATCATCCGCTCAATCACTTCGTTGGATAAATCTAGGGCTCCTCCATCAGGGAACAGGCTGCAGCTCATCTCCGGCGACGCGTTGATCAAAGGTATTTGCGACGAATTGCAGGATAAATCCGTCGAAGAATTGATATTGTAATTAGACTGGATTAACATTCCGTCGTTCATCATCAAAGGATACTGTTGATCAACCTTGTTAAATTCCCCCAAATTAATCTTCTCCTCAGTGCCCTCCGAAAACCTCCCCCCGAGCTTGATCAGCAGCCTCCTGATCGACGCGTGGTCGTTGAATTTCGCCTCTGAGTAAGGCACCGGTGGAAGCACCGGAAGCTGCACCGGCTGCATCTCGCCGTAGGCGGCCACCGGCGGCGGCGGCGGCTGCCCGATCAGGAAACTGTGATCAGGAATCGGGTAATTATTTGAGCTCGGTTTTCCTCTTGCAGCAGATTCCGATCTTCCTTTGTGCCCTTGTCTGCCCTTCCGCTGCTTCCCCAAGAGCTTCTTCTTCAGCCGCGTGTTCCAGTAGTTCTTGATGTCGTTATCGGTCCTCCCCGGCAGCTGTGCCGCAATTATAGACCATCTGGTGAGGGAAAGCAGTACAGTTTATTCAAAACATGTTAATGAATAAAGGGTTGAATTGAATGATATTGTCCAGGAAATCAAATTGAATTTGAATTAATTACCTGCTGCCGATGCTTATGTAGAGGCTGCAGATAATGTTATCCTCTTCTTCAGAGAACCCGCCGTGTTTGATATTAGGGCGGAGGTAATTCAGCCATCTAAGGCGGCAGCTCTTCCCGCACCTCTTCAGCCCTAGTTTCACAATTTCATCAGAAAACGTATACCAAGTTCAATTACAGGTTACAACCTCAAGAAGATATAAAAAAGGATCGAAACTTGAAGACGATAATTAACAAAAAGTACCAATTTTCTGAGGCAAAGCAATCCAGTTGCCACCGGTGCCGTGCTGGTCGATGTAGGACTTGAGCTTGGCGTCTTCTTCGGGAGACCAAGGGCCCTTCTTGACGTTGGCTTTGTCGCAGCAAGGAGCTCTCCCCATGATGAAGATGAGCAGGAGAAATTGATGAATTACAGCAGCAATTAGGGTGTTGAATTTGTCGAGTGATTAATTGGGGGAAGAACTGAAGTTACTGATGAAGATCAACTGTGGGCTTGTGAGGGAAGAAACGAGAATTAATTAACATGGCTTGAAAGGGATGTGCATAAATATATATGTATAATTTTTATACATAGTACTGCTACATATGTATGTATAGGTGTTCATGAAAAGTAAGATAGCAAAAAGCAAAAGGAAAAGGGAAGAATAGAAAATTAGGGATTGACAGAAAAGAATGGAGGGTTTTTCTTCTTGTCTTTCTCTGTGGGGATTATTATGCTCATTGGTTGTGTTAATTAAGTTTCTAATGGGAATGACACTTACCATAGTGGTTAAGTATCCGACTCTCAACCTATATGTTGGGATTCAAATCTCCACCAGACCCATATCCCTCTCATTTGTTCTCTTTGTAATTTGTGTGGTATGACCGTATGGGCTCCCACCACATTTTCTCAGGCCTTTAATGATCCCTCCAAAAAATTAAATTTCTAATAGTATCGGTTCATTGTTTAATTCATGTAAATTACCGTTGAAAATTTTACATAATAATAATAACTTATAAAAGTTATCTGATAGGAGTAATTTTTTGTTGCTTAATTCTAATTAACTAGTTATAAATTTTGTTATGTGGTTTTATTGAATTTTTTAAACATGATTTAACTTAAACTAATAATTGGCCTAAACTAAAGTGTATATATATACTATTCAGGCATATTTATACTCATATTATATGCCCTGGAAAGTTGTGCTTATTTTAATTATTACTGATATGATTGCAAGTATATGCATGGAAGTTTGCACTCTCTGGAACTTCAAACTTACTATTATAATAATAATAATAATAATAATAACAATAATAATAATAATAATAATAATAATAATAATAATAATAATAATAATATACTACATGTCTATGTCTATTGTCTACATGCATCTGGTTTCATATATACTCCCTCCGTTTTTTAAAGATAGCTACTGACCAACCCAGCACGCAGTCCAATGCACAATTTAAACCATTATAACTCAAATTCGGTAGAAGTAAAAATTCTAAAACTTCGGTATTTAAAAACTACAAGATGAGACGAATCTAACAAGATCTCACTTGGCTATATTTTAACTTGTATATCTATGATAAAACTTCAAATCAAAGTGTTTAGGTGAATAGTGTAAATTTTACCAATGTAACTATCTTTTCTAAACGGAGGAAGTATTAATTTATAATTATCGGGCCGATCATATCATATTTATCTGTCAGCTGATATTTTATTTTTAAATGTCAAAAATTAATTTCTATAAATATTATTATAAATTAATCAAATGATTTCTAAACGTCCAAACAGGCCATTTTTATATGGTGATTTTAAATTATTTAAGTTTCATGACCCAATTAACAATTAGCTAGATATATATTATAATTATTGCTACATAATTAACTTCTATTTTAGAGGTAATAAAAATTTGTTACATAACTAGGAAAGTAATTTAATTAAAGCGACGTATATATAAAGATTTTTTCTGAAAAATGAACTATAAATGTAAGCGTGACATGGGTGACCTAATACGACATTGTCAATGCATGTCCGATCCCCAGCTGCAGCATAATAGTCTCCATCTCTATCCAGATTTTTGTGTAATTGATAAGGGATAGGTACATTTGTACATTTAATTTGTACATATTACTAAATGTGTCTATACACATATTTCAACTTAATTTTGCAAATGAATTCAGTGATTTGCAACGTGCTCTTGTGGGAAAAAAAAAAATAAAAAATTGAAATCAATATTGTAGAATTTTTGCAATGTAGAGTATAATAACAACTCTCTGGTGTTTATCACCTCATAAATTATACTCTACCAGATTATTTAACAAGTACTTAGACTTCACATTTTAAATCCAAACTTTATTTAATTTTATCAAACGCAGCGAAGGAGTTTTTTCAGTCACGTGTATCTAGATATTTTGAAAATTATGATTATTTGATAAAAAATTAGACCCAAGTCTTGGTGTAAAAGTCCACTAAGAAATATGAAGATGATAGTAGTAGAATTCTCTGCACCATTCTTTCCCAAATTAAACGTCAATATATAATGCTAGAGGAATAAAGAAAGATAGATATACCGCCATCCATTACTACTTTTATTATTCATTAACAAAGCATAATTGTTCTACTAAATAAGGTTATAACTTATAAGGCTACCTAAAGAATTAATTCGAATGCAAATTACTACAATATATGAAATATATTTCCCAGTTGTAAAATTAGCTCGATCATTAGAATAAGAAGGAGAATAAATTCCCAATATAAATATTGTGACTACAAAAATTTTGTGGGCAGGCGACGAAAGATGAAATCCGTAGGAGAAGATGAAGATCATGTCTTATTTTCTTTGCCCCTAAAATTTCGTGGAAAGTCGGACGAAAGAATTTCCTACAAATTTCTTGTAGTTTATTGTGATGATTTGATCATGTCTTATTTTCCTTGCCCCTAAAATTTAAAAAGCACAAGATTCTTGAAGATGAAGAAAATTAACTTTGAAGGGAATGAGACTTGACCTTAGTGGTAATTTTCCCTGCCTTCCAACCATAGGTTGGGGATTTGATTCCCACCCGACCCTTATCTCTCCGCTTTATCTCCCTTTGCAATTTCTATGGCTTGGGCTTCCACACACCTTTCCGACATTTAGGTGTCAATCTTTACAAAAAAAAAAAAAGATAATTAACTCTGAATATTTATTTGCTTTGCATATGCTTACCCAGCACATACCAAAAACAAATCTCTGGTTAAAGATTGTTTGTAAAACGAAACTCTCTAATTTCACAATATATTACAAGTTGTGTCGAAATGAAAAATTTTATTCTAATCGAAGTTTTTAAAATATTGAGCTTTCAACATAATTTTTACAGTGCTTGTAGTTTTCGGAAACTTTAGAAACTTTTTTCTAATTTAATACTCCATCCACCCCTCTATTTACGTCTTATTCATCTTGACCATTTCTTTGATTAAATCCTAGTAGTGGAACCTTTCTGGAAATCAAACCTAAGCAAGAAGAGATTCATGTACACAAAGCAGAACTAAAAACAATAATAAAGAAAATCTAATGTATGTATATAATTATGTCAAAGGTGGTCTCATTGAAAACAGCTGCGTTTTAGCTTTAAAAAAGCTAAGCACCAAATTAAACATTATTATGTGTACATGTAATGTAAGGAGATTATTTTGACTATGATAGTTCAGTGAAATGTTAGTATGTGTGTGTGTGTGTGTGTTTGGTCGTCATAATTTTTTCCATGTTTTTGGGTGTTATTTTCCAAGTGTTTGGTGGGTTTTGGTTGATTACGTAGCAGCTTAACAGTATATTTCTACCAAACGAGATTAATTACAACTATGATTTATGGCTTTGATGGGACTGGGATTTCAGTCTCGTTTCTTTAATTTTATATAAAGGTTCTTCTTTTTTTTTTTTCCCCTAAACATCCTATACATGCCACACAAAATTACAAAGAGACAAAGGGATGAATATAGGACCACATGCGGGATCGAATCCCCAACTTATAGGTTGGGAGTCGGGGACTTGACAACTCGGCCAAGCCCTCATCCCTTTATTTTTTTTGGTAAGCTCATCCCCTTCATTTTATATAAAGTTGATGCCATCTAATAAGTAATCCATTTTTTTGATTGAATTTATTTAATTGTATGATTGAACTTAATTTAATTTGATTTTATTTGTTTAATTTTTTTTGAAATGTTTTTTAAATTTTTGGTTCAGATAGGTCGCATTATGGATCTGTTCAGCTTTTGGAGGCTTTTGAGGGCTTTGAGGAGCTTTAGCTTTTATATTAAACTAATAGCATATTCTGCACACTAGCTTTTGAAGACTTTAGCTTTTTAGAGCTTTTGAAAGCTACTTTCCAATTTAATTAATTTTTCTCTTCAAATTACAATTTATGATAGCTACAGCTACTTCTACCGAACACTTATGCAAAAACTGGTAGCTATAGCTCCTACAGCTTCATATAGCTGCAATTCGCAGCTACAACCTGCTGCTACAGCTCTACATGCAGAACATGCCCCATGTGTGATCCAATGGATTTTTCAAGCATTTTTGAGGTCCAAGAGTAACCTTCTCAATGGGCTTAGTGGCAAGTGGCAACAGCTTTGTCAAAACAATTTTTTGTATTCATAATGCTCTCCAACCCAAGGTACATTGTATACTTTTTGCTGAACAACTTATACATGCTAGGAAATAGATGGTGAGAATCCAAGCCACACAAATTACGAAGGGAAAAAGGAGAAGGATAGGTGGCCAGATGGCAAATCGAACACCAGCCAATAGGTTGAGAGTCGGAGAACTTGACCACTAGTATGATTTACATATGGACATTTTTTTTAAATTTATGAAATGAGCAAAATGAGCAAGTAAATACACTATGATTTTAAATATGAATACATGGTGTTAAAATAGTACTCCTACAGCTGGTTATTATGTAAGGCGTCAGATGAGGGGCTGTATGAAGGATTGGAGTCGGGAAGAGGTGGACCTGTGATTACTCATCTCCAATACGCGGATGACACGATCATCTTTTGTGAAGGAAGCATTCAGCAGGTTATTTTGATTAAGAGAATTCTCAAGTGCCTTACGCTTGCGACTGGCCTTCAAATAAATTATAGAAAAAGTAGTTTGACTGGGATCAATTGTTGACAAGAGGTGGTGAGTGAGGCCGCTGCCATGTTAGGATGTGAGGTCGGAAGCTGGCCAATGAAGTATCTGGGGATTCCGATTGGAGGGAGGGTGAACGGTGTTTCAATCTGGCAACCTGTCATTGATCGTGTGGAAAAGAGATTAGAAGGGTGGATGAGCAAGATGTTGTCACAAGCAGGCCGGTTATGTCTCATCAAGTCCGTGTTAAGTAGTCTCTCAATTTATTTTCTATCATTGTTCAAAATTCCAAAAACAGTTGCTAGTCGATTGGAAAGATTACAAAGAAGGTTTTTCTGGATGGAGAAGGAAGGGGAAAGGAAAATGCATACGGCTAGCTGGGAGCTCATTTGTAAACATAAGGAGGAGGGGGGCCTGCAAGTTTGGAAGATGGAAAAATTAAATTCGGCATTGCTGTTAAAATGGAAATGGCGCTTTGGGAAAGAGAATGCATTGTGGAGAGAAATCATTGACACAAAATATTATGATGGCACTACACCGCTAGTGCCAAGTTCGAAGTTTGGAAGGTCGATATGGGGTAGAATTTGCTCAGCATGGGGGAATCCGAAATTGGCAGTGGAAGAGCAGAGCTTTTGTATTCAGGTAGGGAATGGGCAAAGAGCACGATTTTGGCAAGATTTATGGGTGGATGAAGGAGTCTCATTGAGTGTATTATATCCAAGGATATTTGCGTTGGCAGTAAATAAAGTCGGGAAAATCAGTGAATTTGGTAGTTGGGACGGGTTACAGTGGAAGTAGAATATACAACTGAGAAGGCCTATTTTTAATTGGGAAATTGAAGTGTGGAATGGGTTAAAACAGGTGATTGAACGACAAGAATTGAGTCGATGGGTTGAGGATAGAGTATGCTGGACTAAAGAGGGAATCAGTGTATTTTCAACTAAGGCTTGCTGGACAAGAGGTGAGGATGGAAATGATAAATTCAGACGAAGGTTTTGGTGTTGTTATTGGAAGATCAAATGTCCGATGAAAGTTAACTTTTGGCATGGAAGATTTTTAATAATGCTTTACCGGTAAGAGGTACGCTTGTTATGCGCAACTGTATTCAGGATGTGAACGCACTTTGTCCTTGCTGTGGATTGGAGGTGGAAACAATGGATTATCTCTTCTGCCATTGTGAAGTTGCTAAAGCCATTTGGTACCAAGGAGTAGAATGGTTTGGAGTAAAATGGGTGATGCCGGGAAGGGTGGACATCCTGCTTGAGTGGTGGTTGGATGCGGATTTAAAGAAAGACCTCAAGGATTCATGGTTCTTGATAGGGATGGCAATACTTTGGACAATATGGAAATTCACGAATGGGGTGATTTTCAAAGGGGAACAGGTGGATTTGAATTTTGCTAAGCAAGAAATAAGGTGGCAGGTAGGGCTTTGGAGGAAGATGGAGGATAAAGATTTCGACAGTACATTGGGGAGCTTGGAGGAAAATTTTCATGTTGCACTGGCACAGCAGTGCATGCCGCGGTGTAGGGTAATGCGTAGTGGATTAACTTGGGAACGACCAGTGGAAGGGTGGTGGAAGATTAACACAGACGGATCTTCTTTGGTAATCCGGGGCCGGCGGGCATTGGAGGGGTGATTAAAGATGAAAACGGGGCTGTGATATTTGTTTTCTCAGATAGCATCGGGCATGCGGATTCAACTGTAGCGGAGTTCATTGCTGTCAACAGGGTTTGTAAAGCTATCGAGGCTTCCCTCTCCAAAGAATGATATTTGAATGTGATTCGATAAATGTTGTGAGGTGGTTAAAGGATCCAAGCTTGGTGCCATGGAGATTGCACAGCCTGCTTGCGCCAATAATGGTGATATTTAAATGTGCAGGTGAGATTCAGGTCCAACATATCTTACGGGAACGAAATGCGTTAGCAGACCAATGGGCGAAATGCGCAGGATCGAATAGAGGAATGGTTTTAAAACACATGACAAGAGCCCCACTGGCGATGAAGATCAAAAGAGGCGAAGAGGCTGTGTCTTGGAGATTCATAGTCTGCTGCCAATATCAGGTTGTATTGGAAGTTGATGGATGGTTTTGATATATTATACTATGGATATGTTTGTTTTGTTGAAAGGGATAGATGGTGTGATTTGTAGGCGGTAAGCAAGTGTAAGGGTATGTCCGGCCGTTTGAATTATGTAGAAGGCCGATGATGGTGTAAGATTTGTGATCCATAAAATTTTTTCTCAAAAAAAAAAAATAAAAAACAGTACTCCTTCCTTATAAATTTTTTCTACACTGATCATCCTACATTAAAAAGTTAAAAACAAAACACACACTATAGAAGGAACGGCCCATAAGTGTAATGGATTTTCAATTTGGGCCTTAAAAAATATATTTATTGTGGACCAATGGATAACATTATGCATATTTTAACTTCATCACACGGTTTTAATTCCCAGCAAAACCAACAGATTCAGTGAATTTTGAGAATCCATCCCTTGTTGTCTTCCACAGTGCCTCTTTGGATCCCTGTCAGCGTTGAATGAAGCTTCTCCCACACAGATGTACCTGTACTGCTCCTTTGCTTGTATTCATTCCTGTAATAACAAATTTTCTAGTGTGTTAATGTCCAAAACCAACACAACAACATTATTCGATCAGGTAGTTTTGTCTGAGATGGTTCCCTTGTGTACGTACCTCTTGCCCCGGTATGTAATGCTCCCCACCGGTGCAATAACGGCTGCGGTTCCAGTGCAGAATGCTTCATCTGCATCAATCAATTCGTCTATCGAAATCCTTCGCTCCTCAACCTGCAGGGCAAGCAAATTCCCTAGACAACTATTAGGGGCATCCTTGTTGATCATAGACACAACGGTTTCTGTAGCAAAGTGCACGAACAAGTCGCTTACCCTGTAACCCAAATCGCGTGCAATCTCCATGATGGTTTTACGCGTTATCCCTTCAAGAATTGTCCCAGTTGTTGCTGGAGTCGACAGTACATTGCCCTGCAGACACTACTACCATGTTATTGTGTAATGAAAACACTCTTCGAAATTTTGACTCACTCAGAATCCTCACATCATTATATAACAATTTTCAAACCAAGCAACGTACTCCGCGAATAAATTGTAACCTGGATGAATTATGAATACCTTTACTAAGAAAACATTGCTTGCAGACGCCTCCTCTACATATCGTTTATTCAACGAATCAAGGTACAGGACATCGGAGAATCCTCTGCCCTTTGCACTAATCATGGCTCGCATAACCTACACGCAATAAACAGCGGAAAAACATCGATGACCACAATGTAATATTCAGAAACATCAGAAAACAACTTAGGCCTAAAATTGCATAATACTGTATCTGCAAATACCGGTGCATAGTTGGTGATGCTCTTGATTCCTCCAACTCCACCACAAGTGGCGCGGTGAAATTCTTCCTCAACGTACAAATTGATCCGCAACTGTCCTCCCTAAAACATCAATCAAAACCATAGCACACAACAGGGAAGAAAAAATGGCTACGGTAAAAAAAAAAAAAAAAAAAAAAAAAAAAAAAAAAAAAAAGGAAGAAAATCAGTGCATCTATATAAAAATAAAAAATCGCTTAAACCGCAACCTTGAAGTAGTTCCCAACAGGGGAAGCATATAGCAAAAAGGTGTACTCAGGAGCCGGCGCCACGCCCAGCGTAGCCCCACTTCCCATCAACAGAGGCCTAATGTACAGCGACCCTTTTCCCGGTGGAGGAATCTGCCCCCAATTCAGCCCCAAAGGTTACAACTTTACGTATTTGCACCACCAAATAATTGAAAAATTGAACAAAAACTTGGAAGAGATGGAGGAGATGAAATTAAACTACCCAGCGCTTATTGGCGAGAGTGATTTGTTTGACGGCTTCGACGAACTGGGAAACGGACGGAGAGGGCATGCACATTCTTTGTGCGCCGATTTGCATACGGACAGCATTGTCCTGTGGGCGAAACAGGCAGATCCCTCCATCGTCTCTTCTGTAGGCTTTCAGGCCCTCGAACAGACCCTGTTTGAGCAAAAATTTAATGCCTAATTCGTTGATAAATTTGAGGAATGTAAATGATATACCTGACCGTAGTTGAGCACTCCAGCAGCAGGGCTCAATTCGATGTTCCCATAGGGCCTAATCTCGCCTTCCTCGAACTTGAACTCGAACGCCTCACCATCCCCAGATTTCATCACATACATGTAATCAACTGGGGTCAAATTGAACCCTAGATTGCCCCAATCCAGCACAACGTAATCGTCGTCGTTACTCATACTGCAACAATTCCAAATCGCTCAATTTCACAGACATAATACTATATACGAAGAAATTCACAACTGCTGTCCCCACCTATGGCTGAATAGCTGATCATCTGGGGAAGGAGCTTCAGCGGTCCCAAAATGGCGAGCCCCAATCTGCAAATTACGCCATTAAGACGACTCGCAAGTCACTTTTCAGGGATGAACGCAATTAAAGACTCAAGCTTTCCAAGAATTAGCAAAGATTTGACCTTTGATAGCAAATTAGACGCTGAGGTGAGAAATGGGGGAGAGAATTTATGCCAGGCGATCATGATTTTGGTGGAGAGGTAGCAGATTAATCGGCGCCGGGTGCTCACGAGAAAGCCGCTGGAGGCCTTCACACTAGAACACCATTTGCACTGGAATTATCTCCAAAAAAACTGAGTGCAGTGCAGTGTACAGCTCTTTAGGGTGCCATTACATACTCTTATTATTATAGCAAATCACTCTTTCTAATTAATTAATTAATTAATTATTATCTCCATATATTTCACTTCAATATAGATGTAAAAAAAAATAAAAAATAATGCAAAGTGCATCATAATACATATGATTAAATTAGAGAAATATGGGGGTGGTAAGTGTGCTTCACCTATCATCATATGAGCATGTATATATTTTTATATATGATTCTAAATAATAAATTAAATAAATACTAGTAAGTAGTAATTAGTCGTCCTTATTTATAAATTAAACATTTATTTATTTAACTAATTTAGCAGTTCATATTAAAATATTGGTGAAAGTGAAATAGCTGAAAAGAAGTTTCTAGAAGTATTTATATAAACTAAAATTTATTTTAAAGTATTGTGTTATTCAACTTGTTTTTTAAATTAGTAGTAATATATTTTCAAGCTCAAAAATTTTTAAGTCGTAAAATTATTTATTAAATATTTTAATCCGCTATTTGAATATGAAGATTTTTCTTTAGATGTATTAATACTCATTACGGTATACATTTATTAACTACTCATGAAAATTTGGTGTTAATTAATACTGGTGTGAAATTTATTTTAAAAGGAAAAATAATTGATGATCTTATAGTTGCTAACCCTGTAAGTGTGGCATTCTACGATTGATTATTTTAAAAGTAATGGTTTAATATATTGATTATGTTTATTATAATTGCATGTACTACTATGTAGAAGTATATGTAAGATTTGTGAACTTTGGTCAACCTCATACATGGAAGAATCAACAAATAAACTCATGAAATTAAGACGGGATATTTTACAGTGTCCAAATAACAAAATAAAAGCAACTTTCATCTCAAAATGAGAGTGAAATAGCTAGCTTGTGTTTACCCCAAAAAAGTTGCAGAATCAAAAGAAAAAACAAGGGATCAGCTAAGAATTGAGAATCCTACAAAAAGCAAGAAAGATGGGCAAAGTGAAGAAATCAATGGTGGGTTGTACAGTTTTAGAAAATTAGAGACATTGGAGATACTAGTATATAGTACTAGTAGTACTAAGGAGAGATGAGAAAGGCTTACTTGGTTGTTTCTGGTTCCTGGGGCCTTCTGCTATTAGCTAGATTGAAGGATAGCTAGGCATAAAACACTAACACACACACACACAGAGAGAGAGAGAGAGAGAGAGAGAGAGAGAGAGAGAGAGAGAGAGAGAGAGAGAGAGAGAGAGAGAGAGAGAGAGAGAGAGAGAGAGAGAGAGAGAGAGAGAGAGAGAGAGAGAGAGAGAGAGAGAGAGAGGTGTAATAAAAAATTAAAAATGAAAATGAAATGAAGAAATGTGAAGTAATAAAGGAGTACACAAGGAATTAATAAGGAGTGGGGAAATGCATTGAATGGTGAGATGTGTGAGGCCAGCAAATTAAAGGACTAGACTGTCTAGTGTCTAATGCCTATCACGCGTAATGTACCTTTTTTTTTTTTTTTTATAACAGCTTATACAGATTAGAAAAGAGCGATGGAGATCATGTCGCACAAATTATAAAGGGACAAAGACGAGGAATAAGAGACCGGGTGATGAATCAAACCCCCGAACTATAGGTTGGGTGTCACACCTCTATTTTCCCTATAGGAACAGCGGAAGCAAAGCGCGAACAGTCGAACACCACGTATTTCGTGTCACATGCGCTAAGGCCAGCACAAATATCCCGGAGTTTAAATAATGGGCCAATGTTTTACAACAATTTGTTAAAAACACTTTATTGAAAG
Source organism: Hygrophila difformis (assembly GCA_030278955.1). Taxonomy (NCBI): domain Eukaryota; kingdom Viridiplantae; phylum Streptophyta; class Magnoliopsida; order Lamiales; family Acanthaceae; genus Hygrophila; species Hygrophila difformis. Next base: position 83,739,960 of record JAOANR010000001.1, read on the forward strand.
CAATATATAAATCTTTGTAAAAGAGGATTAAAATCCCAAATAATTTTTCATGCTAAAAATATATCTCTGCCAAGTAATAAATTTTGTTCCAAATGAAATTTAAAAATATACATTTTTAAAATAATATTAATATCACAAACCGTGCCCGTGCAAATAATGTTCTGCCGAACATTGCGGGTTTCAAATCCTGAAATGAAATAGTAACAATGTAGAATCAGCAAAAACAATGGCTGAGTAAGTAGACATTTACTACCGGAGGTGGTCGAGTTGCAGAAATAATTTAAAAACAACATTATAGTCATGGAATGCTTAAATGAGAATTATTTATGCATAATCCAGGAATTTCCTTCCAACCACTTTGAATCCAGTCATGGCATTGCGTCAATGTCCATCAGTCCCCGAATGGCATGTCTCTCGGCTCAGGCGGCGGAGGTGGCATCGACCGACCCAGAACGAAAACCCAACTCCATAACTATGAGTTCTTCAAACCATATGATTCGTTGCAATAAATTTTAAAGCACATAATATAAAGCACAGTAAAAATAGCATACCGATAATCCAAAAGCACTAGGGAACAATAAACATAAATTTAAAATGCAAAAATAGTATTGAAATTTATGCTCAAGTTAAAATAAATTTGGGCTTACTACAAAGAGTAAAAATCCACTTACAGTTACTGTGGGCATGATATGATACAAGCACATGCTACGACCAGATACCCCTTTAGAGTTATTTGACTAGCAAAAATTTTAATGTTAAATTAGTATTCTATAATACTCACTCCGTCTCATTAATTCCGTTTGACTTTTTTTTTGTTCGTTACACTTGAATTGTTTCATTTCCTTTTTAGGAAATAATTAAATACAAATTCACTCCTATCCTATCAAATCAATAAATAAATTCATTAAAATTTCAAACACAGCACTATCACATCACACATAAATATATTAATTAAAAATTTAAATTCATTACAATCACATCACATAAATTCCTAATTTACTATACTTTAACACTAATCTACATTTATATTAAATACTAATTATTCCAACATAAAAAATACAGTGCCAAAATTTTACCGAAGTAGTAACATTTTAGATTAAATAATAACTACACATTTTCAAATTCTAATAAGTACTAATTCTTACCATGATAATTCCACGGATCAGCTATATTGCTACTGAACTCTAACAAAAATAATAAGAACTGAGAACATCTCCAACACATTACACACCCTGCATTTCTCTATTATTGCCGGGTGGGAGTGCAGGGTGGGCTCCAACCCACCCTGCATTTTTGCAGAAAGCACCCTTCCAAATGGGTGGGTGCTACAGTGTTTCTCTCAAATGAGGAAAACTATTCACGCATTGCATTTTTTTTCTTCTTCATTTTTTATTTTTTAAAAAATTTTAAAATTTATGTATTATCATACATTAATGTAAAAATATTATCAATTGAAAAAATATGGATCAATTGTAAATTTAATTTTTTTAACATTTAAAAAGTAATTTAAAATAGAATAGATAGGGAATATTCGTTAATCCTGCAAAAATAGATGAATGGATTGGAGATGAAATTACTATAACTATCTGTAAAAATAGAGATTTACACTGTAACTCCGCAAAAATAGAGGATTGGATTGAAGATGGTATGAAAGAATGAAAGAAAGAAAGAAAGAAAAATAGCAGAAAGGTGGAAGAATGGAAGAAAATTCTTAGAAGATGATGGAAAAGAAGGCTGAAATCTGATACAGAAAGGAAGAAATGGAGGTGCTTTATATAAACTGAAATCTGTATTCCTCACCTCCCTAACACCGACAGTCCTCCTTCCCCTATGTCTACTACTGCCCCCTCCACTATTCTCCACATGTTTTCTTCAGTCAGCCCCCACACTCCAGATTTTCTCCAAGCACGAAAGCGACGGGCGGCCATGGAGACAGCACCAATGGCGACCGGCTGCCGACATTATATATCTATCTTCTTTTTAATTCCTAAAATATGTTCCCTCAGTCACTCTCACCCATCCCTTTCTTCACCTCAAACCGCCCTACACTTTTTTTTTTTTCAATATCCACATCAACATCACACCACGGCTTCCAGCGTGGAGGCGGGCGGCGGCGGCAGCGGCGATGGGGCGACTCTCCTTCTCTATCTCTTTCTCTATTTTTATTTTTTATTCTTTGTTTTGGTTTTGTTGAGTTGAGGAGAAGGGATGGTGGTGTGTGGGATGGAGCCTGGAGGTGAGGAATTGTTTCGAGGGAGATGGCCATGGTGGTGTCGGCTCGTTGATGGCGATGGGAGGCTGGTGGTGGTGGCAGTGGTGTTGGTGGTTGGAGATGGGGAGGATGATCGCGGTGGTGGCGGAGAGTGGATTTGAAGGAGATGGCAGTGGTGGCGATGGCGTGGTGAAGATGGTGGCGAAGATGATGTCGGCAGTGGGCTCTGGTGGTGGCGATGATGCTGCAGGCGGTGGTGGCAGAAATGGAGGCTGAGTGGTGGAGGCGCTGTGGCGATGTCAGCGGGGCCGGGCGGCACCGGCAGCAGCAGCGCCGGCGCCGGCAACTGCGTGGTGGACCCCAAATTAAACAATATGAAAGAATCAATAAACTCATGAAATCAATTAAGAAGGGATATTGCCCCTGTACATCCTTTTATTCCCTTTGTAATTGTGTGGCATGCATATGGACTTCCATCACCCATTTCCAGGCCTTCAATGGATCATCCCAAAAAAATAAAAATACGCACTAAGTTCCTAAATAGTTGTTGTTTGCAGTTCAATTTCAATAACCAATGTTTGCATTAATTAACTCATAAATTTATATTTTTACCCATCAACTAAACCCATTCTTAATAAATGTCAACAAATACTACTACCTCTGTCTCGGTGTTTTGTTATGGATGATTTTCTGGCACTATTCATTGTTTAACTTTGATTCGAATTTTTATCATAGCTATGTAAGAAAAAACATAGTCAAGTGAGATCTTGTTAGATTCGTCTAATCTTGTAGTTTTAGACAATTAACTTTTTATAACTTTTCGTTGTATACAATTTAAGTTATTAACCGTTAAAAATGTGTATGGACATACGTGTTTGGTGGGTCCGTAACAAAAATAGTGAAACGGAGGAAGTAGCATTTATATAAAGTGAAAGACAATATAGTAAAAACATAGCATAACTACTTATAACTATATAAAAATGTTTACTATTGTGGAACACTTTTAAATCTCTAAAAAAAAACAACTAAAAAGAGATTAGACAACTAAAAAGGAACAGATGGAATAACAAAATAAAAGCAACTTTCATCTCAAATGAAATTGAGAGAGTGAAATAGCTATTTTGTGTGTACCCAAAAAAGTTTTAGAATCAAAAGAAAAGAATCCTAAAAAAACAAACAAGAAAGATGGGCAAAGTCAAGAAGTAAGTGGTGGGGAGAGATGAGAAAGCTAAAAAGGCTTACTTGGTTCTTTCTGCTTCCTGTCTTGGAGTGGAAATAGGCTAGGTCGGGCTAGGCTTAGGCCTGAACGGCCTAGACCTACGTCGATTTTCCAAGGCTCGAGCTTGATTTTTTTATCATTGATAGTCCTATCTTATAGGGCTAAGCCTGACTTATTTATTGCTTATGACGAGAGGGGGAGAGAGAGAGATGTGTAGATGATAGAAATTTCAGATTTGAGGTGAGGCCACCAAATTAAAGGACTAGACTCTCTAATGCCTATGACGCCTCATGTACGTTTGGTAGATCAGATTTCTTTATTATTGCTTGTAAATCCAATTATACTGTAACTTTTCTTGTTCTTTCTTTATATTTTTTTTTTTTTCTAAAAACAAAAATCAATCTGATGGGTGCAATCCAAGGGAAGAGGTTCGAACATAAATACACATGTAATTCCATTAGGACGGCCCTTTGGGAGATTGGTGTCCAAGAACAAAATCATGTAGATTGACCAAACAAAAAATATCATACTAATCACTGAAAAAATGCACATATATTTATTGACCGATTATTTTTTTTGGGTAACAAACTGTTTGGCTCGGGTGTAGCCAAGGACCTTTTTCTCCTCAAGGGAGGCTACCGGAAAAGGATCAAACCGATTACGGGTTCGGATTAACAATAATGCGCCCACAATTGACTGAATCTTCTTTGGATTGATCAAAAATAACAAGATACAACGGAGAATCTGCCTGTTGTTAAGAAACAACGGCGGAATTCACCAGAAACAGGGAACCAAACTACCAGCTGCTAAGGAGCAACGGTGGATTTGGAAATGGTAACCGCTACAAACTAGGCTAGATTCTAAGGAAAGCTGTAAAGGAAAGCTGTAAAGAAAGCAGTAAAGATAACAAGGAATTAAATTTGATAAAAGGAATTTGGGGGTTGGATTGATCTCTTTGATTTTGAGTGTGTCGACCCCTATTTATAGCCGGAGCTGGAATAACCGCTCTCCGGCTGACTCCTCTGAGCCGAATTCTTTCTCTCTTCAATTCGGTTGTTTTGGTTTCGGCTGTTTCTTCCTATTTCGGCCGAAATCTTTATCAGCCTCGATTCCCTCCCTTCGGTTTACTATGTACTTTCGGCCTTACTAATCTTGAGCCCATCTTCTTTTGGGACTTCCTCTTTCTTCCGGCCCATGTCTTATGGCCCAATAGCTCTTTCGCGGCCCATTATTCCATGTGGCCCCAACAGATGCCCTCCTTACTTGGGCGAATTGCTTTCATGCGAAAGAGCCCAAGTAACCTCCCTTTCTTCTTCCTTTTGGCGGTTATTTTCTTCTTCTCGAGGATACTCTCCATCACTCCCCTATTTACGTAGCCTACCACGTATTTGGAGTGAACTGCCTTTTCAACTTCTCCTCTCTCTCTCTCTTTCCACCTTCTCCGATGGAAAATCCCCCTGCTCCTGTTACTGCTCTTTCTGCTGATCTTCTCAGAGTTGAGAACTCTTTTGCTTCTCATTCTGCAGTTCGTCTCCTGCCTGAGGGCTTCTATTCCTTAGGTCCGTTGGGCATTCCTGAGGACATCGATGAATGTACTGCTCGGATCTTTGATAATCGTTCCGTTCTTTTATATGAGCTTTGTTTCTCCTCCAAGCTTTTCCCTTCATCTTTCGCTAATTGGTCTTCGCCCTCTCCCGATTATGTGGCGTGGTATCATCATCTCGAACCCCACTGTCGTGACTCTTGGAATAAGTCATGTGTTTATCGTATAATTTCCCTTAGTACCTTGCCACTTCCCACAGATCTTCGTCCTATTCAAGCCCTTCTTTGCTTTTGGAATCCTTCTGTGAACTGTTTTTGTTTCCCTTGGGGGATGATGACTCCCACCATTCAGGATGTGAAACTTCTCCTTGGCCTCTCTGTTCGCGGGGATAACCTCGCCATTATGTCGTTGCCCAAGGAGAAAAATACTGGCTTTTCCTCTGGCGATTCCTTTGCTAATTGGATCATTTCCCATCAGAGTGATCCTATTTCGCCTGCTCCACACCCTTCAGAGCCTCTTGCTTTCATGATGTATTTCCTTACGAAATTCTTCTGGTGTGTTCCTTCTAAGGGTGTTCTCCTCGAAACACACTCTTTTGCTTCGGCACTTCTTAATCATGTGACCCTGCCCTCAGCCGATTTCTTCCTCGCTCATCTGTATGCGGGTATTTCGGCTACTGTGTCGGGTTGGGAGAAAGGTTCGTCTGATAAAGCTCGTGGCCCGTTATGGTTCCTTCACTTGTGGTTGGTTTGGCACTTTCGTGACATTTCCCAGTTTCCTCCCCATAATATTCGTCCTAATCATTTTGTCGCTCCTGATCTTCTTAGAGCATCCCTTCCTCCTTTGTCGATCCCTCATTGGATCAACTATTTCCTGGGTCGTACTGTCGAACAAGCCTTTTCCCATTATCACTACCGGAAAACTGACTTTGCTTGGGTCAGGGAGATTGCTACTTCCCCCTTCGGGACTCCTCTTCCTTTAGCTTTTGCTCAAATCTGGAATAGGTGTATATTACCCCGTCCGATCTTCAATGGTTCCACATTTGTATCTGCCAAGTCTGCTATTCCTTTCGAAGTTTACAATCCCCATCTGGTTAGCCGTCAATTCGGCTTTGGTCAAGACTTAGTGGAGGCCCTCAGAGCCGGTAGACGCCTTTCTGCTTCTGCCAGCCGTCAGCAATGCTCCCTCTATCATAAACGTTTGATTTCTTTCAAGGTTTGGAAGTTTGCCGTTCGTCCGGGGTCCGTTACCTCCCGCTTTCAGTCTTGGTGGGACGGTGTTGCTGGTGTCTTTTTTAGTGCCAACCTTGATTCGGTTCTGCGGAGGGGTGGTTTCTCTCCTATTCTGGCATTTTCTTCTGTCCCTTCATCATCTCCGGGCTCCACTCCTCAGCGCATTCTCGGTTCGTCTTCCGCTTCTCGTCCAGGTATGTTTCTTTTCTTTCCCTTTCCTCTTTGATCGTTGCTTGCTCCTTTTCCTTTGTGTCTCACTTATCCGATTTCTTCAGATGTTCCTCGCTCCTCTACTTCAGAACCTGGTCGAAAAAGGCCTGCTTCGCCTTCGGCCTCTCTTGTCGACTTTCTCCCTCCTACTCAGACCAAAAGGCGTTCGTCTTATTCACCGCTTGGCAGAATCCCTGCCTCCCTTTTTGCGGTTTGTTACACTACTCTTTTCCTTTTCCAGGCTCCTATCCTTCGACTAATTTCTTTTTCTTATTCTTGTCAGGTTCCACCTGTTTTGCCACAACCCGATGTTCCTCCACTTCCAACTGTGGTATCGGCCCCTCCGGTAGCCGAATTTCGCACATCGGCCAGTACCAGTAATTTGGCCGTTCACGCTAGTTCTTCTGCTGTTAACCCTCGGGGTTTGATTGCAAGCTCTACTCCGGCCGACCCTTCCGTCCCTCTTTCGGTCGATCGTCCTCAGCCTACTACGGATTCTGCTACACCCTCGTCTTTAGTTGTTCCGAAACCGTCTGGCCTCCCACCTAGTGGTATGACTGCTGATGAAACCCCTGCCGATCAGGTCCCTTTATCGCCATTTCCTGATCGGCATGTCTTGGACGATTTCTTTTCTCCCGCGTCTCTGGTTTCTCGTCCGTCGGATCTTTCTACTCACCTTGGCGATTGTTTGGCCAGGCTATGTAATCTAATCTAATCGGCCGGCAATCTGACGTGGAATTCGTCAACCCTAAACCGATCCTTATTCTCTTGTCTCATCTTGAGCAACAATTTCATGACGAGATGGTATCTCTGAATCTGAATGGTACTCTTCAGATGATTACGAAGTCTGTCCTCTCAATGGATCAGGAACTCATGGCTCACTTAAAAATGCGACATAAGCTTGCCGCCGAACGTGAGGCTGCAGCCTCTTCACGAGCCATCTTTGACAATTATTCTGCAGAGTATCGGGCTCAAATGAGTAAGCTGTCCGAAGTGGAATCTCAGGAACTCAAACAGTCCGAGGACCTTTCTTTGATTCGGGCTGAGATAGCCAAGCTCCAGCGACAAGAGAAGGATTTGGAATTAACTTTGGCTCACACTAAGCGAAAATCGGCCGATCTGAAACAATCGATCAAAACCCTTCGTCAATCGGCCGAAGCTCCCAGGGCCAAAATCTTGGATTCTCAGGAGGATGCTTCTTATTTGGCCATGCGGATCAGTTTCAATGATTTCATTCTTGGTACCTTCCAAGAAAAATGGGCCGAAACCCAGTCTTTAGTTGGTCAACTGGATTCGGCCATCAAGAGCCTTGGTGGGCAAAGTGTTGTTCACGTCCTTTCTCCACATGTCTTATTTCCTTTGGACCCTTCCGAAATAGAGTCCTCCCCTTCGGGCGATAACCCACCTTTGCCAATCATTCCTTCAGGTACTCTGTTCCCTTCCATTTCCTGTTGTGATTTTTCTTTTATGCTCTCTTACTTATTATTCCCCTTTTACTTCTTCTCTTCTAGGGAAAACTGGTGCTTCCTGTGGTGCTGGTTCATCCACCGTTCACCTTCCACCTGGCGAAGTTGCTGGCCCTTCTTCTTCAGCAAGTCCGAATCTGATGACTTCTTCGGTTAATCCTACTTCCGCTACTTCGCGAGGCTTGGATGATGCTATTCCTTTTGACGATCAGGAAGACCACTAATTTGTCTTTGTATATCAATTCTGTGTTTTGACTTGTCTTTTGTCACGTGTAAATTTCGGTCACTCTTCTTTTTCTTGACAGCTGTAATCGGCCTTTTTAGACTATGTTGGCCGATACATTGTACTTGGATTCGTATCTTTTGTATCTTTTGTAATGCGATTCGTATCCCGTTAATTCCATTGTTTTCGGTCTCCTTTATTGCTGATTTCTGAATATTAGCAGCTTTTTCCGGGAATCAGCTGTAACGTTTTCCCATAAATAACATTTACTATTGACCGTTTCTTCCGCCAAGCACTTATCTCTTCCTATAAATACCCGGCATTGTTGACACTTATCTATCACTTCTTTTTTTTTTTCCTTTTTTCTATAACAATATGGATCTCCCTTCTCCTTTGTTCAACTTCCTGTCTCCAGTTCCTCCATGGCCTTTGGCAAGTATTCTTGTGCAAGGATTTCCAGACGTGGTACGAAAACCTTTTGCTTATGCAACACGAGTTCAACTAATGCCCCTTTCACCATGTTCGTGTGGACGAGGACCTTTATCTATTATTCCAAATGCAGGTCTCGACGGTTATGCTGATGTGCCTCTTTTCGACTTTGCGGTTGCATATCCTGTCGGACCTTTTCTAATGGGGGGGAATAACTATCCTTAGTTATTCTTCCCTCCTTTCCCCCTTCCACCGTTTTTGGGTGACTGCCTCGCTGCACTCCTCCTTCTTCTGTCTGAGGTCGTGCGGATGCTGTACCCGAGTTTGACTTCTACCTCTGGGACGTTGTACTCTTCGTTCTATCGTATCCTAGAGTAGAAGTTCGGTGGTCGGACCTAAATCGGCAATACTGTTCTGGGGCAAGCAACTGTGCCCTGCTTCTGTGTTGCCGATAGTTTTAGCGGCATTTCTACGAGGCTGAATGTCTTTCGAGGACCTTTCCCTTGTATATGCCTGCTTAGTATAGGACGTTTCCCTTGTATATTGTAACTTTGGGCTATCGACGCCGCTTTCGGCCGAAGTAGCACCCTTTTTGTACTTATTCGTTCATGCAATAAAATCTTTACTTTTTCGCATCGCTTAATGTTTAATCCCATACTGATGGATAATATTTCTTCATGTATCTTGCATTAACTGGATTGGACATCTGCTCACCATTTTCGTCCACCAGAACGTACGCTCCATTCGGTAATCTTGTATGAACAATAAATGGTCCCTCCCAATTGGGACTCCACTTACCTAATCGGCCATCCTTCTGCTTAGGCGGCCATATAACTTTCCAAACTAAGTCTCCAACTTCAAACCGCTTAAGACGAATTCGCTTATTGTACCAATCGGCCACAATATCTTTATTTTTCTGCAAATTCTCAAAGGCTTGCACCCGATTGGAATTTATCTCCAATAACTCATCTTTCATCGCACGATCATACTGTTCGGCCAACATTGAATCCGCCTGGCTTGTTCTCAAAGTCGGCACTGTTATTTCGGCTGGCAATACTGCATCCATTCCATAAGTCAGCCGAAATGGTGTGAACCCAGTAGCTGAAGTTTTAGCATTTCGGTAAGCCCACAATGCTTCAGATAACTTCTCGTGCCATTTTCTTGGCTGATCTTCAATCATTTTCTTTATAATTCCTATTAGCTGTTTGTTTGTGGCCTCTGCTTGTCCATTTCCTTGCGGGTAATATGGTGACGAATGCACAATTTTTATCCCGTATTCGTCTGCAAAGGCCTTGACTTTTTCTCCCATAAATACAGTTCCTCTATCTGTTAGAATTGTCTGTGGGATCCCGAATCTATAAATCAACTGTCTCTTAATAAACTCAATCACCTCCTCTTGTGAAATGCTGACATACGCCTGAGCTTCGGCCCATTTTGTGAAGTAATCTGTTGCCACTAGCACGAACTCATGTCTTTTCGACGAAGAGGGATGAACCTTTCCTATGATGTCCATGGCCCATCCTCTGAATGGCCATGGTTTGATCATTATATGTAATTCTTCGGCCGGTAACTTCTGAATCGGCCCATGTTTTTGACATTCGGTGCATCCTCTTGCATATTTTTCACAATCAGGACCCATATTCGGCCAATAATATCCCAGCCGAATAATACTCCACTTCATCGATTTTCCTGCCCGATGCGCACCACATATTCCTTCATGAACCTCTCCCATTACCCTTCTAGCGTCTTCTTCTCCGACACATCTGAGCAATATTCCATCAATAGCACGCTTGAATAATAATCCTCCTATTATGACGTAATCCATCGCTTTCCGTTTTTCGGCTGGATTAGCCTCCGAAGGATCTTCTAATGTCTGTGCTATCTTTTTTATCCATTCGGCCTTCTCTGTTTCGGCCAAACGTACTTCTACATTTCCTGCTATCGGCATCAACCGATACTTGGCTGCATGTTGAGCCAATTCATTGGCTACTTCATTCTTTCCTCTCGGGATATATTCAATGTACACCTCATCAAATTCTTCTAACAAAGTAACCGCTTCTTCATATAATCTAATCAACTGAGAACTCTTAACCGAAAAATCGCCTAATAATTGCTGAACAACTACTTGCGAGTCTCCTTTGACAATGATTGCTCTGACTCCTTCTTCCATCAACCGTTGTAATCCCGAAATTAACGCTTTATATTCAGCTTGGTTATTCGTATATGACTCTGGCAGTTGCACGAAATATTTGTATATCTTGCCCTCCGGTGTTTGTAGGGTAAACCCTGCTCCAACTCCTGAAGCGGCTTTAGAACCATCAAATGTCATTGCCCACGGTTGCAAGTATACAACTCCTATCTCACCAATTTCTTTCGGCCGATCCTGATGATCGATGTCATCGGTTATCGGGTGTATCACATGATCAGCTAGAAAATCGGCTACAATCTGACCTTTCATAGCCCTCAAAGGTTGATATCTCAAATCGTATGCATTTAACTTCATGGCCCATTTGGCCATTCTTCGGCTACTGACCGGATCATTCATCATAATCTTAACTATGTCAACCGAAGCCACCACTATCACTTGCCTTGGCTGAATATAATATTCTAATTTCTGGCATGCATGATAAAGACTTAAACATAGTTTATGAATCGGCGAGTACCTTACTTCGGCGTCCCTTAGGATTCGGCTAAGATAGTAAATCGCCCGATCCCTTCCTTCATCGTCTTCTTGCGCCAGTAATGCTCCAATAGATTCTTCGGCCGCTGCTATATACAACTTCAATGGCCGTCCTAAAATTGGAGGAACCAACACAGGTGGATTCATCAAATCCTGCTTCAATTGTTCGAAGGCTTTTTGTTGGTCGACTCCCCATTTGAACTCCTCTTCCTTCTTCAACCTCAATAAATCGGTTACTGGTTTCGACTTTCCAGCCGCATTTGCTAAGAATCGTCTCAGAAAACCGATCTTTCCAAGAAACTTCTGCAGACTCTTCTTATCATGTGGAGGTTTGGCTTCTTGGATAGCCCTGGTTTTGTTCGCATCAACTTCTATTCCTTTGTTATGTACCAGGAACCCGAGAAAATTTCCTGCCTGTACTCCGAAAGCACACTTGGCTGGATTCATCTTGACTCCATGCAGCCTCATCCTCGTGAACACCTTCCGCAAATCGTTCAAGTGGCTTTCGATATCTTTGGATCGGACCATGACGTCATCGATATAGACTTCAACACAATCCCCTATGAGGTCATGGAAAACATAGTTCATGGCTCTCTGGTATGTAGCTCCTGCATTCTTCAGTCCGAACGGCATCACCACCCATTCATATATCCCTATGGCACCAGGGCACCGAAATGCAGTCTTGTGAATGTCTTCTTCGGCCATAAAAATTTGGTTGTATCCTGAATATCCATCCATGAAAGATAGCATCCCCTGTTTTGCGGCCGAATCAATCAACAAGTCAACAATAGGCATCATATACTCATCTTTTGGAGTGGCTATATTAAGATTCCTGAAATCAATACAAACTCTCAATTTTCCATTCTTCTTTATTACAGGAACAATATTCGATAGCCATTCTACATATTTAGCTGGCCTAACAAACCCGGCCGCTAACAATTTCTCTATTTCTTCTTTTATTTTTGGGACTAATTCGGGCGCTGCCCTCCTGGCCGGCTGTTTATGTGGCCTGAATCCTTCTTTAATAGGCAGTCTGTGCTCTACAATTGACCGCTCCAATCCTGGCATCTCTGTATAGTCCCATGCGAAACAATCCTTGAATTCGACTAGAACCTCCTTGAATCGGCTTGTCATCTGCTGATCAAGATTTGCACTCAACGGGATCTCCCTCGGGTGTTCGTCTGTACCAACATTGACCATTTTCAAGGGGTCTTGAGCTTTGAAATCCGGCGTTCGCTTTGGGATGGCGTCTATTAAATCGCTCCATCCTGCTTTGTCGTCCAAAATTCCGAGTTCGGCCGATTCGAACTCGATCACTTGATTCGGTTGTGCCTTCATCATTTACTTTCTTCTTCGACTGGCCGTTCATCGGCCTGGTATCTGATTTCAAATCCCAAATCTGTCCAATCACACTCGATCACCTGCGGGTACCGATCCCCTACCACTGCTAGGAATGGTTGTATCGGTTCTTCATATAACACCGCATCAATTCGTCCGGCTGAGCTGACTGGAAATGGAGGTTGATCCCCATCTACTTCTTCTACTGTGCCATCCTTTTTCCAGAACCATACTTTCTGGTGAAGCGTTGATGGCAAACATCGGGATGTATGAATCCAGCATCGGCCTAATAGGGCCGCATACGGACTTCTGCATCTACCACGAAGAACATGGTCGGAATTGATATTGTTCCGACTGTTACATCCACCAATATACATCCTTCAGCCGCAGTTTGAGCCCCCACAAAACTCATTACCTTCATTCTCGTAGGGAGTAAATCTTCCTTCGAACGGCCTATCTTCGTTAGTGTGGATAGCGGCATGATATTAACTGTGGCTCCACCGTCGATAAACATTCTTCTAAGTGGTCTCCCATTGACCCAACCTTTAACGTATAAAGGCCTCACATGCTGGGACATTTTCGCAGTTGGAGGCAAAATCGTACCTGGTTGAGCTTATGGAACAAATGCTTTATATCCTTCCTCAAACGATTTCTCTATTTCGGCTTCCGGCCGAAATACCTCAAGTTTATCGAAACAAAAATCCACTATGGGTTCTTCATCGCCATAGTATTCTCCATCCTTCTGACAGAAAACCACAGCTGGTTCGGAATCCGACCAGTACTCCTCTTTCTCTTCGGTGGTTACAGTCACCATATTCGCGCTAGATCCGAAGTCGAACTTAAACTGCCCAACAGGGGGTGTATCACTATTCGGAATGATAGTTGTCTTTGGTTTCCATTCCCTGGTTCGGACTGGTCTAGGTTTCCATTCTTCTTTCGAGTTCGGCTGCTCACTTTCAATTTTCGGCTGTATTACTTTTGGCCGAAATTCAGTTTTATTCTTTAGCCGATCCTGTCCTTCTTTCGGCTTTCTCTCTTCTTTCGATTCGGACTTCAAACGAGCCGAAAATACCCTATTGAGTATTCGTCCTCCTGAGAACGAACAGTCATCAGGGAAGTCCTCTTCCATATGCATCATATCATACTCCTCCTGTTCAGAAACAGCAGCTGCTTTAAGCCGTTGCATTCTTCGTTTGAAAGTACGATATGATCCCTTTCCTTTTGGGACTTTTCTCTCCTCTGCCCTCCAAGCTGAATGGTCATACCGGCGTTGATCGAAATGCCTTCTTTCTGGAGAGTTTTGGACCCATCGGCCTACCTGAGTATTTGCTGGTGGCCTTCTAAGCTTTTTCATTTCGGGACTAACAGCTTCTTCAGGGACTGTGATCTGTATCACAGTCTTTCCATTCTGTTTATCGGCTGTTAACTTCATCTCTGAGTCCCATCCGTTGGTTATGATTTTCAACGTTGGTCTCTCACTCTCATATCCGACCTTGATCTCCTGATGTTTCTCCGATTGCTTGATCCACTCTTTTACCTCATAATTCCCCAATCGGTCAAAAACATCTGTAACTTTCTCTTTTCCCTTTGGAGATCCTAGCCTTTTCCATACTCCTGACTTCTGAGCCGATGGCCGTTCCCCAAGCCGATCGTGCACAGAACTCTTGCTAGATGATGTTTGATCCCCCAATCGGTCATGCACCGATTTATTCTGATTGGGCTGCACCATCACCATGTTGGCAACTGGGAACGGATTCTTATCAATTGCCATAAGCCTCTCTGGGAACTTCAGCTTCCCATCATCGACATGCTTCTGAATCAGTTTCCTAAAATGCCCACAAATCGCCGTGGAATGAGTAGCTGATCCATGGAATCTGCACCATCCAGCCTCCAACTGATCCTTGGTAGGCTGTGGATGGTTTCCTTTAAACTCTAGCAATCCGTTCTTCTGGCAATAATCAAATATTTCATCCATTTGTGACAAGTCGAAAGAGTAAAACCTTTGAGATTCATCTCCTCCTTCTTTCTCCTTGCCTCTGGCTGGCCGAAGTGCTGGACAAGTCATAGGCTTTTTTATGATTAACTCTGCCCTTGCGACTTTGGCTAATGCAGGAACGTCATTCGTATTGTACTCTTCCTGAATTTCACATCTATCCAGAGATTCAGCAAATGAGGCAGCTGACTGGATAGGTTGTGACCTTCCGCTTTGACTTCGGCTTGATTTGAAAGCCGCCTGTTCCGCCAAATATGTCTCCATCCTTATAGCTTCAGCCGTCAATTCGGCTACTGTCCTCGGTCTAGTTACCATCAATCTATCCTTAATGGCAAACTTCAAATTCTGCTTTAAGATTTGAATATATTCATGCTCAGGCAGCATTGTCTTCATCTGAGCCTTCACTGCATAAAATCTTTCAATAAATTCAGTAACCGATTCAGACGCCTTCTGCTTGGTTGACGTCAGATCAACTACCGAGACTTCCGGACTGGTATTATAGAATCGGTCATGGAATAACCGCTCCATTTCGGCCCAAGTATTGACCGATCCCGCTGGCAAATTAATGTACCATTCGAATGCTGGGCCAGTTAATGACAAACTGAACAATATCAGCTTGTGAAAATCATTTTGCGCGATTCTGGTACATTGAGCTGTAAATCGGCCAATATGCTCGATGGTAGAGCGGCCGACTTCTCCAGAAAAAGTGTTAAAATCTGGAACCTTCACCCCTCTAGGCAGTGGATACTGCTCCTCAATGTAATCTGGATAAGGTTTCCGATACATCGGCCTATTCTCCTGGCCGATGAGATTCCCAAACTGTGTGCGAATAATCTCAGCAATAAGCTCTCTGTCAACCAGTTGTGGTGGATTCTGCTGAAGTGGTGCGTATTGTTGTTGAACCACTGGAGCAGGCGGTTGAACAGCTGGTTGAGGCGGTTGATTCTGTTGCTGATCGTACCTCTGCTGCGGAGGAACAAAAGGCCGAGCTCCGTGCCCTCCTGGCGGCCTAAAGGCCTGCTGTTGAAAATTGTGAGGATTTTGCATCGCAGGTGGTGGATTTTGAGCCACTGGAGCTTGCTGCGCTCCCATCGGATACATACTCCTCGCGATTTCGGCTCTAAACATGGCTGGCATCGCTGCCAGGATATTTCCCTCGATTTGGCGAACCGAATTAGTAACCGCCGCTTCCACCATAAATTGAACCTGATCTCGGAATCGCGGGGTTAAATCATCGTTCGAAAACTCCTGATTATGGAAATGTGATGGTCCGGGGAACCCTGGGGGGAATTCTCCGGCTTCTGGTGCGCGCTCTTCCTGAATCGGCGGCAAATCAGTCCTCGCCGCCGTGTTTGCTGCTGGAGTTGCTTGTTCGAACGCCATTTTGCGTCCCACTGGGCGTGCCACTGTTTGGCTCGGGTGTAGCCAAGGACCTTTTTCTCCTCAAGGGAGGCTACCGGAAAAGGATCAAACCGATTACGGGTTCGGATTAACAATAATGCGCCCACAATTGACTGAATCTTCTTTGGATTGATCAAAAATAACAAGATACAACGGAGAATCTGCCTGTTGTTAAAAAACAACGGCGGAATTCACCAGAAACAGGGAACCAAACTACCAGCTGCTAAGGAGCAACGGTGGATTTGGAAATGGTAACCGCTACAAACTAGGCTAGATTCTAAGGAAAGCTGTAAAGGAAAGCTGTAAAGAAAGCAGTAAAGATAACAAGGAATTAAATTTGATAAAAGGAATTTGGGGGTTGGATTGATCTCTTTGATTTTGAGTGTGTCGACCCCTATTTATAGCCGGAGCTGGAATAACCGCTCTCCGGCTGACTCCTCTGAGCCGAATTCTTTCTCTCTTCAATTCGGTTGTTTTGGTTTCGGCTGTTTCTTCCTATTTCGGCCGAAATCTTTATCAGCCTCGATTCCCTCCCTTCGGTTTACTATGTACTTTCGGCCTTACTAATCTTGAGCCCATCTTCTTTTGGGACTTCCTCTTTCTTCCGGCCCATGTCTTATGGCCCAATAGCTCTTTCGCGGCCCATTATTCCATGTGGCCCCAACACAAACTAATAAAATTAGGATATTCACCTAAAAAAGAACAGCAATAAAATTAGGTTACTAATGAAATTAATGACAAAACTCAATAGCTACTAGGGGTTGAAATAGCCTAGGCCGGGCTAGCTTAGGTTTGTACGGCCTAGGTCTACTTCGATTTTATACAGCCCGAGTCTGACCTATACCTGTGATAGGCCTATTTTATAATCCTAAGCCTGGCCTATTTTAAATAGGCCAGATTTTAAGCCTTCTAATAGCCTAATTAAGCCTATTTTAAAATTAAGTTAGAATTATTTTAAATATGTCCGGATATAATTATAAGGTTGTAAGACATGAATTTGTGCACTTAGCAATCAATACTTTATTCACTGGGGAAAAATCTTTATATATTTTAAAACTACGTAAGATCACATTAATAATTATTTTACATAAAATAATAATAATAATAATAATATGACATATTTTTTCTGTTTTCATGAATCTACAATATTTATTCTGTGCAATAAACATAAATATACTAATAATAATTATAAGTATGCCAGCCTGATAGGCCTAATAGGCTCTTTATAAAGCCTTAGCCTGAGCCTATTTAGCTAAAAGACTTTCGAAATGTAATATTATAATAATTGTCGGGGCGGAGCAACCATTTTTGGGGCCCTGTTTAATTTTCCGAGTGTCTTATAAAATGGGGGCTTTTATTTATTTATTATCTAAATGAGTAAAACAATAAATTTTAAAAAAAAAAATACTTAAACAAAAGTTTATCATCAAGTTACATTTTATAAATAAACCAAAACATTGAAAATGAGCGGGCTACGCTCCTCGGTAGTAAGATTTGATATTTAGATGGTGACGATGATATCATAATGGTACGATTGTTTCAATTGTCTCATATGGAATTAACTATATCTGATACCCTTAACGATACTAAAATCTAAGGGAAAAAAAATGACATTTGTATTTTCAAATATTAGTTTAATGTAAGGACAAAACTTAATGTAAATAAAAAATAACTTTTATGGCTCATTTTATGCAAATTTTATCATTGTCAAATGCAAAACTAAAGACATTTGGAATAAATAAAAAAGAAAGCGGGACACACCAATGACATTTGAAATAATAGAAAAACAACTTAAAATAATAATAGCTGGTATTTGTAGTAAATACAATACAAATTCAAGGGTTAAATGGTTATTTTACGTAGGAAAGTAAAAACCATTAATACTTTCAATGGTAACATAGCCAATAAAAACGATTAATACTTTCAAGTGCAAAATTGACATTTTATGTAGCAAACTACAAACCATTCACACTTATATAATGATATATATAAAAATTATTATTACTATTATATATGTATATTTATTAGTGCAGTTATATTTCTAATTTTCTCTCAAGAAATATATACGTAAAATATATATTATTCATATTATAGATTTTTCTTAACTATATTCTTTATTTATTTTTTTCCCGTTAAATGTCTATCCCTTTCCTTTTTCTTTACGATTTTTTTTGACAGTTAAGAAAATAAAATAAAAGAAAAGGGGAAAATGAAGACATATATATTGTTAATTGCAAAATTTTCCTCCCATTTGATTTTCTTTCCATTCTTATTAAACTTACAAACAAGTGATAATAATTATTTTTCTCATAGTCCTTTCTTTTATTCTCATTTTCTCTCATCCCATTGACTTCGTTCTTTACCTTTTGTAATTTTCCATCTGTAGTTTTTTTTTTTGAGAAGAAAGAAAAATATTTTTATACCATAAACATGAGCTGTCGACTTTGTCCCAGGTTATCAATTACAAAAAAGAACTATACCCGACCCTTTGGACATGAGCAAGAGTCAATCAATTCAGTTACTGTACTGAGTAATACATCTCTGCATATGCAGACCTGTTCTGTCATAATGGAGGATGTGCTACGCGTCTGAATTGGTGCAATTCATTCCATACAAAGCAAAAGAAAATAATGGAATGTGGATCGGTGATGTCCGAAATTAGTGGAGTAACTGCCATTTTTAATTAATTCCATTTTATTCAGATTAGTAATTACCATTTTCATCATTATTGAGATATGGAATGCGTGGAAAGCATTTCCATAGCAGTAACATGTTCCTTTCCCGTGAATAGGTAGTCGAAAATTCATTTCTAGTTCTGTCTACGTGTTCTCTTCTCATCAACGATTAGCCAATGGGGGTGATGATAGATATTAATGAATTGCCGGAAGAGTTTCGCGAAGGCCGGGAAATAGAATTCGAAGGAGAAAACCCTATGAATGACGCCGATGATACAGCACCTGTCGAGTGTCTTTACGCTGGAGGAGAAGGTGTTTTGCAAACATGGGATGCTTCAATTCCACAAAACATTTATGGGATAGCAGAACTCAATGAGGACGACGATCACAGTATTGAGGAGTCGAACGAAATGCTAGCACTCAATACTGTCGGTGGTTTGGCTGAAGACGAGACAGGATGCAGCCGCGTAACACGGGTGTTTACAGGTATTCATCGTAGCATCATGATTTGAATGTATGGACTGTCATTGATGTTTGAATATACAAGATGTTGATTATTGAGAGGATAGAAGTCAGATAAGGTGTTTAACTACTGAATTTATTTGTCCATAAAAAATTGCGCAGATATCAAAGAATTTGAGCATCTTGAATTCAAGAGTGTAAGAGATGCCTATAGTGCGTAATCGGTTTCAAATATGATCTCAAACGAAAGGTTTATGTTGTTAGCGATTTCCATGATGAACATAACCACCAGAATGGCTGTCGCGAACGTAGGGGAAAAAAAGCTACAAAACATCAAGAATGAAAGTTGTATAAACATATAATACAGACTGATATGAACCTAAACATTTCATGCAGGGATCACAAGGGAAATAATGACAGAACATATTTTAGCATGCAGGGAACATCAGTTGACTAATGACAGAACACATCAGACTCTTCACCATAACATAAAGTATGCCGGAGGAGAACACGTTCATGCAATTGAATAAGCACTGATAAAGGTGTTGGCAGCACTGAATTGAAGAACATGACATATCTGGTACTTTTGCAAAACTAAATATAATCACAGAGCATATATTTAATAGACAGAGAGCATATATGAATGAGCATTAGAACACGATAAATATACTCAATGTAAGAGAAAGTGTGGTCCAATGAGAAAAAGGTGTATGTAGACAAAAAAAAAAACCCACATAAAATGTAAGAGAAAGTGTGGTCCAATGGGAAAAAGGTGTATGTAGACATAAAAAAAACCCACATAAAATCCGTTCAAAAAAATAAAAAATTCTGACAATCAAACACACGTGTAGCATTAACATTCTACCAAAAATAGCCCACGATTATAGGAGTAGACAAAATATAGAATCCCTTAATTATGATAAATCATTGAAATAAAAAAAAAGGAAAGTAAATATTATCCAACACTACCATAACTATTGGGGAATCAAAAAGCATAACATATGAATCCCCATAACACTTCTGCATATGCAGACTCAGTAAAATAACAGGTTCGAGAGTCAATCATCAACTCATTCCACCATCTACTTCTAGGCTAAGTTCTCGCCCTTACAGTACAATAACAACAGTAACAATATCATGTAGGGCTATTCCAAAGTGTTCCACAGCCAAATATGTGAGCGGTACATCGAAATCTCCTCATGGGGTGTATAGATCTCTTTCGGCGGCAGCCTCTTCTTCTCAGATATCGAGTTAACACGATTCCATTTGCTATCTTTTATGAACTGACCATGAAACTTCGCAAGTGAAGAGTGAATCCACATAACATACCAAGAGTTTGCTTCAAAACACACATCTCCCCAACTTAAATTTATCAAGACCAGTGTGTCGGATCAAAGGGGCGAAAAGAGGTGATAAAGTGAGACAACAAGGTCGAGGCAAAAGAAACAAAAGTTGGTGGAGCAGCAAAAAGGCTAGAACGTGGCAAATGAAATGACGACAGGAGACCGGTTCATGGGAGTTGAGGGTCTAGCCGTAAAAAATCATACAACAAACCAAATCGTGATGCATAGGATAGAACTCAACACAGGCGTCCGATCAATATACAAGGTGAAAACAATCAATGAATAGAGACATGCTGCTCATCAATCTCTTCAGTGAACTAACTATCCAAAAACTCATCTCCATTGACAATGGGGCTATCTCTTGTGTAATTTCCATCTGTAGCTTATTGAGTAAATATTAGTGATTAGGAGACTGAATGATGTCAATTATTGAAAGAAGATTCGAAATATTTAGAAGAAATTAATAAAATATAACTAAATCATATGAATTTAATTAATTAGGTCTATTTGGGAAAATGTAAAGAAAGTGTTATATATAAAATTTTTGATTAAATGCCATTTTAATTTGCCCCCTCACTCACTAATCCTGGCTCTGGCCCTGTCTCCATGGGATTATCTTGAATGTCGATGGTAGTTCTTTTGGCAACAGGGTCGTTCGAGATTCGGTTTTGTTGTCCGAAATGAAGATGGTCAGTGGAAGGGCGGTGCTGGATTCTTGGGATACAAATCCAACACGTTTGCGGAGCTTGCTGCTCTTATGTTTGGTTTCCAGTTCGTTGCTCGGATGGGGATCCGGCATGTGTCGTGCTATTCTGACTCTTTGAATGTTATTGTTTTGCTTGACTTTAATGATGGTATCCATCCTCATGCGGCCATTATTAGATCTATTTGGGATCTCCAAGCCGACTTTGACTACTGCAGATTTTTTCACACTTTGAGAATTCTCAAAGTGAATATGGTTGCTGAGTGTATTGCTAAACATGGTGCCTCAGTGAAAGCTTTTTTCACTACGTGGGTCTTTCCTCCTGACTTTGTTAGAGGGGCTTTAGCGGCGGATTCATCCGGCATCTGGTTCCCAAGAGATTAATTGCTTTTTCTTTATTGCTTTCTGTTTTATTTTTTTGTTCTTTTTTTTTTCAGCTCCGGCTCCTCAAAAAAATAGTGTATATTATTAATGAAATAATTAGGAACAGAGTAAGTGGATGTTTGGATAAACTGCAATAAAATGAATTATCTGATTATTTGCAAATCAGATTATTTATGATTTAAAAACGCAATAATCAAATAATCAGTAAGTACTTATTCATGGAATTATGTGAAATAAAATTCTAAGTATAATTAATAGAAATTTCAAAAAGACGGTGATCATTACTAATTACTAATTTATAATTAAATTTTCTGATGGGACCCTGAGATAAGGGTGGCAAATAAGTAGCAATTGCCTACTCATATACCCAACTAATTAATACCCAAACTAATTATTTAATGAAAATATCTAAACCCTTATAGTAACTTTCAGTTCCCGCATAATACTCCATCTGTCCCATTTTAAATGTCTCATTTCATTTATGCATATAATTCAATACACTTTTTAATTGTTAATATATCAAAATATATACAACTAAAAATTATATGAAATATATATATTCTAAAATTATACGATTAGACGAATCTAACAAGACCAAACTCGACTATTTTTTTCAACCATATAATTCCAATAATATTGAGTCAAAATTGAAGAATGAACAGTATAAAAAAGTCAAACGAAATAATTCAACTGGGACGTAGGGAGTAATATTTAAGTCATAGCCGGCAAAGGAAATAAAAAAGTCTTCCTCGTAATTCCTCGTAATTCAAGCTGTTTTTATATACTACCTCCTCGTTAGGGGTTTTCCTTGTCTAGAGAAGGAAAGTAGAGTGTAAAGAGGATTTAGTTTAGAGGTGAATCAGCTTTTGTTCAAAGTATTGAACGAATTTGGTATGGGGTGAATGAAGGCTTTGTATGTACTGAGTGTTTTATTATAGCTTTGACGCTATAAAACACTCAACAAATACCTCATTAATATCCAGTACACATACTTCATCGGATCAGCAGGCCGGCACTTGTAAATCTGTATAAAATAGCCTCCCTCTAATTAAGTTTAAACAGAAAGATACTCCCTCCGTCCCACTAAATGTGTCCCAAAACTTTTGAATCCGGTATTTTAAGTAGGAATGATTAGTATTTAATGTAATGATATATTAGTATTTAAAATGGAGGTAAATTAGGAATTAATGTGATTGATTGTAATAACTTTGAATTTTGTAATTAATTTATTTATGTGTTGTGTGATAGTTGTGAATTTGAAGTTTTAGTATATTTATTTATTCATGTGATGTGATGTGAGTGAGTTTATTAATTAAAATATTTAATTCTTTGGAAAAAAGACCAATATAGTCTTTTTTTTACAAAAAAGTCAAATCAGTCCTTTTTTATTTTTTTGCCCAATTGGTCCGCTACATTAGGGGTGAAAGCGGTACGGTAAATATCCGACCGATCCGATGCCGTATCCGATTATATTCGAATTCGAATCCGTTTTCGACTATCCGGCCGGATATTTCAATATTCGTATCCGAATCCGAATCCGTATTTTAGTATTCGCATTCGTATTCGTATCCGAAAATATCTAACCGTATTCGAGAATATCCGACCGTATCCAAAAATTGATAGGATATTATCCGGATTTTAAATATGGATATCCGAATATATTTATATTATTATTTAATAATTATAAAAAATATCAAATTTTAAAAAAAGATTATAAAAAATTATCCGATAATCTGTATCCGATTGAATCCGTATCCGTTATATATCCGCAATGTATCCGTAACGTATCCGTAATCCGAAATATTCGAAACCATATTCGTATCCGGCCCATCTGTATTCGATACCGAATTCGACAAAAAAAATATGGATAATATTCGTATCCGACACTATCCGACCGTATTCGTACTGTTTTCATCCCTACGCTACATATACTAATTACGTCTCAATCGGTCATTCACCCACTAATTATGCCCTAATTACACATTTTAGGCCAAATCAATCTTTTTTTTTTCAAAAATCTAAATTGGTCAGTTATTAATTTTTGCCCCATTTCATGCAGTCAAATACACATTTCAAACCACTAATAACTCAAATTCGATATAAATAAAATTCTAAAATTTCGATATTTACTCCCTCCGTCCCACTTGTATTGTCCCATTTTGACTTTTAACACTGTTCATTGATCAACTTTGACCTAATGTTATCACAATTATATCAACAAAAATATTGTCAAGTTCGGTCTTATTGGATTCGTCTAATCGTGTAGTTTTAAAATATATTTTTTTTTATAATTTTTACTTCTCTACATTTTAAGATATTAACTGTTAAACAAAGGCATTGGACTGCGTGTCAAAAAGTTTTGAGACATTTCAAATGAGACAGAGAGTCAGAGAGAGTATAAACTAAACGACGCGACAAATCTAACAAGATTCTACTTGGCACATTTTAATTTGTATATCTAGGTCCGTCACGTCGTATTAATAACGAACCTAGATATACAAGTTAAAATGAGCCAAGTAGGATCTTTTTAGATTTGTCTCGTCGTGTAGTTTATAAATATCGAAATTTTAGAATTTTTACGTATATCAAATTTGAGTTATTAGTGGTTTGAAATGTGCATTGGACTGCATGAAATGAGACAAAAATTAATAACGGACCAATTTAGATTTTTGGAAAAAAAGGACTGATTTGGCCAAAAATATATAATTAGGGCGTAATTAGGGCATAATTAGTGTGTGGATGACCGATTGGGACGTAATTAGTATATGTAACGGACCAATTAGGCCACAGAATAAAAAAAAGACTGATTTAACCTTTTTTTAAGAAAAGTACTATATTGGCCTTTTTTTCCTATAATTTTTTCCTGGAAAAGAAATGTGATATGGGTCGAACTAAAAAAAAGTGAGACACTAGGATAAAAGAGTACTCCCTCCGTCCCATGAAATTTGGCGACTATTCCTTTTTGGGGTGTCCCACGAAATTTGGCCACTTTCTATTTTAGGATAAATTAAAATAATATAAGTTTGATTAGAATTTTAATTATTCTCAAATCATATTAAAAGTGTTCATTTTTATTATTCTTCACAAATTCCAGTACACTTTTACTTTTCTACACAAAGTCCCTAGCATTTCTTCAATTCTTAATATTTTAAAATTGGTACATATAAAAATTGTATAAAATATATATTATGAAACTACACTATTAGACGATTCTAACAAGATAACACTTGAATATTTTTCTCTAATTGTATCATTACATAATATTAAGTTAAAGTTAAACAATAAACAATATCAAAATTCATTAGAATTCTAAACATAAAATACCTACACTACTTTAACTACTAAACCCCACTACCTAAATTATCGTGCCCAAAAGAAAATAGCCACATTTCGCGGGACGGAGGGAGTATTAATTAGTAGGGGGATTTGCTGTCGAGAGATAGACAACCAAAAATGCAGATTCAATCCAACCACCAACATAAATAACTGTCTGGATGGCTGCAGCAGCAGCAGAATTTATGCCCTAGCAACTTTAACCACTCTGTATATAAATCATAAAGAAGAAATACATGACAGAAACCGATGAGAGTTTGTAAAATTCTTTTCTACACTCAATTTAGTTATAATTCTTTTTTTGCCCTAATGGCACGAGTCTAAGTCACATGCCAATCAAAAGGACCCGAGTACCAATAGTAATGTTTGCTAGTGATCCGAGTGAACGTGTGGAAGTATTGAACAAAGAAAATTAGGCGAGTGAACGTGTCCGAGTGAACGTGTGGAAGTATTGAACAAAGAAAAATTATGCGAGTGAACGTGTCGGAGTGAACGTGTGAACAAAAGAAAATTTAGCGAGTGAACGTGTGGAAGTGTGGAACAAAAGAAAATTTAGAGATTGGGCCTCATATGTGGGCCTTGATGGAGGAGTGGCACTCACAAGAGGGAGAGTGGCACTCACTAGGACATCGAGTGGACGAGTGGGCCTTGCTGCAGAGTGGGAGAGTGGGCCTTGATGAGTTTAGGGTTGCAGGGAGTGGACGAGTGGGCGAGTGGGCTCTTGAAGTAGTTGCAGATTGAGCGAGTGTGGAGATTGAGCGAGTAGATCGTCGCCCCCGACTTCGACGTCCACCGCCCGCCGCCCGCCGCCCGCCGCAACGCCAATCTTCCCGCTATCGACTCAGACAACGAGAGACGCCGCCGTCGAAAAGCCTTCTCCTTCCTCTCCTCCGTTTGAAATCTCGCTCAGGCTGTTGGAAGTCCGGCCGCTGCAGCCGACGTCACCGCCGAGGCGCCGCATCTCACTGTCGTCGTTTTCCGTCGTCACCGCCGCGCCCTCGTTTCCCATCTTCACTACCGCCGCCGCTGGAGTGGTGACATGGAAGGCAACGCCGCCGCCGCTTCCGCATCCGGCGAGGTTAGTGATTTAAGAAATTTTTGTAGTCTTTGTTAGATTAGATTTTGGTATCCATTGTTATTTTTGTTGGAATTTTTGCATCCGATTGAATTTTATTTTCTAAATGCCTTGTTTTCTTTGTATGCCGAGGTCTTGATTTTGAATCAGAGAAAAAATTATGTTTGGTTCCTTTTTTTGGTTAGGATTTTGTACCCTTTGTTATGAATTCTGCAATGGACATACACACTCTGTGCAGGTTGTTTTGTGTTGTTATTTTTTTGTTTAAATTTTGATCCTCTCATTGGAAATAAAAGGTGTTGTAAATTCAGATATAAAACCCCTTTGATAATGCAAGTCTTGAACTTTTTAGGGCATAAATTTGGAATGTAAGCTTCTGTTTGAACTTTACAGGCCATTTACTATTTGTTCTGTTTGATGAGTTTGGTCCTTGGATAAATAATAATTTGGTTGGATTTGGATTAGATTCAAATTTGTTGTGGTTTAGTGAAATTTTTAAACTGTAAATTTGGGACAAGGTTGGATTGGAATCTCTGTAGTTTTATTTAGATCTCTCTAGTTTGGCAATATCTGTAGTCAAATTATGTTTGACAATCCCTGCGAAAATATAATTTGTAGAAATATGCATTAGCATCACTATAGTTTGCAATTGTTATATGTAAATTGTTTATGAATTGGATATTCTTGTTCAACTGTGTATATAAATATATATATATAAATATGCTTAGGTTGCGTGGAGTTGGAAGCGACCGAGGACTAGGCATGTAGCATGTAATATTAATGGATACATTAGACTATTTATTGTAGAGATTATTAGGAAGGGGCTAAAGGATGCAGGCGGGGAGGATTTAGTAGCTAGGTTCAAGGATTCGTGCTTCGGTCATTTTTTAAGACCGACATGGGACACAGGTGCCCCTGGGTACACAGCCATTCATTCGTTGTTCACCAACAAAGTTATTATACCTGGTGCGGGTGAGGATTTGTTTACCTTTAGAATAGGGGAAGAATTTATTACTTTCGGTCGTCAGGAGTATGCGTTAATCACGGGCCTCCGATTTGGGACAACCGATTTTGATATAAATAGTAGTAGGGTTCATTCACAGCAGAGTGTGTACACGCGATATTCCGCCACTGTATCTGTTACGGGGGATAGACTTAAGGATAATTTTGAGAGTGGAGTATTCAAGGGCAGTGCAGAGGACTCCCTGAAAGTAGCAAAAGTCCTAGCAGCATATTTTCTCGTTTTGGGGTTGGATGGACAAAAGAAAATCCCTGATCATTGGCTGTGGCATTTAGTGGAGGACGAGGAACAGTGGGAGTCATTCCCTTGGGGTGCATACAGTTGGGACCTGACTACGGCACTACATTCGGGATATACCCATTGTGATAGAAGGACGCAAACTTTACCATGTGTATGGTAATTTGTTGGCAGTGCTGGTACGCATATATATTTATATGCAATTAAATAATCTAAATTTAAAAATGCAAATCCCTGATCATTTTTTGTACATTTGATGAATTTATAATTTTAAATGTACTAGGTATGGGCGGTTGAGGCTGTACCAGATTTGGAGGGACGTGTTGCTGTGAAGATTGATGGAGCTGAGCTCATCCCGCGGATGACGCGGTATACATTTCCAAGAGGTCATGGATACGATTACACCGCCTTTTTCGATTCGAAGGTAACAAAATATACCTAAGTTTAATCCTAATTTACTACATAGTATCAATCCCTTCTATTAAGTGGCTATGTTTTATGTTTTATGTTTTATTTATTTATTTTTTTTAGAGAAAGTGTATAGAGAGGTTGGTTCCACGTCCGGAGGAAGCGGGGGCGGTGTATTTATTCACTATTAAAGTAAATAATTATGCCAAAAATAAAGATTTTAACTATTTATAATTTTAAATATCAATTATAAATATTTATTTTCCATTCTTAATTTATACAACAAAAAATATATCCCATTTTTTTATTTTTTTACACTAAAAATTTAAGTTTTTTAAAAATACTAAAAGGCCCGCGGGTCGACCCGCATAACCCACGGCCCGCATGCGGGGCGGGTCGGGCCTAGGTATTTAAAGCCCGCCCCGTATAGGCCCGCCCCGTTCAAGCCCGCAAAAACGTGATGGCCCGCGCGGGCCGGCCCGTTTCGCCCCGCGGGCCCGTTTTCACACCTCTAATTGCAGTACCTCATTGACCTATGCATTTGCTTAGTGGAGTATTTTATTTTAGATATATTTATTACTATTATTATTCCCCTCCTTCCATTACAATTTGACCCTTTTTATTTAGCACAAAATCGTTTAATACTTAATATTTAAAAATATATATAAATAAAAATTATATAAAATTATATAATTTCAAAAATCTAATAAAATCTGATTTATTATATTTTATTATTAATATATATATGTAATAAAATTGAATTAAAATTAAACAATGAATTGTGCCAAAAATCAAATGGGCCACATTAGGACTAAGGTGGGATGGATGGAGTATTATTTTTATGATTGAATCAAAGTGATTTTCCAAGTCTTTAAAGGTCTACACTACGAGAATTTTCTATTTTAACAATAAAAAAATTTGGTACATACAGAATTGAATCGGTGCGAAACAATCACTTTAGTTGGGAAATAATCTAAGTTTAAATTTTGAGTTTGGAGTTAATATTAAAAATAATTTTAAATTAAAATAGTTTTGGGGAATCAATATTTAGTACTAGAGTTCATAGATGAGCGAAAAATATTTATATTTATAGTATTTTTATGGTATTTTCAAATGGCAAACGCAACCAATACCTTTCACATTCTACATGTCAGCGGTTTATTTAATTAGATTGTACTATATCATGCATTTAATTTATACAATTATTTGTAGAATTATTAAGTACTCCGTTTGTCATATTATTTACTAATGTCTCAAAATTTTAAGACACATTGTCTAATGTATTTATTTAAAATTAATTCTTAAAATGTTAATAATTATAAATTATGTAATATATGTATTCAAAGCTATACACGATTAAACAAATCTTACAAAGCCGAACTTGATGACTATATTTTTTCCTCTATACCAGTAACATTATTTCAAAATTAATCATTAAAAAATATTAAAAGTTAAAATAGGAGTTAGTGAGATGGATGGTATATATATAATAATTTAACAAAAACACAAACTCCTACATCATAATCTTATACTACTGAATAAATAAAAATGTACTTGCTAGTATTGTAGTAGTTTGATTAAAGGAGAAATCTCATGGTACATGAACCACGTTTGTTAATTAGTTGTTAGCAGATTATATTAATTGTTAGATGTAGTTGATTAAGGAAAATGATTTGACCCATTTTTTTTTTTTTTGTTGAAACAACTTGAAGAGGCTAGCAAAGGAGAAACAAAAGAAAAGACAAATGGAACGAAACGATTAAATCAATCGAATAAACGAAGCACCGCTAGCATCTTGATCGTATTGCTCCCGGACCTCATCAGGCAGGAAAACCTAAGTTGTATAGAAGTATTAAGAGCACGCAACTTTCCGAGCAAGCCCATAAGCAACCTGGTTACCTTCTCGGTACACATGGCGAAGCATACAACCCTCCATATGATGAAGCACCGAACGAACGTCTTCAATCGTAGGCCATAGCGAGTGGCGAAGAACCGGATTACCCATCACCAATCTAACGACTTCAAGCGAATCCACAAAACAAGCCACCAAAGTCACTCCAAGCTGCCCAGCAAGAAGAAGCCCGAATCGAAGAACCAAAGTCCAAATGGGACACAAAAAACGGGACGGAGAGAATAGTATTTAGTATTCCCTCTGTCCCATTTGAAATGTCCCAAAATTTTAGGACACGCAGTCCAATATATTTATTTAACCGTTAATATTTTAAAATATAGAGAAGTAAAAGTTATAAAAAAATACTACATCTGTTCCTTAATATTTACCACGGACCCACATTTCACGCAATCCAATACATATTTTTAATCCTTAATAACTCAAATTGCATACAAGTAAAAATTATGAAAATTTGATATTATAAATCTATGCGATTAGACGAATCCAACAATATCTCACTTGACTATATTTTATCTTATATAAATGTATTAAAAAAATCGAATCAAAGTTACTCAATAAATAGTGATAAAATCCCTAAGGGTCAACAATTCAAAAACAGAGGAAGTATATATTGTAAAACTATGCGAAAAGACGAATCCAACAAGATCCTACTTGGCTATATTTTTACCTATATAACTGCAACAAATATTTAGGTCAAACATACATAATGAACAGCGTAAAAAGTTCAAATGGAACCTCTGAAATGGGAGGGAATTAGTATTTACCAAACAATCCATGAATATTTGGTGCAAACGAATCTCTGATTACGACTCGTTTGATCCGATTAATTTTTTTGTTTCCTTTACCGTGAAATAAATGAAAAATGATTGTTGGAAACCAGGTATCTACATTTTTTTGAAGTTAGACAGGCATGCTATAAATACAGTAAGCGACCGTGACTGGTTTCAATTTATCAAGATCTAGATCTTATGTAGGATCGTTTTTCCATTTGCAAGATCGGGATCGTAGGATCGTATTCAGATCCTAAGATCCTATGAAATTAGGACAAAAAAAATATTCATATTGCATATTAACAAATTACAATAATCAATAGCAATAGACAATAATTTGTTTAGCAAAAAAACTATAATAATTGAGCATTTAAGACATGATGCTTGAGCTGGGTTAGATTTGCAATTAGAATTTTTCATATTTTCGTCAGTCTCAACCATTGTCTCATTGGATTCATCATCATCCATCTGGACATGAGGTTTAGGACTAAGATCTCCATCAGCAGGGGTGCTGGAAGGGGATGTTACGGCAAGGCAGCGGTAGAAAGAGGAAGGGGATGCAAGGGCGACGATATGAAGAGAAGGGGGATACGACAGCGACGTCAACAACAGGAAGATGAATGAGATACAACGGCGACTGTTGGAAGAGGAAGATGAAGGGGATCTGGGGATGCGAGGAAGATGGAGATGCAAACAAAAATCCCTAGATCTGGATTTTGGAAAAGAATGGAGGACTGAAAAGTAAAAAAAATAAGATGAAATATAAGAGGGGGTGAGATCGGATCGTTCAAAGATTTTACGATCCTGTATAGATCATATAGATCTTCCAGATCTCACCCTAATTTAGATCCCATACAGATCTTGATCGTTTTAATTTTGTGGGATCGTAAGATCGTAAGATCCTAAGATCTAGATCTAGATTTTAATAACCTTGATTGGTTTAAATACTGGTGAGTAACAGTAATAAGGAGTCCTATATGAATTGCCACGGTGCCACAGTCGGCAAGTCAGTCATTTTGTGCTGTCCCTGTCTCACCCAGACACCTCTTTTTATTTGTCTCAAAGTTAGTAATTACATTTCCCTGCATATGTGTTGTGCTCTTTATTTGCCTTATTTATGAGCCTTTTAATTAGGTGTTGGCTCACCTCAAAAAAGGGTCACAATAATTGGTTTGCTGTTGATGATTTTATTTTTGACCTTTCAATTTTTGGATTTACGTATGTTTTTAAAATTGAATATATTAGCATTGGGTTGTACTCCCTCCGTAATTTAGTAATGTTAGACATTTCATGTTTTCACGCAATCCAATACAAATATTTAACGATTAATATCTCAAATTGTATATAAGAAAATTATAAAAGTTTGATATTCTAAAACTATGTGATTAGACGAATCCAACATCTCACTTAACTATATTCAATCTTTTATAACTGTGTTAAAAAAGTCGAATCAAAGTTACTCAATGAATAGTATTTACTATGCAAATGTTAATATTATTAAATTATGAAGGAAGTAATTTGTAAAGAGTGATATTGATAATTGAATCATTAAATTTGTAGATTATATTGAGAATGTTTGGAAGACATCATCTTCAAAAAGTTGTTTAGAGCTCCCTCTCTTTTGCCGATACTCGAGTGTCAATGTTTGCCCAAGGAAAAAAAAAGTATATTGGCCCTGATAACCTTCTATTTTGAGGTGTTCGGTGAATATCATATGGATATATATTGAACTCAATATGCTTTCGTTTTAAGCATATTGGATAGTACTTGCATTATTATATATTAATCTATCAAATATTTTTAACGAATTTGGTGGTCAAATTTATATTAGTGTCTGCTATATAATCTGCTAGTATGTTATTTTCCAGTAAGTTACTGTGCAAAAGGTCTTTAGATTGGCAGGTATTGAATGATGGAGATGACTCAAGAAATAATGTTTGTTGATTAGCCGGTATATATATGCATCATTTTTCCATGATTGGCATCGTTTCTTTAGGCATCACTTGAATTGCAAACATCGCTTGATTTTCCCATGATTAGGCTTCATTTTTCCATGTATGAACATTATTTATGTAGGGACAGAAGTCAGCATCTAACCTTATCTGATAGTACCTTGGTCTCACCGTTTTTCTTACGGATGAATTTTGGGCACTATTCACAGTTTAACTTTGATTCAAATTTTTATCATAGTTATGTAAGAAAAAAGATAATCAAGTGAGATCTTGTTATTTTCGATTAATCTTGTAGTTTTAGACAATCAATTTTTTAATCACTTTTCATTTTACACAATTTAAGTTATTAACCATTAAAAATGTGCATCAACATACGTGTTTTCTGTAACAAAAACAATGAGAGGGAGGAAGTATTTACTATATGACTCTCAAACAGGGCCATTACCAACAACTATTAATTTGAATAGTTATGTCATAATCATTACCTATTTTTCTGTGACAAAAAGGCATTCGTTCTAGTACAACAAAAAATTTCGTCCCAAATAATGGAATACCGAATATGTATCTTTTTCTTAATCATATCATACATATAAGAACAATTTTCCAATTTGTGACAACTGCGTTATCTTCTGAAATTGACACTAACCTTACCTAAAATGATGCAACAATTAAAATAAAAAGGAAAAAAAAAAGAAACAAAAACAAAAACGTCATATTCACTCCAACTGTCCCACAATAACAAGCAAACACTAGTAAACAATTTCAACAAATTATACTACCTTGTATAGTTGGATTTATAAATATGGGGCTTTTGGCCAAAAAAACTACATTAAATCAGCTCCTTTGTGAGACATTATGAGATAAAAAAGTTTTTAAAAGATACAAAATAACTTAAAACAATGTCTATTCAACTCGTTTTTAATCTGTTGCAAATAGCAACATTTTGTATTTCAGTGTATTGTGGGTAAAAATTTGGTCTCGAAATTACCAAATTTTGACTAATTTATTACTCACATAATCAGTTAAAAGCTAACAACTAATTGCCAAACATGCTCATTATATATTGCGTAAAGAAATCTAACTATATAATTATATCGCACATACCCATATTAAAAAAGAAATCTAACTATATTTTGCACATATACCCATATTAAAGAGTTCAAGTTCATTCGGTGGATATTTGACACAGTGATCATGTACCTAACTTCCAACATTCATGTTGAGAGTTCGATTTCCTAGGCGCTCTATCCATCCCCTTTGTAATTTGTGTGGTTTGGTGTCCCACACATCTTTATTAACATATGAGTGCCAATTTTTTTTTTTTTTTAAAAAAAAAATTCAAGTTCATCACACGCATATATATTTTAAGCTTTGCCAAAACCTGAAGTAACAACAAACCGTTTAAGTTAAACCCTTAAAAGGACAGTTTAATCAATGCATATTATTACGGTCGACATAGGAGAGTTTCAGACCTTCTTGTCCCTAAATCCCCAAGTAAAACCATGAATGTAATGTAATATTTACATCTCATTGGATTTTTTGAATCCACCCTCTAGTGTCTTCGATAGTGCCTCTTTGGATGCCTATCAACCTGGAACGAAGCTTCTCCCACACTGGTGCGCTTCTCTGTTCGTATTCGATCCTGTCAAACACACCACAATCCATCAAGACATACAGGCAATCTACTCGACTAAAAATCTTCCATTACTAAAAATCTCCGATTACCTTCTTCCACGGTACCTGACACTTCCTACAGATGCAACGACGACTGCAGTTCCTGTGCAGAATACTTCCTCCGCATCTAGTAATTCATCGATTGGAACACACCGTTCCTCAACCTGATCACAAAAGTTACAAGACAAAATCCGATCCAACATGATGAGACAATGTCATGTCCTGACTTTTGGTACGGGAGTTTAATTAGTGTTTATGTGCCCCGATAGTTTCCTAAAATTATTACAAGAGCATTTGTTACCTGGTAAACCTAAATCGCGAGCAATATCCAAGATGGTTTTACGCGTAATTCCATCTAGGATAGTCCCGGTTGCAGCTGGAGTAGAAATTACATTGTCCTGCAAATATTGTACCCAACCATACATCATACTTCCTCCGTTTTTTTTTTCATTTTCTAAATATTATGTTTCCACTTGCACGTTTGCTAATGCATATTTTAAATTACAAGATGAAACAAATCCAATACGATCGCACTTGGCTATATATATATATATATATATATATATATTTTGTATAACTATAATAAAAATCGAAGTCAAAGTACTAAAATGAATAGTAAAAAGACAGACTGTATTACTTAAGGGGGAAAAAAAACATAGTGTATTTGTCGATCATTTTCAAAAGAACACGATTACCCTAATTAATACTTCCTCTGTCTCACAATGATCTTACATTTAGTAAAGTATTACTATTCACACACAGACACACTTTAAATTTTTATCATAGTTATACAAATTAAAATATAGCCAAGTGAAATCTTATTAGATTCGCCTCGTCGTATAGTTTTTAAATATCGAACTTTTAGAATTTTTAATTGCACCGAAATTAAGTTATTACTAGTTTAAAATATGTATTGAACTGTGTGAAAAGTGGGCCCGTCAAAAACATTGTGAGACGGAGGAAGTTACGGAAAAATCGATCAAGCGCCTAAAAATTACTAGTACTTCATTGCTTATGCAATACCTCATCTATGCCAAGAAAACAGAACAAGATGCATACCGGTGCATAGTTGGTGATGCTTTTGACGCTGCCAGCGCCACCATGAGTCGCGCGATGAAACTCATCTTCCACGTACAAGTTCAGGGGCACCGTACCAGACTACAACAAAATGATATCTCAATCAATTCATTACATGGAAAGAAAACAAAAATGCATTTTCATATCCATAAATTCCAACCTTGAAGTAGTTTACGACAGGGGAAGCATATATTAAAAATGTGTATTCACGAGCGGGGGATAAACCGAGCACGGGCCCGCTGCCCATCAGCGGGGCCTAATATACAACGATCCTTTTCCTGGAGGAGGAATCTGATCATCCATCATTGATATGCATGAGGTTCATCAATTCAAGAAAAGTGAAATTCATGACTCTAAACATAACCACTGGTTTTCTTTGTTGTGACAATAACATGTACTATGGGTCTTACGACCCATTAGACCCCCTTGTAGATTTGATATCTCACACACACAAGACACTTTACACTTTTGATATCTAAAAACGATAACCAAAAGCGGAGATTTGTTTAGCTAAAGCTTGCTTTGTATTCTCGATTTACTTCGCTCTGAGAATTACAACAATCGAAATACCTATTTATAGAAATGAAAACATATAACAGACAACGAACATATGCTAAACTGTTCTTGCGGTGGCTTCAATACTTTCGGCGCCGTAGATGAGAAATCAACTCGGATGGCGCCGTACTATTACTTTGATGGCTTCAACAAATACGGCATTTGACGTTTATGCCGTTTTCCAACAAAACTCCCCCGTAAACTTCAAATGCTTCTTCCATCTATCATCCCTATCATTTTCTTGAACTTGTCGAGCAGTACCTTTGGCAATGGTTTTGTAAATATGTCTGCCACTTGTTCTTGGCTTCCCACATGCATTAGTTCCACATTTCCATTTTTCACATGATCTCGGATAAAGTGAAAATGAACATCAATGTGTTTGCTCCTTTCATGATTCACTGGATTCTTCGCCAATTCAATTGCAGATTTGTTGTCTATGTGAATCATTGTTCCGCTTGACTGCTTCATCTCCATCTTGCTTAATAGATTTCTGAGCCATACAGCATGACATATACACCAAGATGCTGCTACATATTCAGCTTCACATGTTGAGAGTGTCACGATCGGCTGCTTCTTTGAAAGCCAAGTAAAAGCAGTATTTCCCATAAAGAACACATACACTGCAGTACTTTTTCGATCATCAATATCTCCACACCAATCACTGTCAGAGTATCCAATCAGCTTGTAATCTTCTGTCCTCGAGTAGAACAATCCATGTGACGCTGTTCCTTGAATGTACCTGAGGATTCTCTTTAACGCCTTCCAGTGTGAGTAAGTTGGGTTCTCCATGAACCGACTTACAACTCCAACACTTAGTGCAATATCTGGCCTTGTGCATGTGAGGTAGCGAAGGCTTCCAACCAAGCTTCTGTACCTTCCTGGATCAACTTGTTCTCCTTCATCAAACTTTGAAAGTTTTGCTCCAGGTTCCATAGGTGTTGATACAGGGTTGCACTTCTCCATCTTGAATTCTTTCAAGATCTTCTTCGCATATGTCTCTTGTGATACAAAGATGCCTCTTTCGGTTTGTCTAACTTCTAGACCAAGGAAGAACTTCATCAAGCCTAAATCAGTCATCTCAAACTCCTGTTTCATTCTTCTCTTGAAGTCTTCTATCATCTCATCACTGTTACCCATGAAAATGAGGTCATCAACATAAAGAGCAACAAACAAAATGTTACCTCCATTATTCTTGATGTAGAGGGCATGCTCGTAGGGACATTGCTCAAACCCATTCTCCTTGAGATATGCATCAATGCGAGTATTCCACGCTCGCGGTGCTTGCTTTAGCCCGTAAAGCGCTTTCTTCAACTTCAACACCTTTGTTTCTCCTCCAAGTTTCAGATAACCTGGTGGTTGCTCAATGTAGACTTCTTCTTCGAGTACACCATTCAAGAACGCTGTCTTGACATCCATTTGGAATCTTGGCCATTTGTACTGAGCAGCTTGAGAAATAAGTAGACGGATTGTCTCCATTTTTGCGACAGGGGCAAAGACTTCATCATAATCGATTCCTTCCTTTTGCTTGTATCCCTTTGCAACAAGCCGAGCTTTGTATCGTTCAATCTCCCCTTGTGCATTCATCTTTTTCTTATAGACCCATTTCACTCCAATAGTCTGACTTCCTTTGGGTAATTCAGTGAGCTCCCATGTGTTGTTGCGCTCGATTGCTTCAATTTCTTCATCCATGGCTGCTTTCCATCTTTCATCTAGCACGGCATCTTCATATTTGATATTTTCAGCATCTGCCAACAAACATACAAGATGTACCTCTGTAGAGTCATACAAATCTTGTAGACTTCTCATTCGGGGTTGTCGTGGCTCATCTTCTTCTTCTTCTCTTTCTTCAACAATTTCAGGATCTGTTGATAGAACTGTCGGAACAACAGCTGACGATTCTGCGACTTTGTTGGTAACTTCCTTTGAGTTATTCCAGTCCCATTCACTTGCTTCATTCACTCGCACATCTCGACTCGTTATCACCTTCTTGCTTATCGGGTCATACAGCTTATAACCTTTTGTCAGTCCATCATATCCGATAAAAACATATGCTTTGCTTTTATCTTCCAGCTTCATCCTTCGCGGATCTGGTATATGTGCATAGGCTACACTACCGAATATTTTTAGATGAGAGACGGTAGGCTTCTTACCACTCCATGCTTCCAGTGGTGTTCGATTCTTCAACTTCATGTGTGGGCACCGATTTTGTATGTAGACGGCACACATCACAGCTTCTGCCCAGAATTCTTTGGGCATCTTCTTGCTTTTCAGCATCGACCGAACCATATCTAGGATGGTCCTATTCTTCCTTTCAGCTACTCCATTTTGTTGGGGCGAGTATGGTGCTGTCAGAAATCTTCTTATGCCTTCTCGTTCACAGTACTCTCGGAAGGCTGTCGAGGTGTATTCGCCTCCTCTATCAGATCGAATTGCTTTGATGGATCTGCCAGTTTCTTTTTCAACGCTCGCCTTGAATATTTTGAACACCTTGAATGCCTCGGATTTTTCCTTCAGCAAATAGACCCACGTCCTTCGAGAGAAATCATCGATGAAGGAGATGAAGTATCTCTTTCCGCTGAAAGATTCGGGAGTAATTGGTCCACATATATCGGTGTGGATCAGCTCAAGTGGATGCTTCGCTTCATATTCGGCCTTCTTTTGAAATGAGGCTCTTGTTTGCTTCCCGAGTACACAATCTTCACAGAATTCTCCTCCAAAATCCATGCTAGGCAGTCCTTTCACCATCTTCATCTTCATTAGCTTTTTCAGGCCATCATAATGTAAGTGGCCAAAGCGATGATGCCATAGTGACGCTTTATCTACTTCTTTGACTTGTAAGCATTTCCCTTGCAAGCTTCGCAGGTTCAACTTGTACATTCGATTTCTCTCCATTTCGACTCGAGCTATCAGACGTCCTTGCTTGTCTTTCAAGTAGAGCAACTGATCTTTTAGAAAGGTTGAGTAACCTTTCTCTGCGAGTTGGCCAAGACTCAAGATGTTGTTTTTGAGGTCTGGGACATAGTAGACATCTTGGATTGTCCCTATCAAGCCATCATTCTGTGTGAAACATATCGTACCACGACCTTTGACTTGCACTTTTGATGCATTTCCGAATGATACATGACCATTGTCAACTTTCTGCATTTCTTTGAATAGATGCTCATCATAGCACATGTGGTTGCTTGCTCCAGAATCGAGGTACCAGGATGTGTCATCGTTGACATCGTTGTGCGCCATCATGAGAACACCTCCATTTGCTTTGTCTTCCACGACTAGGTTGGTTGTCTCTTCCACTCGTCTGTTGGCCCGACACTCTTTTGCAAAGTGTCCCATCTTGCCACAATTGTAACAACCCTCGTTGCTGCAGTCTTCGGCATGGTGACCATATTTGTGGCACTTTTGGCATCTGACGTGGGAATAATTTGTTCGACCGTCTCTTCCTCGAGCGCGTCCTCTTCCACGCCAGTTTGCTTGACTTCATTGAAATTTGTCCTTATAGTATCCTTCATAATTGTTGCCTTGGATACCACGACCGTATCCACGATTTCCACGGTTATGTCCTCTCCCCCGAAAATTTTGAGTGTAGAGAACCTTCTCATCTTTTATTGACGCCTTGGTTTGGAGTGCCTGGTCGAGTGACTCCTCTTTCTTTTTCTTTTTCCTTTGTTCGTGTGCTTCGAGAGATCCGGCGAGCTCTTCAACGGTGAGCACTTTGAGGTCTTTTGATTCTTCAATTGCACACACAACATTTTCGAAATCATTGGTTAATGATCTCAATATTTTCTCCACAATTCTGGCATCGGACAATTCTTCTCCGTTCCGATTGAGTTGGTTTGCCACGGTCTGAACACGTGTGATGTAGTCAGACACGTTTTCCGACTCCTTCATTTTCATGCTTTCAAGCTCTCCACGCAGGGTTTGTAGATGCACTTGCTTTACCCGGTCGGCTCCTTTGAATGATTTTTCAAGGATGTCCCACGCTTCTTTTGAGGTAGTGGCACCGGATATTTTTTCGAAGCCTGATTCGTCAACGGCTCGGAATAACATGTAAAGGGCTCCGCTATCTTTGGATCGCGCATCTTTCAACGCTTTTTGTTCTGCTGCAGTTAATTTCCCGGCATTTTCTGGTTCTACAAAACCATTTTGAACCACGTCCCGTGCATCTTGAGCTCCAAGAAGGGCTTTAATTTGAATACTCCACTTCTCATAATTTGCTTTTGTAAGCTGCGGCAGTGACATTTGTCCCGTAATATTCGTCATTTGACCTGGATAATTTTAATATGTATATATATATATATTTAAACAAATATATATATATATATATATATTTTTTAATATTCTGTCACAACAGTTGGATAATTAATGGATCACCAACTGCATCAACTTTCACGACACACAAGTTGATTTTGGTTGCTTTGAATTAATATTCAACCACCTCCTGTTTCAATTTTAATTTGTGCTGCTTCTTCACATGTGTCTCCTGGACACTCTTTTTCTTCAACCTGGTCCACTCCTTTTAATATTTTTAACTTACTCCTTGACAAACCAAACAGATCCGAGAGTGGATTTGATTGAATGGTGCCAAGTCAAAGTAGAATTACCACCCGGAGAAACAAGACAGGAGGTGGTGGCAAGCCTTAAAAATCTAGAATTTTTGAGGTAGTGGACGGACTCACTGGAGCTGCTGGTCAGCGGCACTTAGTGGTGACTGGAGATGGTGGCCCGACGGAGGAGAGGCTTCAATTGCTGGTCGGAACAGCAACAGCAGATCGGAGCGGAGCTGGAGTCAGAATGGCTGAGGCTGGTCTGGGTGGTGCTCGGTGAACGGAGAGCAGAAGTGGAGGTGCTGGCTCGTCGGAGGTGCAACGAGCGGTGGACGGCAGCGGAGGAAACCGGGTTGGTAAATTTAATTCTTTTTTATTGGAGTGTTTATACTCAAACCTGTTCTATTCTGCTCTGAGTTCGGATCACTCAGGCTCTGATACCAATTTGTAGATTTGATATCTCACACACACAATACACTTTACACTTTTGATATCTAAAAACGATAACCAAAAGCGGAGAGTTGTTTAGCTAAAGCTTGCTTTGTATTTCTCGCTTTACTTCGCTCTGAGAATTACAACAATCGGAATACCTATTTATAGAAATGAAAACATATAACAGACAACGAACATATGCTAAACTGTTCTTGCGGTGGCTTCAATACTTTCGGCGCCGTAGATGAGAAATCAACTCGGATGGCGCCGTACTATTACTTTGATGGCTTCAACAAATACGGCATTTGACGTTTATGCCGTTTTCCAACACCCCTAACTGTAATTTTTTTTTTTGTAGAGATATTACCCAGTGCCTATTGGCGAGAGCGGTCTCTTTAGCAGCATCGACAAAATGGTGGACAGAAGGGAAAGGCATACACATTCTTTGGGCGCCATTTTGCATACGGATTGCATTGTCTTGTGGGCGAAACAGGCAGATTCCTCCATCGTCCCTTCTATATGCTTTCATGCCTTCGAATAAACCCTGACAATGATTCAAATTAGTTATTAGGTTTATAAATCGATGGTATACGTAGTATAATATGTAATAGAAAGGAATCTACCCATATACATATAATCAACTGGCCTCAAATTAAACCCTAGATTCTTCCAACTAGACACTAGTCCAAACTCGCACTTCTCATTAGAAATTAAAATATATGTCTACCCATCTACCGATCTAGGCATTATGAAAATTTTAACTAATAGTAGTATAAAATATCATATTATTGCATTTAATTTAGTTTAGGAGCTAGGGTGATAATTTTTATGATGGACTTAATGAGATAGGGTGGGGACTGGGGATGGGAAGATGTAATTGCTCCTACACTAAATTAGCCGCCGAGGTGATAGAGGTGATTAACGATATGAGATCGATCTCATAAGTTACTCTTTCTTTTATCAAAACTAAAGTTGGGATTATAATTTAATGCTCTAAATGTGTCTCTAATGGTAATGGGAACTATACATATTCATCCCTTATTATTCCTAAGAAAAATCAAGGTAAAGTACTCCTATGTTACTTTTTTTTGGGAAGCAAAGTACTCCTATGTTGCAAAATTGTTTCTGAAAGGAGGTATCTTGTTTAGGCCGAGCCCACATAGTTCCTTAATCCCCCAAATGAATGGGACGACGTATGTATAGGCCGGCGGCTATAGCCTATAGCAATTCGGTTTCTGTAATGGCATAACAATTGCTATCA
Source organism: Hygrophila difformis (assembly GCA_030278955.1). NCBI lineage: Eukaryota > Viridiplantae > Streptophyta > Magnoliopsida > Lamiales > Acanthaceae > Hygrophila > Hygrophila difformis. The sequence goes on from JAOANR010000001.1 coordinate 83,781,724, forward strand.
GCTGCAGGCAGCGCTAAAAATGATGTGTAGCCCTTTGTAAATTGATGTATAAGCCTTATAAAGTGATGTATAGACGGTAGTTTGTGTTTTTATTAGTTTTTTGTTCATAACCTCCATCCATCACTTTTTTATACTCACACATCATTTCATATATACATACCCATCACTTTTGAATGTGCCAGCACCTACAGCCGGCCTGCACCGAAACCGGTCCCAGCCTATAGCTCAAAATCTTATACTTATAATATACTAATAAATAAATGTTAACTTCACCCAAACATTGCTTTTGTGCAAGTGTCGCGGTAAATTTTGATTTTGTGATTTTTTTTTTAATTTTCTATTTCTATATGATTATCATATCTATTTATGTAAATAAATAGTATTGAATACTTGATTAAATCTATATAATTCATTAAAAAACACATTGCCATTCACATCACCATATATTTGTAGTATAAAAAATATATGATGATTGGCGGTAATACATCGTAAATAATTTTGAGTGGCTGTAATTATATTTTTACAAAAAAAAACTTTAATGTTTCCACTGATGTGGGAATCTTAAATGCTTATGCATGCTATCTCTCAAATCAAATATATGAATATTAAATTTTTTACTCAAGATTACTATCGAGAATCTAAAAAAATAATAATTTGAAGTAACAATTAAACCTAAATACATACTAACAACTATTGATTACTATAGAGGTGCAAGCAATACTATATACATTTGGTTTCTCTATCTATAATTTCTTAGCATAAGAATTTAGAATTTTTAGTTTTGGATGAATTGTGAGTGGAATTAATTATTGCTTTTATACAGAAAAAATTAATATTTTGATCTTTATTATAAAATCCATCAAATTAGTCCTCTCTGTTTTAATGGAAAAATTGATCTCTAAGTTTGATAATATTTCCAATTTGGTCCCCTTGACATATTTCCTATTTGTTTGTTTTTTGAAAAAGGGAGAAGTTTGTAGTAAAAGGAGAATGAGAGCGAAGGTGAATTCAAAATCAAAAGCAGCTCAAATAGTTGTTTGAATTGATATTATTAAAGTTGCTTTTCAACAGAAACATGTTTGGATTAATTGTACGTAGAAGGACTTTTGATATATTAACATTACTAAAATGGACATAAATATTGTAAGGATATTTACAATATATTTTATTTCCTTTTTAAATGGGGATATTTTGTATTTTTATTTCAAAATGATTTCTCCTTTTAAAACAAGTAACCCCTACCTACTTTGAAAAAAAGCTAAATTTTAACTTTTGTTTCTCCTTTTTCCTTTTAAGAAAACTCTAAACAAACAGTTAAAAAAATTCAAAAGAACTTTTGGGTGAAACAAAAGTCAAAAGGAGAAAAAATAAGCCAAAACAAACAGGCTCTAAGATACTACCTCCTTTTCTTTTTGTTATCTACATTTGACATTTTGCTACTGTTCACTCATATACTTTGACTTAAAGTTTTATCATGATTATATAAGTTAATATAGGCAAGTGAGATCTTATTAGATTCGTCTCGTCTTGTAGTTTTTAAATATCAAACTTTTAGAATTTTTACTTGTACTGAATTTGAATTATTAATGATTTAAAATGTGCATTGGACTGCATGCTGGGTGGGTCCGTATCAATCTTTAAAAAACAGAGGAAGTACTTAATAGCTAAATCACGCAATATTAAGCTCAAAATCTTATAATACATAATGGATGAAATACACCAGGTCACACACAATCCATTTTCTTTCAAAAACCCATTTTCATTATCTTCCCTACCCGTTCGTCCCCATTTTCATTTTTCTTTCAAACCCGTTCATCCACCATTTAATCCCAATATCCAAAGCAAACACACACACACAGAGAAATGTACCCCCATTTTAAATCACGTAAAAAGTTCCCGGTAAGCAGTTTAGCTCTCGATCCAGAGGTATTACATCAACAATCATCTGAGCCACAGAACTAGTATCTCTAAGCAAGATGATTCCCCATCAACAGTAAAATAATAGTATTATCAATTCTGAATCCCATTGTGCCGTAAAAATTCGGATCAACCAAATCGGTTACCCGATCCAGTCAGACAAGGGTAGAAAAGACCTGACTAAATTGAACGACGCGGATGGAATCCAATTTTGGATTCCCCAATTTTGATGTAGAAAGCCATCGCCGTCGCCGGAGAGTCGCCAGAGGGTCATCAGAAGGTCGTCGGAATCATGAAGGCTTCACCGAAAGACCAATCGGAGCTCGCCAGAAAATTGGCCGGAGGCAGGCCGGAGTCGCCGCCGGTCGCCGGACAAATTTTGGTCGAAGTCGGAAGATGGTCGGATAATATTTGCTTATTTCAATATTATCAGATAGGGAAAAAAAAATCCAAATGATCCCATAATTTTGGCCAATTTCTAAAACGGTCCCATAAAATTCGAATTAACTTAATCCATCCAATAACTATGTTAATCGTTGCCAAAATGATCCAAACCCTATTTAATCGTGTTCCACACTGACCTGGCATGAAGATTAATGGAGTCATTGTATTTTGACCGAACTAATGCTTACTGGCAAGTGGTAGAGTCACATTTTTTTAATACCCAATTATTTTAAAAATATTGCCTCAAATCCCCATTTTTTGCCCTACCACCGACATTCACCATTTCCCCAACCAGAGCTATGTCGCCCCCATCTTTTCCATTTTCCCCAACCCATAGCTACAAAATTTATGATAGAAAGCAAAGGGAAGAGCAGCTAGGTCGAGCAAACCTTTATTATCAACTAGAAAATGGCAATGGTTCCTATATTTAAATAGATTCTACTGTAACTAAAATCAAGTGGAAAATGAAAATTAATAGGAAGATCGGGCTCGGTTAACCTGTGGTTGTGTTAACATAGCTCAGACCTATCTAGATTAATTAATTAAAGTGTATGAAGCACCCAAAGTTGGAGCCAATATCTTCATTGAGACAAACACCATCTCAATGCATACAAAAATCTTGAGAAATCGCGACCCATAGCACAAATTTGATTCAAAAAACGAACATAGAGCTCGCAAGAACCTCGTTACCTACATCAGATCGCAAAAGCAGCGCCAGAAAGAAAGTGGCTCGCCGGAGAAGACAATGAATAGTAATTCCGGCGAGACTCAAATCATATTCAAAAATAGAAAAATGTTTGTGCATTCGACTCCTCTCATCATAAGGATCATGAATCTATGCTCAAAATTTGGAAAATCATACCGTAGCTTGTTGTTTGATAGCATGGCCGCCATGTCTCTAATCTTGACTGGAATAATTGCCGGAGGGCATTTCTTCACCAAATTTGACGAAGTTGATGTTGATTCCAGCCTAAATGTTCTAAATATTATAAATGTATACTCAAAATGAAGTTTCAATTAACTAACAACAAAAACTGTTAGTTCCTCTATTTTTGAGATAATGTGTTCCACTCCGATGTTGAACACTAGGTAGGATCCCACCCCCTTGTTCTTATCCGTCTGTCAATCTTGGCAAAATATCTCCGGATCGGATAAGCACGTTTATACATGGCAAGGCGTGTCTCCAACGGCTGTCTCCCATTTCCTTTCGTCGGACGTTCGAGCTAAGGGAAGAATATTTTGTATTCAAGGAAATGGGACAACTATGGTAGGAGGAAGATATTGTGGGAATGATTATCCTCTTCCATAGTAGTAAGGATTCTCGATCATCTACTTAAGAAGGATGGTTCACAACTGACTGGTCACTGATTTTGAATTATCCTTCTCACGGCTCATACTCACGAGAGAATTCCAATATCAATCTCTTCACCCCATCCGCAAGATCCATCACTTGTGAAAGAGATTGTTACTTGAGTGATTGTTTCTATTGTCATACACATTGAACCCTTGATTGATTTTCGACACGATTCGATCAAGGGAAGCACTCAAGTTTGTGTCACTAAGATACTACCCTTCATTGCTACATCAAAGGGAGGATCTTTTACAGGTTCACTCGAGGGAAACTTGGAGAAGGAGTCTTCAAGGGGTCGAAGCAGAATCGGAGCATTCTCACCAGAAAAGGGAGTTTCTGGTACCATCGATCATCCACTTGGGTGTTGGAGTAAAAGGTTACTGGTTCACTATTGTTCGTGTTGTAACGTGGTGTTCGAACACATAGTGGAACACTCCTGGATTGGTATCCCCCAGACGTAGGCCTTGGGCCGAACTGGGTCAACAACTCTCTGTTTGTTCTTGTTTCTTTACTGCACTTATTTACCTTTGAGTACTAACCTACTAACAAGTCCTTTAAGTGTGTGATTGAACAAACAGTTGTGGTTAAAGTTTCTAATCTTGACGTATAAGGGACCAACAAAAACGATGGGAATTTCGACCTCAGAAGTGAATGTTACATTTCAAACAGTAATTGTGGCTTGGAATTTCGACCGTAGAGCTGCTGTAGTGATTGTTGATCGGAGCTGCCGGAAGTGAAAAAAATGGTAAATTGGGAGAGGGATTTCAAGAAAAGAGGTTAAAAAATGAAAATCAGCGCATAAGATGGTTTGGAGCTCCACGACACACTTTCCATATGCCACGTCACTGTGTGGTCAAGTA
>JAOANR010000001.1:83786795-83839766 GCA_030278955.1 Hygrophila difformis
AGTAGAATCTTTCAGAAAGTACTCCCATAGTTGCATGCTTCCCGAAATGTCCCATGAGGTCTCCCCCGTGAGCTTCCTGGATCAGCAACTCTCTAATGGATCCTCGAGGGATACACAATCTGGTGTTGGAGTAGAGGAATCCATCTAGACGGCAATACTCTTTGTACCCTTTCTGTCCTGTCAATCTGAAAATTTCCTTGAAGTCCTCATCAGTGGCATACTGAGTCTTGACCTGTTCAAATCCAAATAGCTTAATTATTGCAAATGATGCCAATGCTAGTCTTCGGGACAGTGCATCTGCAACCACATTTTCTTTGCCTTTTTTATACTTGATCACGTACGGGAAGGTCTCAATAAACGTGCTCCAACGGGCATGTCTCTTGCTCAGCTGACCTTGAACCTTGATGTGCTTAAGTGTCTCGTGATCAGTATGAATGATGAATTCTCGACCTCGGAGATAGTGCTGCCATGTCCTTAAAGCTTGTACGATAGCATACAATTCCTTATCATAAGTGGAGTAGTTCAACTGCGCTCCACTGAAATTTTCGTTGTAATACGCTATTGGGCGTCCTTCTTGAAGTAACACTGCTCCCATTCCGGTCCCCGATGCATCACTTTGGACCTCGAATGGCAATTCGCAGTTTGGCAGTCCTAGAACAGGTGCATGGGTTAATTTGTCCTTAAGTTCATCGAAGGCTTTCTGCTGTGCCGGCCCCCACTTGAATGGATTCTCCTTCTTAAGCAATGAAGTGATTGGGGCAACAATCACACTGAATTGAGGGACGAGTCTCCTAAAGAATCCGCTTAGACCCAGAAAACTTCTGACTTCATGCACAGTGGTCGGCGGCTTCCACTCAGAAATTACCCTGATTTTTTATTCATCGACTTTAAGCCCATCCTTGCCCACCACAAACCTAAGGAATGTGACCTCTGGAACACAGAAGGTACACTTCTCGAAATTTGCGTACAGTCGCATTTCTCGCAGTTTGTTCAAAACCTGTTGAACATGAGCAATGTGATCAGATTCAGTGCAACTATAGACAAGGATATCGTCAAAATATACTACAACAAATTTGCCAATGAATTGTCTTAATGTCTCATTCATTAAACGCATAAAAGTGGAAGGTGCATTAGTGAGGCCGAATGGCATAACAAGCCATTCGTAAAGACCAAATTTCATATTGAAGGCAGTTTTCCACTCGTCTTCGGGTTGCATGCGGATCTGATGGTATCCACTCTTCAGATCGATCTTGGAAAATAAGCTCGCACCACCAAGTTCATTGAGCATGTCGTCCAATCGTGGAATAGGGTGGCGGTATTTGACAGTGATGGCATTGACAGCCCTGTAATCGACGCACATCCGCCATTATCCATTCTTTTTCGGCACTAGCAATACTGGGACGGCACACGGTGACAAAATTTCCCGTACCCAACCCTTTTCAAGCAAAGCTTGAACCTGTCGTTGAATTTCCTTCGTTTCCTCAGGATTCGTCCTATAGGCGGGTCGGTTAGGAATTGACGCTCCGGGCATGAAGTCAATTCCGTGCTCCACGCCTCGAAGTGGTGGTAATCCGGCAGGCACCTCTTCTGGAAATACATCTTTGTTGCGTTCAAGCATCCTAGCAAAATTTTCAGACAATTCAGGTGTAGTATTGACAGTTCTATTAACAGATTCATTTGTCTTAATTAAAGCAAGAAAACAGTGACCTGTAAAGCGAGGTTCTAGCGCTGCTTGCTTAAATTCTGTCTTTGTCAGTATCAGACATTGACTTTCATTGTTCGCTTCTACGGAGGTCTGGCCCACCTTGCCCTTGCCCGTGGCAATGGCTTTGGCAAGCTCTTCCGCTTTCGCCATGTTCGCTCGAAGCTTCTCCTAATCAAGTCTCACAAGTTTTACAGGCAGAGGCTTAAACAGATAATCCTTTTGTCCATGCTTAAAGTACAAAACATTGGATTTGCCCCTATAAGTGGCATCCTTATTAAATAACTATGGCATTCCTAACAGAACGTGGCATGCGTTCATCGGGACGACGTCGCATAACACATTCTCGGAGTAAGTTCCTTTAGTGATGGGAACCCACGCCTGTTGGGTGACCTTGGTCTTTCCGCTGTTGTTCATCCAATGGAGGAGATATGGTTTGGGATGTTCTTCAACGGGCAGTTGTAACCTGCGAGCAGTGTACAAACTGACAACATTAGTGCAACTGCCGTTATCAACAATTAAAGTAGCATTTTTGCCTAAAATAGTACAACGACAATGAAAGAGATTCTCCCTTTGTCCGTTGTCTGCGGTTTCAGTTCCTCTGTCGGCATTCAATGCTCTCATAGCCACTAGCATATTGATGTCCTCCTCTTCTGTATAGTCCACTTCTGGATTGGCTGGATCCTCAACATGGAACTGTTTCGGATCCTCACCATCATATTCTGGCTCTTCATCAGAATCATAAATCCTAAAGACTCCAGGTTCAACTTCCTGTATGGCTCTTGTTTCATCGCCACTTTCAACAATCGCAATCCTTTTGGGATTGGGACATGCGTTCGCATAATGGCCTCTTTTCCCGCATTTCCAACATGTGACTTTTCTTTGATCCCGTGCGGGTGGGTTCTGATTCTGCTCTCTGACTGGTGGTCTATTTCTGTCATCTCGGTCGTACTCTCGAAAATTATTTCCCAATTCGAAACCTCTTGGTCGATCACGACCCTGATCATTTCTGTGCGGCTGTTGCGGCTGCGGCGGCTTATATCCTTGCGGTGGTCGGACTAACCATGGTTTATTCGGGTTGTAATTCCCAGATGGAGGTAGACGATGAACCTTCTTCTTAAGCTGTGCTTCAAATCTGGAAGCTTTTCTGACCAAATTAGTGATGTTGACGTATCCTCGCATCTCCATTTCCTCGTGGATTTCTGGCCTCAAATGGTGTGCAAATCTGGTAAGAGTGATTAATGGATCCTCATTGATCTAGAATCGCATTAACAGCAACTCCATTTCCCGGTAGTATTCTCCCACAGTTTTGGACCCTTGAGTGAGAGCAATGAGTTTCTTGTACATATCTGGCTTGTATGTATGCGGTACAAATCGTTGCTCCATTATGTGCAAGAGATACTCCCAATTGGTCACTTGGGGTTGTCCTGCTACCTGGTTTCCTGTACAGTACTTTTGCCACCAAACTTGGACGTAGTCCTTAAACTCAGCCACAACCAACTGTACCTTCTTAAAATCAGAATAATTGTGACAGTTGTAGATCATCTCCATAGAATGCTTCCAATCAAGGAATTCAACAGGATCACCAGTCCCCTTGAAAGGAGGAATAGTGAACTTGATGCCCTTGAGATTGTCATCATTCTGTGAATTAACATCTACAGCCGGCTCAAATTCTAATCTTTGTCGGGCAATATGTGGCTACGGTTGCTGTTGTGGCACAAATCCTTGAGGTGTAGGTGTCGCGGCATGTGGAGGAGGCATTGACAGTGGATCATTTGCTGGAAAATCGGGTTGCCCTGAAAAATCAGTCTGCCCTGAGGAGGTTGGCAGTAATGATGGGTGCAATCGGTGTCGTGCACTGGAATTCGGTCCCAACGTTCTGTTAAACTGTCCAAACTGCGCCTCCTGTTCTTCTATTGCGTCCTTTGCTGCCTGCATGTCTCTGGATACTCCGCTGCTATTTTCAGGCACATTGGCAGGATTGGATGGAGTTACAGGCTGAGCTGGAGGGGTCGTATTCTGCGGTGAAGGCGCGTTGTAGAAAGCCTCCTCGAGCCTTCTCTCAACCAGCCTCTGGCATTGTTGTTGTATAACATCATTCTGGAATTTGATACGCCCTCCTATATCTGTAACAAGATCATCCATTCGTTCATTGACAGTGGCGATACTAGCAGAATTAGATCCAATGGAAACAGCATGGTTGTCCAATTTCTGGTTCATGTTCCTCAGCATTTCCATAACATCGTCAATACTTGCTCCGGTGTTACCTGCCATCTCAACAACAGACAAAATACGTATAGATATAAAATGTTAGAAAAATAAACAAAAATGTGTAGAGTGAACTCGCAGATACTCCTCTCGATTTCAGTTCCTTGGTTCAGACACCACTGTTGAAATTCACCTGCTCAAAGACTCAATCAGATGCTAGAAGGGAATTAGTTGTGACGCGCAAATCATGAAACGGTGTGAAGTGCTCGACTCAATCAATAATAGCACAGATGTGTATGATGCAATGCAATCTGATATGAGTTTGCAGTTTTAAACAGGTATTTCAAGCAATGAACAGTGATATATGTCCCAATTTTGAAGTGTAAAATAAAAGCTCACAAGAAACTGCACTCGAGGAAAGATACCCGATTACTCAAATAACTTCTCGGGCTAGGTTTCACAAACTGCTAGTCTCGATATTCACTTTATTGTACGAGTACTCAAGTGACTTTATAACACCCCGGTTTTTGGTCACCCAGGTCGGGGTGTCACCGCCACACCTCCCTAGCAAGACACGGTTTCTCCGAGCTCACTAAAGAGATGCAAGGCTATGGTTTTTCAGAATTTAAAACATTCAAACAGTCCATTCATATATAATATAAAAATAACACATCAAGTTGCAGCGGAAAATAATAATTACATATATGTATCGCAGCGGAATTTAAATATAGGGCCAACATGGCCTAATCACGGGTTAAACAGGCCCGTTCATGCAAGATCTAGTCTAATACAAAAATTCAAAATAATATATCATTCCAAACTTCCCGTGTATGCATATGACGATGCATAATTCTCAACTCTGAAAGAAAAAGAAATAAAAATGGTTTGGTCAGCAAAAACTTGCTGAGTAAGTTAACACAAACATGATCATGAGGTTTCAAAGCTTTTAATTAAATTTAGTAAAAACATGCTTATATGTAATATACAATTTAATTCATTCATCCACTAATAATTAAATGGCGTGATTCCAAACACGGATTTCCACATGAGCATAATTCAAATTCCATGGTAAAATAATCGCAAGACATAATTTAAAGGCACAATTTAAATAAGAAAAATATTCAAGTATTTCAGGATTTCGCTCTTCCTCTTTTATTCGATATAATCTAGTATAATTTGTTCTTGAGGAATCAAACCCGCAAGAAAACAGACAATCGCCCTTGGGGAATCGAACCCGCAAGAACTCACATACATCATAGGGAATCGAACCCGTAGGAATCAACACATATTCTGGGAAATCGAACCCGCAGAAATACACACCCTGGGGAATCGAACCCGCAAGGTTTGACACGGACATCCTGGGGAATCGAACCCGCAGGAAAACATACACCCTGGGGAATCGAACCCGCAAGGCTTGACACAGACATCCTGGGGAATCGAACCCGCAGGGACACAGACGCCCTTGGGGAATCGAACCCGCAAGGTCAACACAAGTTTCGCAAATTTTCGCAAGTTTCAACAAGATTTCAAAATTTGACTCGGTCAATCACAGTTTACTCTAAAATTCGTCTAAAATCAAATTTAATTCCAAAAATTCCGAAATTTCACGACTGACTCAGAAACGTCGCGATCTACAACTTTCATGTTTTAACTTTTCCAATCCGAGACACCGAAATAGGTCAAAAACACTAATTTTCGCAGAAACACAATTCTGTCCGAATTTTACATACCACAGTTTAAAGATATCGAGTTCTACCATAGCAAATCAACTCCAAATTTTACGAAATTTTACAGAGACCATCTTAAGACATTTATCTACAACTTTCATGTTCAGAAAAGATCTAAATCGGCCTAGAACCCTAGTCAAAAACGTCATCAAGTTCTGACCTAAGTTCTGTAAAGAATTTCAAGATCCACATCCTAGCAGTTCGGTTTCGGATGGATTTCATACATCAAATCATCAGGAATAGTTCTGAAATTTTATGGAGGTGTTCTTAACGCATAGATCTACAACTCTTATGTTCAACGCCAAGCCTAGATCGGTCTAGATCTAAGGTAGAAATCACCAACAAGTTCGAACTAAAGTTCTGTCACCGTTTCAAGATCTAAACCCAAGGCATGTCTGTTCGTGGTCGTTTTCGGATATCAAAACACGATGAAAAATTCTGAGATTTTTACAGTAGATAGATCTATGTATTAGCAACGTTTTTCGTGTTTTAAGTTTTCTCGTTTGAATAGTTTTAAGGTTCCTAGAAATTCGTGCAAAAACGCTGCGCTGTAATGGTTTTCGTGTGGACAGAATTTATGTTCGTGATTAAATCTTGAGATTCGATGTATTTTAATTCGCCCAAAACCATAGTAAGGTTAACTTACAGATTTACGGATGTCTCGGCTCGATGATTCGGAGGCGTGGCTTCCACGTTCTTCGTTCTCCCTCCGAGATCCTTCGTTTCCCCTCAACGCGTCCGGATCGGGGTGTAGAATAGAAAAGAGGTTTAATTAGGATTCGTTTTCGAATTATATATGGAACAAGGATTGATCGAGGCTTACCACAACGCTGGAGATCTTGAAATTTTCGTCCAACAGTCCAAGCCTTGGTTTCGTGCCTCCGACGACTCCGGATTTAGGGTTTCGAATGTATAGAGAGATTTCGTAGGGTTTCGTAAAGAGTTTGGGGCTTCCAAGAGGGTTTATTTATAGATAACTAAGACCTATGACGTCCAAGATCTGACTCTAAGAGTCTAGAGTCGAAAGATGTTCAACCGAAAGTCGAAAAATCCGGAATCGGGCGAGAAAATTGCGGAACGCCGCGACTGCGCTGCTGGCGCGCACTTGGCGCGGGAATCCCTTTAAAAGCGCGCGGACACCGCGCCATCCTGGCCTAGACTTCGGTCTGGGCCGGGCCGTGCGATCCGTCGCGCTTTTCCTCCTCTCTTTCGGACTTCTATCCCTCTACGCTTCCGAATTCCGATTTCCGGGCTATCTTCGGGCTCCGATTTCCTATCTTAATTTTATTCGGACCTAAATTTATATTTGGACTCGAGTTATTGAGTCTATCGGTGTCGGGTCCCCGTGTAACCATTTATTCAATTAAATTGCCTTTGGATTCCCGGGTTCTCGGAACTTTGATTCCTTTTTAATTTAAATTTCATTTCTCATCTTTTATGATTCTTTATCCCTTTATCATGTTTATTATATTTATTTATTTATTTATTTATTTTATTGTATTTATTTTATGTTGGAAAATTCTCGGGTATTACAGTCTACCCTCCTTAAGAATCAACTTCGTCCTCGAAGTTGTGTTTCGGCTTTTCTCGTGCTAAGGTCTTTTGTTAATTTTTTTATTTTGTGACTGAACTTAGAATTAAGACTTCTAAGCTGCCTACGTACCCGGTGAAGGGATCAAGCCATGACGTAGTTCAAAACAATTTGAATATGTTTATTTATTTATTCGGAATACATATCGTCAAAAATAAATGTCTATCTTACGGGGTATTACATCCTCTCCCCCTTAGGACTTCAGTTATGTCCCCATAACTGCCTACTTATTATTCTCTTCCTTGATCTCCTTGTTGAGGGTTTACCAATTCTATCCTCTTCTCAATCATCTCCTCACGAACATTACATTCTCTAATCATGTGGTCTTCCCCACCACATCTATAACAAGTCCCGCGCCTTGGGCACTTGCGCACCAGATGGGCTTGGTGGCACTGTGGGCAACGTGGTACGACTGTACGACGTATGCCATTTCTCCCATTATAGAAATCCTTATCCTCGTTCCTATCTTGTCCACCGTTATTGCTCTGATTCTTCTTCTCAACTCCTTGCGAGTCCTTGCTTGACTCCCCATTTTCCTTACGCTTCAGTTGCTGGACTCGATCAATTGCTACAGCTCGATCATAAACCGTCTGCAGGTTCGTGAATCGTCCTACTGCAAGTATCTCCCGGATACTAAGGTTCAGACCCATCTCGAATTTCTGAGCCTTATCAGAGTCGGTTGGTACTATCCTCGTAGCAAATCGTACCAACTCCTTAAACCGGGTGTAATACTCCTGCACCGTCCGTCCCTCTTGCTTCAGTGATAAAAACTCTTCGTACATTGCCGCCTTGGTGCTCATGGGGTAGAAGCGGTCCCTTAGATCCTCCTTAAGTTTAGTCCATGAATAAGCTTCTTCAGCTTCCTCTAAATTCCTCTGGAGGTCTTGCCACCACTCATCGGCTTCGCCTCCTAAGTAGTAGGTTGCTACTCGTGTCCTTGCCTCATCAGGACATTTGATAGCATCCAAGAGCTTATCAAATGTACGGATCCACCCCTCTAGTTTGGCGGGATCCTCCTGCCCATCATAACGTGGTGGTTGATAGGGATTCACCAACGCTAGATAGTTGGTTTGGGCTACGGGCGGAGATACTGCTGCAGGTGTCCTATGCACCTCCGCATTTCCTAATGCTACTAGGATTCCCTCTATCGTTTTTAAACGTGCTTCCATATTATTGGGCGCTTGAGGCACTTGCTCTCCTAGGTTCTGAGGACTTTCACTGTTGTTGGGCGTGTTGGAAAGGTTAGCGTCAGTGCCGTTTGGACTCACCTTCCTTGGTTTTCTCCTAGGCGCCATTTTCTGTTATTCACGTATATGGATTAGCTTATCAGAGTATAGATAGATCGCTTGAACAAGACGTTTCGTAAATTTCTAATTCCAAATTTTCGGATTTGTTGTTTGGAAATCCAAATAAGATTTTTGGAATAAAGAGTGTTTTAATAGAACTTAATTTTCTTATTGTTCCACATGAGGAAATTTTCTAATTCGTACAAGAGTAGAAATGGCTAACGCCGAGGATTGTTATGCTTAGGCGAGCGCTTAGATGAACGCGATCTAAAGCTAAGGCAAGATCCGTCTCTAGTTAACGTTCCTAATTCGATATCAAGTCTCTACGTTATCCGGTGCAAGCAAAAGACCTAGGTTAAACTTCGCCAAGATTCTAAGTTAACTTCGCCAAGATTCTAAGTTAAAATTCGCCAAGATTCTAAGTTCAAATTCGCCAAGATTCTAAGTTCATAGAAGAGATGCAATATGCAAGTGCAAATGATGATTACCCCCAAAAATAATTTAATGCACTTTATATATATATATTTTTTTCCCATGTTTTTAAAATAAAAATTTCTCCATGGAAATAATACTTTAAAATTTAAATAATAGTCAAAATATTAATAGTACTTTAAAAATAATAAGGGTTTAAAAATAATAGTTTAAAAATAACCGGGCTCTAATACCACTCTGTATCACCCCGGTTTTTGGTCACCCAGGTCGGGGTGTCACCGCCACACCTCCATAGCAAGACACGGTTTCTCCGAGCTCACTAAAGAGATGCAAGGCTATGGTTTTTCAGAATTTAAAACATTCAAACAGCCCATTCATATATAATATAAAAATAACACATCAAGTTGCAGCGGAAAATAATAATTACATATATGTATCGCAGCGGAATTAGATATAGGGCAAACATGGCCTAATCACGGGTTAAACATGCCCGTTCATGCAAGATCTAGTCTAATACAAAAATTCAAAATAATATATCATCCCAAACTTCCCGTGTATGCATATGACGATGCATAATTCTCAACTCTGAAAGAAAAAGAAATAAAAATGGTTTGGTCAGCAAAAACTTGCTGAGTAAGTTAACACAAACATGATCATGAGGTTTCAAATCTTTTAATTAAATTTAGTAAAAACATGCTTATAGGTAATATACAATTTAATTCATTCATCCACTAATAATTAAATGGCGTGATTCCAAACACGGATTTCCACATGAGCATAATTCAAATTCCATGGTAAAATAATCGCAAGACATAATTTAAAGGCACAATTTAAATAAGAAAAATATTCAAGTATTTCAGGATTTCGCTCTTCCTCTTTTATTCGATATAATCTAGTATAATTTGTTCTTGGGGAATCAAACCCGCAAGAAAACAGACAATCGCCCTTGGGGAATCGAACCCGCAAGAACTCACATACATCATAGGGAATCGAACCCGTAGGAATCAATACATATTCTAGGGAATCGAACCTGCAGAAAGACACACCCTGGGGAATCGAACCCGCAAGGTTTGACACGGACATCCTGGGGAATCGAATCCGCAGGAAAACATACACCCTGGGGAATCGAACCCGCAAGGCTTGACACAGACATCCTGGGGAATCGAACCCGCAGGGACACAGACGCCCTTGGGGAATCGAACCCGCAAGGTCAACACAAGTTTCGCAAATTTTTGCAAGTTTCAACAAGATTTCAAGATTTGACTCGGTCAATCACAGTTTACTCTAAAATTCGTCTAAAATCAGATTTAATTCCAAAAATTCCGAAATTTCACGACTGACTCAGAAACGTCGAGATCTACAACTTTCGTGTTTTAACTTTTCCAATCCGAGACACCAAAATAGGTCAAAAACACCAATTTTCGCAGAAACACAAATCTGTCCGAATTTTACATACCACAGTTTAAAGATATCGAGTTCTACCATAGCAAATCAACTCCAAATTTTACGAAATTTTACAGAGACCATCTTAAGACGTTTATCTACAACTTTCATGTTCGGAAAAAGATCTAAATCGGCCTAGACCCCTAGTCAAAAACGTCATCAAGTTCTGACCTAAGTTCTGTAAAGAATTTCAAGATCCACATCCTAACAGTTCGGTTTCGGATGGATTTCATACATCAAATCATCACGAAACGTTCTGAAATTTTATGGAGGTGTTCTTAACGCATAGATCTACAACTCTTATGTTCAACGCCAAGCCTAGATCGGTCTAGATCTAAGGTAGAAATCACCAACAAGTTCGAACTAAAGTTCTGTCACCGTTTCAAGATCTAAACCCAAGGCATGTCTGTTCGTGGTCATTTTCGGATATCAAAACACGATGAAAAATTCTGAGATTTTTACAGTAGATAGATCTATGTCTTAGCAACGTTTTTTGTGTTTTAAGTTTTCTCGTTTGAATAATTTTAAGGTTCCTAGAAATTCGTGCAAAAACGCTGCGCTGTAATGGTTTTCGTGTGGACAGAATTTATGTTCGTGATTAAATCTTGAGATTCGATGTATTTTAATTCGCCCAAAACCATAGTAAGGTTAACTTACAGATTTACGGATGTCTCGGCTCGATGATTCGGAGGCGTGGCTTCCACGTTCTTCGTTCTCCCTCCGAGATCCTTCGTTTCCCCTCAACGCGTCCGGATCGGGGTGTAGAATAGAAAAGAGGTTTAATTAGGATTCGTTTTCGAATTGTATATGGAACAAGAATTGATCGAGGCTTACCACAACGCTGGAGATCTTGAAATTTCCGTCCAACAGTCCAAGCCTTGGTTTCGTGCCTCCGACGACTCCGGATTTAGGGTTTCGAATGTATAGAGAGATTTCGTAGGGTTTCGTAAAGAGTTTGGGGCTTCCAAGAGGGTTTATTTATGATAACTAAGACCTAGGGCGTCCAAGATCTGACTCTAAGAGTATAGAGTCGAAAGATGTTCAACCGAAAGTCGAAAAATCCGGAATCGGGCGAGAAAATCGCGGAACGCCGCGACTGCACTGCTGGCGCGCACTTGGCGCGGGAATCCCTTTAAAAGCGCGCGGACACCGCGCCATCCTGGCCTGGACTTCGGTCTGGGCCGGGTCGTGCGATCCGTCGCGCTTTTCCTCCTCTCTTTCGGACTTCTATCCCTCTACGCTTCCAAACTCCGATTTCCGGGCTATCTTCGGGCTCCGATTTCCTATTTAATTTTATTCGGACCTAAATTTATATTTGGACTCGAGTTATTGAGTCTATCGGTGTCGGGTCCCCGTGTAACCATTTATTCAATTAAATTGCCTTCGGATTCCCGGGTTCTCGGAACTTTGATTCCTTTTCAATTTAAATTTCATTTCTCATCTTTTATGATTCTTTATCCCTTTATCATGTTTATTATATTTATTTATTTATTGTATTTATTTTATGTTGGAAAATTTTCGGGTATTACAGACTTCTCGGGCTAGGTTTCAGTTGTACCAGTCCGGTATTTATTTTATTGTAATCCTCAACACATAAAAATATGAGAAAGTCCAAATGCGCGTAATGGATGCGTGAAATGCACTCGCGTGACACGTGGCAGCGTCGGAATGGATGGTGGGAAATCCCAAGTTTTAACAATCTGCTTCAATTTCAACAATTGGGGAAAAATGTTGGAGCTGGTCGCGAATCTGGACTGCGTCGTGAGAGGTGGCCTCGCGACTGAGGGATTACGACGACCTCTTTGGCTCGATTCTTGAAGTGTGGCGCAATACTTGGTCTTGCGACAGGAGTGTTGCTTCGCGACTGGAGCTTCGCGACTAGAGTATCACGACTGCCTTTATGGCCTCTTTCAAATATTGTGTCGCTAGCCGTGGGCTCGCGACAGGAGGGGAGGATCACGACTGGGGATAGGTTCCGGACTGGAAACCCTAAAATTTGAATTTTGTCCTCTCTCTTCTCCGGTGATGTCACTACTGTTCAGGCCACTTTTCCTTGTCTCCCACGAGCTCCACACAAGACAAATGTAATTAAAACCCCACAAGATGCTGTACTATGTCCGAAAATGTGTCCCCCACAAAACCCTAATAACACGTACAACCCTTACACTTTATGGATCAAAACACCTCAATATCAAGAACACGTTGGTGTTCATACAACATTCAAAACCCCAAACTCACTCAACCAAGCCCAATACCCCTTCACTGTTCGTGCACGATAATGGCCTCTTTAATGCAACAAACATCAACACCAAACATACAATGCTCATACACGGATTAAAACAAGGAAAAACTCAAGAACATGCACAAACTGTGAACAGTAAACCGAGAGCCTATTTTTAGGGTTTTGGAATTTTATGGATGAGAAATGAAATAAAAAGTGTGTAGAAAATCCTACCAACTAGCAAACATAGGCTTTGATACCAAAATATATTGATGCCATGGATCGGTTGTTTGACTAAGTCGGTCACCAGATGAAGATTTGAGAAGGAGATGAATAAGAACAACAAAATAAAGAAAAATAAAAGGATAGGTGAAACTTATGGAAGAAGGGGACTAAGTATAACCAAGGGAAGAGGGATCTACCCAAGACAAATGGTTACCATGAGTGCATCTTCCATTAGAGCCATTGAAGCAAGCTTCAATCTTCAATGGTGTGGGTGAACTGAAGGTTAACACATAAATTGTTGAGAGCACCGTGGGTACTCTCAAGGAGAAAATGTGACTTTGATTCAATGAAAAATTGGGGTTCAAAATATCAAAGTGAATATAAATGCTTGGGGACCTCATATATATAGAGGAAGCACATAAAACTAAAATAAGCAACCCTAGCAGTGTTTTCAACGACTCGGTTACAAGGAAATAGTAAACTGGATAAGCTGTGTCGCTAGCCGTGACTGTGTCGTGAGACTGGTCTCGCACTAGGGTGAGGGGTTCGCGACTGGACATGATCGGCCTTGGTTTGGGAGAGTCCGCAGAGGGCCTGTCGCTAGACACACAGCCAGTCGTGAGACATGGTTTCGGGACTGGGAGGGAGTCTCGCGACTGGGACCTATGCTACCTCTGTTTGTTCCTCATGTCGCAAGACGAGGCCAGTCGTGAGACTAGGTCTCGCGACTGGTAGAGAGTCTCGCGACTGGGTCTCTCTCTCTCCACCTTATTCTCTCTCCTTGTCGCTAGAGGGGGTTTCACGACTGGGTCTTGGGCTAGCGACTGGGAGCACGTCTCGCGACTGGGTAGAAGAATTCCTCCAACTTACATCCGACTGGGGCCCACTGAGTCCGGCGACACTTTCCGACGTTGACCGGTGCCGGCGACTTTTCCGGCGAAGTTCCGGCCAACTTCCGGCGACAGCGGCCGGCAACGGCGATGACGGCGGCGACGGTGGCGGCGTTTGTGGGACCCTCCGTTGACCTCCTTATGCTATTTTGATCTGTCTGTGCATCTGGAGGTCTCCTTCCTTCCGGATTTAGTTGGACAGGGTGGGTCCCAAATTAATGAGACCCGAGCCCGTCCGGTATTCTTCTGCCTGCATCAGCAACTTCAACTTGAGCTCGTTATTTGGTTCCAGTTTATCTGCTTCCTGAAATAAAAACAAAGAGACAGAATTAATAAACTTCTTTATTCGTGCATTCGAAACCAGCCCCTCTGGGAAATAAGGAATCATGATGCCATGTGTCATGACATCCATGTCACTAGGCTAACTAATAGGGCCTATGAACTGGCCTGATCTGTTTACACAATCGGCGAAAGTAATTTTGAAAAATATTTAGTTAAATAGACTTAGGTCATACTTTATAAAAAACCTATGTTTAGTAAATATATTTATTAATTTATTACTCCCTCCATCCCGTGTAAGATGTCATGTTTGAGTTTTTGCCATTGTTCACTGTTGGTGGTATAGAATAATCAAATCTTGGAAGGAGGTTGAACGGGCCTCTTCATGTACGTAGAAATGTACTAGCTCAACCGAGAGTCAATGGGTAGACGAAAAGAATTCGACCATGTCAAACCCAACTGAAAGACTAGTCCGAAATAGGAGTTAATCCCTTCCTTAATATTAAATTAATAAGCTTTAATAATAGAAATAAGATTCAAAATCTTTCTAGATAGAAAGGAGCGAGCTTAGATGGTATCTACGGCGCTAGATCACCCCTATTTGTTTGGTCCGTTCTAGTGGCAGGGGCAATTACCATGTTATTAACTTATCGAAACATGAGTAAATTGTCCTCCTTATATCATGTTATTAACTTATCGAAACATGAGTCAATTGTCCTCCTTATATCATGCATAATCGTAGTCCAAAATATGGATAAAGTAAATAAGGAAAGTCGATTTATCCAATATTGCCATATTGTATCATCTCCTAAATATATGGATATAACTTTGACTTAATTTTATTACAGATATATATTTGAAAAAAATAGTCGAATTGGGTATTGTTATAATTATATAATTATGTAGTTTTAGAATATATATATATATATTTACATAATTTTTCGTTGTATATATTTTGAGACATTAACAATTGAAAAAGTGCATTGGATTGTGGGCAAAATATCATGTAGTATTTAGAATATTATTACTCCCATGTCCCATTAATTATGTCCCAAAACTTTTGGGCACGCAGTCCAATGCATTTATTTAAGACTTAATATTTTAAAATGTATAGAAATAAAAATTATATAAAATATATATTCTAAAACTAATAAAAAAAAAAACGAATCCAACAAGATCTCATTTAACTATATTTTTTCTTATGTAACTATAACAAAAATTTAGGTCAAACATACATAACAGTGTAAATAATTCAAATAGGACGTTATTAGCGGGACGGAGAGAGTATTAATTTAATACTCCATCTGTCCCATTTAACTTGTCATGTTTCATTTTTGCACACAATCCAATGCACTTTTTTAACTGTTAATATCTCAAAAAATGTACAATAAAAAAATTATGTAAGATATATATTCAAAAACTACACGATTACACGATTATAACAAGACCCAACTCGACTATTTTTTTTCAAATATATACTTCAATAAAATTGAGTCAAATTTATTGAGTCAAAGTTAAACAATTAACATTGTCAAAAAGTAAAACAAAACAAGTAAGGTGGGACGAGGGAGTATTAAATATATTCTTTTATAAAATTTTAAAGGCTTAGATTAAAAAGGTGGGCCTATAGAAAATAAGTTTATCAAAGTTAACCTGATTTATTCTCACCACTGGCTACATAGATAGGATCATTTCAGGAAAAAGAAAAAAAAGAAAAAAAAAAAGAAAAAAGAAAAAGAAAAGCACACACACACCAATTTGTTATCAAACTCAAGTACAGGTTCAGAACATACTTCACTTAGCAAACAAAGTATATTATAAAAATTACTCAAATCACAATAGCCACATTTTAATAAAACTTAAATTGAAAATTATAAGTTCTGAACAACAATGCGAGTAGTGGTCCAACTAAAATGAAGTATAAAATTACATGAAGCAGCTCTAGATACTGAGTAAATGGCAAAGGAATTAATACAGCCCTTAAAGGGACAAAAATTACATTCAAATAGGCAAGAAATTGTGTTTCGAATTTTCAGACTTACATTGACCCGTGAAACGCACAAGAGTTGACACAGGGTTGGTGCAACGTGGTGCAGCGGGTACGTTATTTTGAATGAGTAATGTTGCGCCGTTGGTGACTTGGTGTGCAACTTGGACAGGCAACAGTGGAATGTAGAGTGGTAAGATTTCAGTGAACCTTGGCTTCAAAGAGGATGGGAGCTGTCGTACCAGATGGCATGCTAATATTTTATCAAAGTTGGTAAACATGAGTAGAGTTCAGCTAAGCACTGGAAAATCCAGTTGAGCAGCTGCTCTCTTGGTAGTTCCAGAAGTAGTTCAGCCTAAACCACAAGAACTAAAAGGTATTAATTATGCAAAAATTAATAGATACTCTGCAAGCTATGCATAGATTCATTAATATCTAACTTGTAAAAAGAGTGCATCCAAACGCAGCCACAAAATAAAGGAGTTCAATTGTCAAACGCCACTCCAAAATTGGACCCTGAACACATTAACTCACCTGCAGCTACTATATGAGTAATTGAGTACGCTAATATAATCCCTTTCTAACAAATACTCATCATATAAGATGTGAAAGATAACCAATAAGGATGTGTGTAGGAGAATCCCAATGATTAAACTTCTTTGACATGTCATCTATTTGAGCACTAGTATATCAAAAAGAAACTGTGGCATACCTTGATAATTCCACCCTCAAACACAAGTGATGTCTGGTGAACTTCAGAGACCAGTGACTCGATCATAAGATTGAAAACCTTCTCGCTCATGTTTGTTTTCATGCAAACTGTCTTCCCTGAAGCATATATTTTAGTTATACCTATGTCAGCAGCCATTCTCCTGACATACAGCTTCTTTAGCAAAATTTCCATGGAATAAGGTTCTTTCCCATATTGACGTCGAAGATTTTCAGTAAACTGCATTAGATTCCAGATGTCTTTCTCAGCAGCTTTCTCAGCTTCACCAATTGTTTGCAAAGGATTCTCCAGATAATTTATGTATTCAGAAGGGAGATGAGGACTCAGATTCATATCAAACTGTGCAGAAACAAGATAAGAAGGATTAGGATTCCTGTTATTTTTTCAACTAGTAACCAAGGAAAGGTTAATAGGAGGTGAGTGCAAACACAACATGAATATTCAAAATAAGCAGAAATTATCATAAGTTTTTTTTGTTTCATGGCAAGAAATACGGTATTTTGGTAGGAAAGAAGACACTGGAAGGCGGCTGCACAAGTTTTAATTAGGATAAATAAAACAGAACCCAAAATCTAATGGTTACTCCTATATCTGAATATAAGTGAAACTGCTAGCCACTTCTCATCTTCCTTTAGCTAGCATTTGATTTGTGTCCCAACAATTTGGTAGTAATACTAGAATGGCAAATATAACAATATTATTAACATTTTATATTAAACCAACCCAAAACAAATTGATAATGGCCTCCCATCCAATCAACCAAGGGGAATCCCATTCAATAACAGATGTGGGACGAACAACACACATCCCTCAAGATGATTAATCTCGAAATCGAATCCCACATACAAGATCAACAACATACCCATTCTGGCATTGCTCTGATACCATATTAAACTAGGTTGCAACTCAAAACTAATTGACAATGGGTGGAGTAGCTTAAATCCATAAAATCCCACTCATTCACCAATGTGGACACTCAACAATATACAAATTGCCACGTATAGCTTTCATTTTCTCCTTATAGCTATTTGCAGACATTGTTCACATAATTAAAGGTACGTTGATCATACATTTCCTCAAAGTTTCTTCTCAAGAATTTAATGATGTTAATTGTTAGGTATTGAGGATGAACAAGAAAATCTGTCAGGCTCGATATTTGTAGGCTTGAGAAATAAAGATTGCATTAGAAATGGTAGTTTTCCATATATATCTTTTACATCCTTTATGATATATTTGTTTTTTAATACAAACATTGAGAAACCTCCTGTAGACGTAGGCATGTCTCTAGCTTTTTCCATTGTCTTCGTCACCTTTATTTTGTCACAACAATCGGTATCAAAGAGCCAAGATGAACTTCTATGGTGAAGTTCGATCCAGAAAAGTTCAATGGAACAAGGAATATGGCATTATATACGTCAATGTATGGTAAAGATCTCGTGCAACAGGAGATGGTGAAAGCAATGGATTCAAAAAAGCCAGATAAAATAGAGGATTTAGATTGGTTAGAATTGCAAACTAGGCTTGTAGAGGAACTCTTAGGTTGTGTTTGGTGGACAATGTGATGTAACACATTTTGAATCCGACTTAGTCAGTTCATATCTAGGAGAAATTGAATGCGCAAAATATATCTTTGTAGTCAAACATAATACGAAATTACCAAATATATTTGTAGTCAAACATAAATTTGTGTCTTTCGTTTTCTTTACTGTTTTCATCATTGCTATTTTTTTTTTCAAAACAATATTCCTCCGATGAATTTCAATTCAGCCACAAGGCTTAAAAGAGAAAAGCACTCCCTTTGTCCCGTCCAAGTTGGAACTTTAGGAGGGTAGTATGGTTGGTATCTTATGAAGAAGAATTTATTAGATATGATTGAATTGAATTTAAAATTCTAATTGGTTTATTTATTAGTGAGGTTGTGGATCTGAATTTGCTGACTGATGATGGTGGTTTGAATTTTAATTGATTTATTTATTGATGTGATGGTTGTGTGTGATATAGTGGGTTTGTAATTTATTGATATAATGCAATGGCTGTAGGTTTGAAATTTAATTGATACATTTATTAATGTGAGGTGATAGTGTGTTTAAAAGTTTTAATCTTTTCCATTTATGGAAAATTGGAAACGGTTCATGGTAGATGGGACAACCTAAAAAGGAAAAAGTTTCATCTTACCTTGGGCAAAGAGAGTACAAAATTTTCTAGCACTTCATTAAATCCTTCGAAATGCCCCGGGAAAAAAAGCGTACTTCAGAACTAAAATGTTTTTGCATTCACTCTCATACCACAAGCATGACAATTCTGATACTCGACAAGTATATTTAGCACCAAGCCTGATCTATAATTATTTTGTCCCTAGGGTTACCAACTTTATGTCCAAATCAACGTAAAAAATTATGTAATAGCACTAGGCAGTTCAAATTCCTAAAGAACAATATATAATCATTAAACAAAATGGAAGAATCTCCACTGCAGAATGCAAAACCTACGACAAGATAAAAGAATCTAAAACATTTGGAGATATTCACAAACAAGATAGGAGAATTAAAAAATTTCGGCAATAGTCACAGGAAATTCAATGCATAGAACGAGCTCGAGTGTTAATTAAGAGATACGCCAATACCTGCACAGATTGGTAAGGAACAGAGACTATACGATGCTCATCTACCTGCAGGTTTACAAATTAGAAAATCTACTTTATGAACAAAAGGAAATACTACATAGAATCCAACACCAAGTAACGGTATAAATTTTAGCATCAATTTGAGAAAGTAATTGCAAATACATTTCAAGTTTCCAAGACACGTCTCTCCATGAATGAAGACATTCAGGAACATTGTGGCGAATGTGTTAAATTTAAAAGGTGAAGATAGCATGACAGATGAAATTGAATCGAAGATGTATATCTTCAACAACTGCAGTTCACAACAAAAATAAGATTGTATTTTATGATTATAATTTATAAAACATACTCATTTTATCAATAATATTGATTTGATATAATTTCATTGAAACATCTTTTCCTATCGTATGCAGGCACCCGTATAAACAGGTGGTGTTTGTAATGTGATGATATCAAGTTACTATAATATAATTTGTCCTTTGAGGGACTTGTTGAGAAGCTCTGATTTTTTCACTAGAGAAAAGGAAGGGTCCAAAGAGCTTAATATGGAGCCAATCAGACCGTGCACTCAGAAAACCTTATAGTCCTGTGGGGTGTGTTTCCTTGTGGGAATAGGTCAAATGGTCGAACTAAATTACATGGTTGAATCGTCTTTCTTGTTCATTTCAGACCAGTAAGTACTTAAAACTTTTATATTGTAACATGAGATTAGAGTTGAATCTGCTACTTTTTGCCGGGACTATAATATTAGGCCCTACGAAACTAGGTTTTAGTTAATAACTGTTGCTTCTCTCCGTGAAAACATGCATGCCACAAGACATATCGAATCCCAACTGGGAAGGAACATTCTGTTCATTTGACCACATATATGCACTTCGAGATTGTCAGAAAACAGCATGACAAGAAATTTAATCCTTATTTTAACAAAGTTATACTATATAAATCAATTTATAAGTTAGGTAAAGTTTGATAGTGGAAATAAATAACAATAATCATTATTAGTTAAAGACACTAAATATTATGCATAATCGAATCATGATGAATCTAACGTCACCTTACCTAATAAATTGTCTAATTTTGTTTGCATGATTGAAACAATGATCTAAAATTGAATTTGGTTTCCCACTAAGATAACAGAATCCACATACCTTGGAGAGGCTTTCAAAAAGCATTTCAAAGAAAAGATCAATCCCCACATTTCCAACATCCCCAGTTTGTTGCTCACCAAATATGTTACCAAAGCCTCTAATGGCCATGTCTCTTTCTGCAAGTTGAAAACCTTGGCCAAGTTCTCGACATTCTTCTAGAGCGGCAAGCCTTTCCTGATAATCCATGAAGAGATGCTATTTTTAAATAGAAATGGAATAAGAACTACAACAGAACTACATAACTAGTAGTTGGAGAAGTGAAGAACATACAAGTGCCTGATCAGAAAGCAGTGATTTATCTGGATAAAACAAGTATGCGTGGGCCTCTTTATCTGCTCGACCCACTCGTCCACGTAACTACACAATGAGATACATGGATGTTAAGAAACATCAAAAAAATGAGATGATGAAATCACTCATGATACAACAATTGATAGAACAACCACCATAAGAAATCACATTCAGCCTTACTATGTTAAACCTCTTATCAAAGCTGCACATCCGTCTAGAGTCTAGATTTTATGGTACCTCTTAGTTTAATATAGGCTTTGCCATGTAGTAGTATAATAAAAAGGAAACATGTGTCTTTTTAAATATTCATCCAATTATATAAGGCATTTTAAGAAATTAAATGCTAGAAATAATTATTCATATTTAAATAAATATCGAAAACCACATCATGTCAAGTGGACAAATGAAGACAACCAAAGAACTCTTTGAAGAAACCAGATCCCGCATACCATATGGACCAATAAAGACATGGATAAGTCAATGCACTTTTAAAAGGTGATCCCAATGTTATGTGGACCAATGAAACAACGACAGCCTAATGATGCAGGCCTACTTAGCCCTGTTCTCTAGGCCTAAATTTTTCTGGTCTGATCTGAATTTATAAGATCTGGTCTGGTCTGGTCTGAATTTGTCTGATCTGGTCTGAATGTTTCTGGTTTGGTCTAATTCTATCTGGTCTGATCTGATCTGGTCTGGTCTGATCTTATTTTCTATATATTATTATAATGATTTGATCTGATCTGATTTGATCTGGTTTGATTTGATCTGGTCTGATCTTATTTAATCTGGTCGGATCTTAATGTTTCTTATCTGATCTGGTCTGATCTAATTTTTTAAAAAAATAGGTAATAAGGCCTGAAAATAAGTCCTAGAGAACGGGGCCTTGGTAATTGCAATGGGTTGCCCCATGAAGAAATTACTCATCTATCCTCTATAAATAGAGCTCTCTCTTCACAAATTGGGAACACTGAAAACCTTATAAACACATGCATCACAACTCACACATGGAAAAGAGAGGAAAAACTGGAAAAAATGAGCAGTAAGCCTGTACGAGTCAAACTCATGATTGTTTGTATCTTTAAATTAAATTGTGGACATTTTATTGCGAATTAATAAATCTTTTGGCTATTTTCTGTTCCACAACAGCATATATGAGGCTTGATTGGTTTAGAGAAAAGTGATTATGGTATTCTAGCTTCAATGTCAGAGACAAAGGCAAGATAACATTCAGACTAACAAATTGTAACATAAAAATGCATCTGCAGACCTGGATTAGAAAACATAAACAGTAAATGGATTTCTATCCCACCATCTAGCAGATGAATAAAATCCAAACAACTGCAAGCTACAACTGAAGTTGAATAAAAAGTAAATAAATAATAGTGGCATGTTAGACAGAGAAACCTGATACAGCTGTGCAAGGCCAAATTGCTGGACATCTTGAATTATAATGGTGTTCGCATTTTGAATGTCAAGCCCACTTTCAACTATATTTGTGCATATTAAAATCTTAATTTGGCCTTGAGCAAAATTTTCCATAGTTTCCTCAAGCTTCCTGGAGTATTGCTGCAGAATAAAATACATAAATAGTAGCAGTATTGGAAACACCTTCACCCATAAAAATGCAAAGGTATGTGTGTAAAAATTGGAGCACATGAAGAAAAAAAATACATGAAAAGTTAGTAAGTTAGCTCTATAAAATGCAAAGATTTCAAGCAAAAAATTTTATCATACTTTTTCTTATCTCGACTTTTGCTAAACAAAGGAAAGTGCTACTTTTAGTCCTTGAAGTTATTAAACAACTAAGCAGGTACCTATTGGTCTTCCAGGTTTCCAGCGAGTTATGCTAGGTTGGTGACCATGTACAACATTTTAAATAAAAGTAAGATACTTTCATGTTTAGAAAAAAAAGAAAAAAAAAAAACAAAAAAACAAAAAAACAAAAAAACAAAAACAAAAACAAAAATTGATAATAAAGATATTATGGCTTTTTTAAAAAGAATTAAAGTAAAATTGTTCGGACCAAAATACCCTTCATAAATGTTATGACTTATGGGTCAAAAAGCTGGCAAAACTGTTCCAAAGGGCCAGTATACAACAGTTTAATAAGTCGATAGGTGGCTCTATTTGTATGCTCAAGGGCCAAATTACAATCGAAACTCCCATCTCATGTAGGAGTGTCAAATATGCTACTAAAACTGAAGCTCATCTGTATTTAGATTTTGCAGTATAAGAATTATTTAATCCTAACCAAGTAATATTTTCTAAATTATTAATAATTCTAGATAACAGACCGTATTCAAGCAGCAAACAATGGAGGCAGAAAATTACCTGACACTATGAGCCGAGCATAATGAGCATAGAAAGTACATGTACAGGTTTAAAAAGTGTAAAAACCTCAGAGTACCGGTATTTCACAAAAAATCAATAGAAAAATCCAGATAAACCATATGGAACACAAGGAAATTTAACAGCACTACATTTGAAAAAAAAAGGATGAAAAGAAAAACTTCACCCATTCGCATCCCATATGGATCAACATTAATTAGTATTTAAAAAGGCACCTGCCCATGGGCTATTGCAATTTCAACTTCTGGAAATGATAGTCCCAAAAATTCCATAACCTCTTCAAGCCCTGTAAACAGTCATATCTTGTGACCTTACCTCTAATGATATATGTGAACAGTCTTTATGCCGCAGTACAATAGAGAGATTACCCTTGATACGAGGTAGAACATAAAAAACCTGCCCACCACGGTCCAACTCATGCTTAATTGCTGATAACACTTCCCCTTTCGAGTATGATAAAAGGTGGGTCCTTATTGGAACCCTCTCCGGTGGTGGTGTTGAAATTAAACTGCAGGGAAAATAGAAAATACAACCAGCTGTGACATATAAAGTAACTACAAACTAAGACATTCCAAGATAGAATCATGAAACAATATGATTAGTCATTGAAGTGAATAAACCATGTAAACTAGTCTATAATTGCTGTGGCCCACTCTATTCACAATGTTAGGTCCAATGTACTGCTACTATTTACCACATCTGATCATACCACAAATGCAGCAAAATCAACAAAAGAATTCCTCTTCTAGTCACCTATTCAATCCATTGCAAGTTAAAGGATATCTATAAATGTGGTTAGACTTTTCTAAACTTAAAAATATTTTGATTTCATAG
Source organism: Hygrophila difformis (assembly GCA_030278955.1). Lineage (NCBI taxonomy): Eukaryota > Viridiplantae > Streptophyta > Magnoliopsida > Lamiales > Acanthaceae > Hygrophila > Hygrophila difformis. Next base: position 83,810,762 of record JAOANR010000001.1, read on the forward strand.
TTTCTTAGTAAGCACCAATCAAATAGTAGTTCAGAATTAGATATGTATAATATTTTACACGCAAAAAATACCTAATATTATTATACATCTCTCATTGTATAGTAACACTCATTAATTAGATCAGTCATGATCAGAATTTATATGTCCGTGAAAATTGAACAAAAGATATAGTTCCTGTTTGGATGCACTTTCACAATTTTTTTTCACTTTTTTACACAAAAAAGTACACTTTTCAACCTGCACAACTTTTACAACTTTATCTTTTTCTCTTACAAAATATGAAAAAATAAAATTTAATTATAACTCAATCATTACCCCCAACAGAATATAAATTTAGTTTTTCATACTAGCTTGCCAAAGCTAGAAAGCGAATAAAGATATACAGCTGAAGGTTCTTAGGAGGATCCATCTGATGGGATGAGTGAGATTGAGGAGCTGACATTATAGGGGCTGCCTAACCCACAAGGTTCATCAGGGCTAGCAGGCTATTGCATCGCCTTGTAACCCAAACATTAAAAGGTGTCTTTACTCCCAGGACATGTTTCTGGGATTATTTTTAAGTGATTAGATAATCTCAACTATTAATTTGCTGTGAGAAAAGAAACCAAGTCTCCTTCCTTCCTATAAAGTAAACATATGACTAGGTATTGCATTAACATGTTCCAAATAGAATTGTTACTGAAAGTTACAGAATCTAACAATAATGATTGATATGAGAATTCAACTAATGTCATGCTGAGTACGAATGATTAGCCTTGATAAATTATATAATTATGACTAGTCATGTTTAGTTAAATAGATAAAAGGATAAACTTATAAAAATGTAAATCACACCGTAGAAGTAATGATATGATAATCCCACATTTTGTTGTTTAACATATATTTCTTGGTTACTATTTGGCACATTTTGTAAATAAATTATTTATATTCTTCTGCGTTAGTAATCAACCCACTTAAAAGCTCAAGCGGGTAAAGATGGGCACCATTTAGCATATATATCATACTCAACACACCTTATGCACATGGTGGCTAACATTGTACACATGGAGAAATAGATCAGGGTGGAACTCTGATAGAGAGCAAGAGGCGGGCTTAGGCCCAATTACGGGTCTGGGTTTATTTAGGGTTTATTATTAGTTATTATTTATTTTTAGGGTTTCGTTTTGTTAGTATTTAAGGGATTGTAATTAGGGATTTGAGACATTGAGAAGTTTATTAGAGTTTTGAGCCTAAGGCTGGCCAGCGGGTTCTCCCGTTAGGAGGATTTGTTCTTTCTATTATTTCTATCAATGAAGTACAGATACAAGATACAGCGGCTGGAACTTGAAGACGAGAGTCCTAGATCTGATACCATGTTAAGGAGGAGAATCGCACAGTAACAGTCTCAACATTCCGATTGTCATGTATACTACCTGAATATCTATTTTTAAGATACAACTAGTAATCCTAAGTTATTTTACAAACTAAAAAAGTGCATGATAAATTATCTCTAAATTTTACTCCCTGTCCCAACTAAAGTGTCTTACTATTTTTAGATGTCCAAACATAAATGTCTTGTTTCTATAAATAGAAATAATTTTCCCTTCTAAAAGTTGTGTTACCCCATCATATACTCAGTCAACTCCACCTTAATTCTCATGCCAACGGTAACAAGACATAATAGATGGTACGGATGGACTAGTAAAGACATGGCTACACATAAATATTAGATTATCCTTGGATTAAATTATCGTTTAAATCATTCATACAATCATATATTATAAACTCATCTAATATAGATGTTTTCATAATATGGCAAAATATAGTTGTGGTAACTAAAATAGAATTGTGTATTTGTACATAATTACAAATTTTACAACGAGAGGAATTCGTAAAACCATTCAAAATCTGAACATGACATAATTTTCACCACTTCAAAAGGGGATATGAATACATGAAAAAGCATCATAAAGTTGGTCTTTTTGAACACTTCTATTGCTCTCATGTCAACCACACTTTCACACTCATATTGCAAATTCCAACTTCCATATTGCATTCAGAACAAAAAGTCCAGATCTGTCATTTCGAGGGAGATTACCTGGCATCACGAAACCCAGTCAATGCTAAATAGAGTGTTCTTGGAATAGGTGTTGCCGAAAGTGTGAGCACATCTACAGAAGTCTTAAATGAAGCAATCTTTTCTTTCTGTTTTACGCCAAATCTCTGGAAATCAAAACGCAATGATGCAAACGTTTGAGCATTTTCTTTAAGAATTACAATAGTTTACAGCTTACTGATACAAAGATGGCTTCATAACACAAAAAATGAAAGGGCATGCACTGGATGTATTTAGATTGTTTAAAGGCATGGTTGATTAGTCAGCTGATGATTCACTGTAGGTGATCAAGCTATGATTGACTCTAATTCAATACACTCTCTTAGCAAAACAACAGGCATTCCTCACTCATTGTCAGAAAATCGCTTATTACAGATGTTTCAAGTCTGCTTAACAGCTAAACGTGGATGCAATAAATTAAGTCCGATCAAGTGGAAGTTCATAAAAGATATCAGGATCTTATGCAATCTGGTATGATTGTGGAATTAACAGACCACAGTAGATTTAGAGTGTAGGGTTTAGAATTGGACTGAACCTGTATGGCTTTAATATTTTGTTCAACCACATTTTTTGTCACAAAAATGAGGGCTCTACTTGTGGGAAGAGTTGTTTACATCCATTCCTTAGAAATAGTTGTTTTGCTTGCTTCATCATAGTTACTGTGTCAAAAACAAATCATTATCCAAGGATTACTTCTATACACATTCAATTGTAAACATATGCTCACATTTAAAGATACATAGATGATAGAAACTAAAAAAAAAAAAAATCGTTGTTACCTATAGTTCTATACAATCATTATATAATCCATATATGGAAAAATCCGAAAAAGATAAAGAACAAATACTCCTCCGTCCCATTTATATCGTCCTGTTACTGTTGGGCACGTGAGTTAAGGTAAAGTTGATTTGTGAGTATATGATGGGGTCCACATAGTTGTTAGAGGGGGAAATTATTTCTATTTATAGAAAGAAGACATTTATAATGGGACATCCAAAAATAGAAAGTAAGACATTTGAGCTGGGACAGAGCGAGTAATAAAGTTTATTAAAGAAAAAAAAAAAGGAATTTGGAAGTATTAACCAATGCAGAAAAAAATTTAGGGCACCCAAGATTGGACATTGTTATCGACCATCAATGGGAGAGGATATCCAGGACAATTGTGGTTTTGCACTAGCATGTAAAAAAGTTCAATTTGTCTAGGATCAATAACTTTACAACATGCAAGAAGATAACAAACTAGATCAATGACATTATGTTGATGGAGGCTCTTCGTTTCAAAATTGTAGAAGCAAGAATCCTTGATGATTTCAACTTGAAAGCAATATGCATAAAGCTTTAAGAAAAAGATAAATGCATATCGATGAAACAGAAGACAAGTGACTGGATGAATAAAACAGAGGAAAGTGACATAACCTGCTCCTCATCAACAACAAGAAGGCCAAGGTTATTATATACAACACGATCGCCTAGTAGAGAATGAGTCCCAACTATAATATCCAGATTGCCATCTTTAATCATTTGTAGATATGCCTCTTTCTCGGACTTCGTCTTTATGATTTAGCAATGGATCAGATGGAAAAGAATTAGAATATTCAGTATCATACTCTTCCCAATAATGATGCAATAACAAGACACAATACTGTGTATTCAAGGCAAAAAAAAAAGTACAAATGATGCCAAACTACAGAATGTAGTTCTGAATTTGAGACAGAATGAAATTGCCAGACAGTATGATGTGTCAAAACTAAAACCCAAACCCCAAGAACAAGAAAGGAAATCCAAAGCCCAACAAGAAGCCTGAAAAGACAGCAGATAAGGCAAATTCAAAGATAATATCCTAAACTTAGAACCCAACCAAGCATCATACATCAGATTCCTAAATACCAAAACCTGAACATTTCAATCGGTCAAACGATTAAAATGACTTGGCCACTACTATGTAGTGAAATCCAAATATGACTTCCAAGAAACACAATAAAAAGTTTTATAGAAGAAGGGTAGCTCATGCTCAGATTATACAAAGTGCAGAAATCTAGACTCCTTAATTTACTATATCTAAATCAAGTAATCAACAAGACAACCAAATCGAGCTTGCTCATCGGAAAAGGCATAAAATAAAATAAAAATAAAGAAGCTACAAATTGATTACGAAAAGAAAAAGATAATAATAATAACAATAATATTAATTAATTAATTAATAAAAAAGATAATTATTATTATTATTATTACTATTATTAATTAATTTAATTAATTAATAAAAAAGATAATAATTATTATTATTATTACTATTATTAATTATTAATTAATTAATTAACAAATGAACCAACAAAAACTTATGTAAACTCTGATATGGATTGAACTGATTGGATGAAGAATTAGAAGAAACATACAAATAAGTTTGAAATGTTTGAAGAGGCCAAAAAAATATTTAGTCCAACCATAACCAGCAGAATAAAATAAAATCTCTCATACCTGAAACCTACTTAAAAGTCCAACCTTGATATCATGATACCTAGAGAATCTCTCGGATATAACATCATAATGTTGTTTGGCCAACACTATTGTAGGGGCTAAAATCATAGCCTGCTTGCCAGCTGAGACCACATGAAATATGGCCCGGAGAGCAACTTCAGTTTTACCAAAACCAACATCCCCACAAACTAACCGGTCCATTGGGTTATCTCTCTCTGTCAAATCCCTTTCAACATCCATGAATGCCTAAGGAAGAATCCGAGTATTAGATAATTGAGTATCAACAATTCCTAGGTATGGATATAGAAACACTAATCAATTAAGTTTCAAACTGAACAGATGTAACTTCATGAAATGCACAACAAATCTCCTCAAGGAAACTTAGAAAGCTTGATAGCAGTTACAGTAAAATTCACTTAAGTAATAAGCTTTCTAGCTTTTCAACTACTTTACAGTTCCAAAACCAAATAAGAAAATAGAAAACAATAAAATGTACAATTGTTACCTGTTTCTGATCTGGGGTTGGATTGTATGGAAAGTGAGAAACAAATTCTGCCATGGAAGAACTTTTTGGGTAGGGAGGGCGTCGCTGTTTCAGTCTATGCAAGTACAACTCCATCAAGTCAACAACCATTTTCTGGACTGCAATTTTTCCCTTTATTCTTCTTCTCTCCCATGCACTAGTGTCACTGAGTTTGCTTAAAGTTCGTGGTTTTTTGGTTTCATTTGGACTGGAAGCAAAAGCAATTAGTTAATAACATGCACTTGATAATGACATCGGCTCCCAATTTTGTGCTTATGCAAAAGCATAACACTCTTGAGAAAAGATTTATGATTTATATTCCTCCCCAAACTGCACAATCTATAAATTTGCTTCGACGATCAAATCCACACAAATCTATTGAAGATATTTAATATCTTAACACATTAAGTTTAGTATTCATCAAAAGTTTCAATGTCAAAAGTGCATTTGGCAAAGCTTAAAGCTAACACACGAATCCATGTTAAAAGTTATAAATGCCACTTATGTTAGTTGCATTTATATTTCTATGCATAAATATAAATAATCATGTAGTTTAAGTGATTATATCTACATCATAAGAGCCAAAATTACCAGACATTTAATACATTGTGTCTTACGATCTCTTAAAATAACTTAAAAGACACAAGACTTTGTAAACCAGTTTTAAAAACCTGGCTCAAAGATACTCTAAGAATTTTGTTCAATAGTTCCATCAAGGTGAGAAGATCAACACAATACGGACATGGAATTAACTGCTCAACAACATTGTGGCTTCACGTGAAATTTACATGATGGCATGACTTGACTTGCAACAGTTCACAAACACAAACAGGGAGCTGAACTGAGAACTATAAATATTCAATTCATTTGTTGTATTGGAGACTAATATGATGTAGATGAGGATGCGACAACAAACCAACCAAAAAGTGAGAAAGTCCATAATTAATACAAGTATCAGAAAAAACAACTACCAAAAAAGAGAACCTACAGATTGTAGCGATAAAGCATGCGAGATGCCTGCTTCACAGGTAGCTTGGCCATTCCGTCCCCGTACTCTATGAACACATACTCAATTGGCTCGGCTGAAGCTTTGGAGACATCAAATTTGACACCAATAAATCGTCCGATGCCAACTTTCTTGTGTACAACATAGTCGCCCGAATGGAGGGAATAAGGATCCACCTTCTCGCTGAGGGCCCGTGAAGCACTGCCTTTTCTGTCACCCTTGAGCTTCTGCAAGCCCCTCTGCTGCTGCTCCTTCACCATCTGAATATACACGTCGGCTTCTTCCGAGTCCATGACTGGCCTAGATATCAGAGACTCTCTCTTGTAGTGTTCCTGCCTAATCCTCTCATTGAGGAGCGATATAGCGTCGCGCTGCTCGGAGTCAATTGGAGACCGCAATTTAAATGCGAAGTAAATACCATTTTGATTGAAGTCAGTCCGGGTGACGGCACGGGACCTCGGTGAGGAGGATGCTAGAACCCCTCCCGCGCGTAATCCACATTTTACGGAAGATATCGGAAACAAGTGCCTTGCATAATCAATCTTTTTTTCGAAACAAGCGAAGGGAGGTGCACCCGCAGCTACGTCAATGAGGAGAAAGGACACGTTTGCTTCCATTGCAATCTCTCCTCCACGATTTTATATGCAATGGAGCAGCACACGTTCAACAGAAGTTACCGAAAAAGGAGTAGAATTTCCCCGAATCCGATCCTCAAACTCAAACGAAATACTTTGAGTTTATGGCTAATTCTCCGGCGTCACTGTTCATGACCTAAAACTATCTCCATTTATTTATTGTTTTAAAAGAAAAACAATGTCTAGTTAATTATGTTTTACTCTATATCTATTATCTATTACTACTATATAAATGGGAGAGGTCTTAAGTGTCCCCTGATTGCAATCTGAGCCGTTGGATGCAGTTTTCAATTTTTGTTTATCACCGTTGGATCTGACCCGAATTTGGCCGGGCGGGTCGGTATGTGTCATTCTTTCACTCTCTTCCACTGCTCTGTGTCATTTCTCCACCTCCATCCCTGATTTATTCCAAAATCGATCGCAGACTCCCCACCTCCCTTTTCGATTTCTCTGCTAGCCCTCCTCCATCTTTGTTCTTCTAATCCGTCTCACACTGCATCCGTTCCTCCTCAACCCTAATTCCCACGCTGCTGGCCCTGTACCAACGCGGCGGCGTCCCTGCGCCTACCAGGGCTTGCCACGGTAAAGCCCTAATTCCACCGCACCAAATCGACGCATTTTCAGTCGTGAAACCCGACCGCCTGCCGCCGCCAAATCGAAGTTATTTCGTTTCGCTCCCAACCCTGGTATCATGAATTGTAAGTGTGTCAACGATAATCTGAAAAGTTAGTATATTGACAATTTGAGACCCATTCATCTTGATGCATAATTTTGTTTTCTTTTGATTGTTTTAATTGTTATTCGAAAAATGACGCTTATTGTGAATGGAATGCTTTGCTTCAATTACTTAAATGAATTTTGAAGTGAGTGATGTTTGCATCACCCAGTTTGTGTTGGTGGGTGGCAGAGTGTTTTTTATTTGTTTTCATTTTTGAATTTTTAATATTGTTGTGCTGAATCAATGTGTAGGTATACTTTAGTGGTGAGAAGATTGGCGTTGGGATGGGGAAAACCCGAAAAGATGCGCAGCAGCAAGCTGCAGAGAATGCCCTTCGTAGCTTGGCTGGTATGCTCAATTTTAAGACACTGTACTCTATGATATTGTAACGGATCTGTATGCAGTATGTAAGTGTCATTCGTCATCTCATCGTGACTGCATGTTTCTCTATAAACTTGATACAGAAGCGTGTTTTTGTTGCTGACGTTTTTTGTGCGACTCATATAGTTTGTTTCTGTACGCTCACTTTCTTTGAGATTTTTCTGGCCTTTTTGGTCTTTTTTGGTTTTGCCCACAAGTTGTTAGACTATCTAGAAATTTGACTGTGGCTCCTCTTGATTTCTTGTCTTAATAGTTGGATTGGCACCTTTGCTTTCTAGAATTTCCATTGCTGCCTGATCTTAGGGATATTAATGTTGTTTAACACGTCCTGCGGCTAATTGTATCAACTTATAGAAATTGTTTGTGACTCATATCTTTCTGATTTCAGTGAATCGATGAAAATCATAGTGGCTATTCATGGCCCATTCAAGAGGAATTCATGTAAATTTTTTGTTCTGTGGTGATTGGATGCAAGCATAGGTTTTGTTAATGTTCATTTGCAATTTGCCATAAAATACTTGCAATTTTAATTAATATACTGTTGGCAGCCCTGTGATGATCATGCTATCATATGTGCTTATGTTGGATGAATGAGAATGAGTTTTATCCATGCAGTCCGTAGTTTGTGGACAGTGGCCAAGAAAACTTGCCCCAGTATGATATATGTTTTGGGTACAATAAAATCCTCAACATTCACAGTGTTATTTCGATGGTTATGTTACAAATAACTTGGGCTTATATTCTTGCAGAAATAAGGTAGTCTGCTATTGCCTGAATTGGTTGATCATGAATAAATGCTCTGGATAATAATCTGTGGCTGTCTTTGTACTTGTTGCCCTGCTGCATTGTTGTGTTTCCATTTATATTAATAGTTTGAAGATGGGTATGGTTATTGCCTCCTCAGACTAAAAAATAGAAATAATATTCAAGTCAGTTGGGGTTGCTTTGCCATAAGCTTGCTAATGGTAAACTTTTGTGTGTTGCTCAAAGATTTTTCCACTTATGCATATGTAACGTTTGGAATGTTGATGTTTATCTGTGTTTTGGGTGTATGGACTCTAATCCTTTGTCCTCTTTCATGTAGTTGCTATATCCAGACTATAGAAACTCCCCATTGCTCTTTTAACTTTTAATTTGGTTACTGCAGATAGCTACATTTCTTGTGTTGAATCACGCACACCACCAGCAGACAACAATTTTGACAGGCTTGTTCTGGAGAAATAACCTGGGTTTATCTGGGAGATTGAAAAGCCGGTGTCAGAAGAACCTTACATTAGTAATGACTTTACAAAGCAACATTCTTCAGAAGTGGGAACTTCTGGAAATACTAACCTTGGATGATCTGGTTTACTTTCTGTGACATTTGGAGTGCTTCGATGAGAGCTGCTTGGAAGTTACCAGCTTAGGAGTAATTGTCTTGAGGCAAACCACTCCTTAGGATTTTGGTAGCACAAGATTTGCATGCAGAAAACAGGAAGATGAAGGTGAATTGCTTCATTCTCAGCTGTGTTGTTATCACCAACTACAGAATTTCTGGTTTGAAGTTAACAATTTTGATAGGTCAGTATCTGGTTACCAATTGTTGCAATCTTTTTGTTTGGCTGTCGCAAATAGCTGGGGTTTATAGCTTTCACTCTAATTGGTAAATAAACTCATTTCTATTTTCTTGATAACCTATTTCTAAAAAATTGACTTCCAAAGTTACAGATCTTATGACATTTCATTTGGATTATTGTCTTGATCATTTTATTGACTTCTCAAATTAAATATACGTGACAGGTTATTAAAAGCTACCGAGCAGTGCTTCCAATCAAACTAATCATTAAAGCACTCATGGCGTCCCTCACTCCCAGAGGTAAGAAATTATTTTTTTCTACCTTCTGTAAGCGCCGGCTTCGCCCATTTCACCTACCGTCCCTGTCGTCGCCGCTTCGGCCTGGTGGCCCTTCTAATAGCTATTTTTGCTTCGCTGTGTTCTTCTGTGGTCTACTTGCAAAAATAATTTGCTTTGCGCCCGTTGCCTTTTTTTTGGTCTGGTTCTATTTTCCTTCTACCGTTTCTTTTTTTGGTCCGTGTTTGCTTTGGGCCTATTTGTGTTGCTTTGAAAATATGCTCGCAATCCCAAGGCACCACCACCGCGTTGAATCCCCGTGCCTAGCTCCGGTCTGTGCGGTGCCTTCCGCTGCCCATCGCATGCCCTCAACCCTCTCTGGCCTGCGTTCCCGAACCACGCAGCCTGCGGTTGATTAGGGCTGTGATTAGTGCTGTGATGTTTTCCTATCTACATTAACCTTGATGAATTGAACACTGATTCACACGCTATTTCTTCATCTTCCTTGTGTATTTGTTGTTGAAATCCCAGTAAATTACTCTGGTTTACCGCAGCTGTTGGGGTTGATGCTTTCTGTTGCAGGTTATAATGGATTGGAAATCTTGCTAGCTATTCGGAATAGGAGAAAGCGCTTCAGGTTGATGCTTGCTTGTCATGTGTAGCATTTGGTAATATTGGTATTTGGGAATCAATTACATTTGTTGCACAGGTCTGTTGTGGAATATGTGAATTGCAACTTCTGACGAAATTTGAGTAACGGTTCTTGCACTTTGTTAGGCCATTTATAATCTAATAGAGTAATTTCTCATATGTCACTGCAATGTTCCAGTTGAATGCATGATGAAATTTGTCAGCTCTTGCAATCATATGCTTGGTCGTTGTTAATAGCTTGTTATTGAATGTATGTGTTCAGGTATCATTCAATTATTATTAAGTTTCGTTTTGCTGCTTCAATTATTGTTGACTATATGTTTTAGTTGACTGCATCTCTCATATATTTCATTTATGTCAGCTGCTCATTTCTTATTATTAAGTTTTGTTTTGCTACTTTTTAATTAGTTCGGTTTCTTTAAGAATTCACCTGTCATACTCGTTCCCTCGCTTTCACATTTAAAATAAATTGGCATGGCGTGCACAATTATGTTCATCGATATCATGGGTGGCTGGATTTATGGTTTCAGGTTGCAATTCTAAAGATTTTGTGTGCTCTGATCCGGAGGAATAAGTTCAATTTTTCATGCTTCGCAGGCTGCCTAAACAAAAGGTATCTTTATTGTTCTATTGTGAAATACTAAAAAGAAATTTTTAAAAAAATTATTATTATTCTTTAGAATGTATTTTTTTAATTCATTTTTCACAACTGAAAGTTAAAGGTGTCCACAAATTTGCATTTGGTGTGCTATGCATATTTTAGTTTTGCATGTTCCGGTCTAGATGAGTATTTTGTGGGACTAATTTTGTGCGACTAAAAGTAAAACCAAAGATGTATATGGAAACTTTGCTGTTGTTGATATCTCTCCCATAAAGTGATGTTTGGGTTATTCTGCAGTCACTTATATCTACTAAATCAAGACTTGTGATTGATCCCTCTGGAAGTGATGTCGCTGAAGACAATGTTCTTGGCCCTGATGCAATGTGCATTGAAGTTCCTACTGATGATGTTCGAATTGGTGACACAATCATGGTTTTGCCTGGAGAAACATGTTACTGAACATTGAACTGTGAACTGATTGTGTTTGTGGAATGGTATGTTTTTATATAGGATTTTTTACTTGAGCAGGTGATTATATATTACATGCATTTGTTTTTTGCCATGATCTTTAATTTGGCGAGGAAAGGCTATTACTTTATATGGCATACCATTTGTTATTATTGTCTTGAATACACAATTGATTGATTATGCTGCTTCTGCCATCAGATGGTTGACCATCCTCCTTGTAGTTCCATTTTGTAGTGTTTCTGACCATTCCTCTTCCTGCAGAGGTTGTTCGTTGTCCAAACAGATAATAGAGACTTCATCCTGCCTCGTTAGTCCTGCCAAAGTAAAGTAAGTTTCTGCTGAGTAATTCTCTTCCCAAGCTTCAAGAGTAAGAAGCCAATAACACAATATGTTATATCTTTTTTGCAGCTTTCTCTTGAATGGACTAGGAGTCGAGAGAAGAATCAACTCTTCCCTGATTTGCAGCTGCTTATGATTAGGAAAATGTATTTTGTTCCAGTTTGTTTGCCTTGTTGTTTTACTTGCATACATTTTCTTTTTTGCAGCTGGCACCCTAATTTGCTGACAGCTTCTATTGAATGGAGTAGGAGTCTGAGTAAAAAAGGATCATTTGTCTTTAAATCAGCAGCTGGTCAATATGAAGCTTTTGTGGTTACATAAATGCGTATAAGCACTATATTCACCTATTGAGAAGCTTCTGATTATCTGAGCCAATGAGAATTATACCTCTTTGTCCTATGATTTTGTACAGGTGATCAGAAGCCTTTTAGTTTGGGTCATAGCGCTCCACCCCCAATTTCATCATCTGGTGGTTATCCCGGAAGCAAAAAAATAAGAGATACGAAATGGCAGGGTTGGTGTTATTATTGGGAAAGGGGGGGAGACCATCAAATACCTTCAGAGTCAGTCAGGAGCTAAGATTCAAGTCACTAGGGACACAGTCTCTGATCCTAATTCTGCTACAAGAGGGGTGGAACTTATGGGTACCCCAGATCAAATAGCCAGGGCTGAGCAGTTGATAAATGATGTTCTTTCTGAGGTACTATATAAGAATGATACGTTTGTTACTGCATTTGCATTGTAACTTAATTTTAAATTTGTATATTACTATTTTTTTATTCACACATCAGAACCAATGAGATTTCTTGCTCCTTTGCTGACGATTTTGTTGTTGAAAACTTGAGATTATGCCTTAGATGGATCATATTAGTAAAAGTGTTATATGTAATCAATTTTAATGGTGTGCTGGTGTTGACACGGGCAGAAGCAGGTGGTTCTGGACTCGACGTTAACTGGACAACAACCTGGAGCAGATCAGTTTGTGATGCAGGTTCCCAATAATAAGGTAACATTTGTAATTTTATTGGTGGGTTTGATATTTAGAACTTTATTAGTATTCATTTAGTCGGTTGTAATTTTCAGGTTGGTCTTGTTATTGGTAAAGGAGGTGAAACTATTAAAAATATGCATGCAAGAACTGGAGCTCGGATTCAGGTCAGCTTGCCCATTTCTGCACTATTTTGTGGTTTAGGTTTCTATATAGGGCATCTTGTGTTTTTTTTTTACTCTTCACTGGTTAGGTTGCTTTGTGCTGTTGGGATAATGATTGTTTCCAAGTTACAAGTGTTGATTTTTCCGCTATTGCAGGTTATACCCTTACTCTTGCCACCTGGTGATACATCAAAAGAGAGGGCAGTGCAAATTGATGGAACCAGTGAGCAGATTGAGGCTGCAAAACAATTAGTTGAAGTCATCAGTGAGGTTTGTTTTGTGGTCTCAAAAGTTGATTCCTTGTGTTTTCCGATACACAATTTGTGCTTGGATATAATTGCTTGGATGTATTGTAGTTTTCTCCAATATGCTTGGTTTTGTTTGGTCTTATGTGTATAACAGTGGTTAAATTTTTCTGTGTGGCAATGTTTGAATTATCATATTTCGTGATTAATATTTTGATATGTTACTTTATAATTTTGACGCAAGGTACAGTTTGATTAGGCTTATTTTTAGTGTTGTTCAGTTAGGTATTTTCTACCTTCAAAGTTTGTTCAGCCTCCTGATTCTAACTTACTGTGCCTGATGACCTGTAGTCTTGTATGAATTTGGGTGCTCTATCTGGCCTGACTGTTTTAATAAATCCTGGTATGCTTTTCTCACCAGGTTGGGGATTTGTCAAGGATGTATAGGCTCTTTTCCAAAATTCTTCGTGGTTTGGAGCCAGTTGCAAATATTTGTAAGCAGGTTTTTTTAGAGTTCAACTTAAAAAAATCATGCAACTCAGTTTTTACTAATTTCATAAAACATATTTAATCCTTTCCCAACTGCAGCATGTTACAACCGAAGGTACTGCTCTGGTAAAACAAGCAGAAGATGTTGCAGGCACCAAAGAGGTTGGTTTCTTTCCTAAAATATCCTTCAGTTGTTAAGTTGATTTCTTTGTGTGGGACCTGTATTTGGTAACAGGTGCTACTATCATACTATTAAAGCTTCATGTTTCTTGTTCTCAATTTAGGTTGCAATGGTAATTTATTGAATAGATAAGAGAGTTTACTCAATATCATTGGGTCTTGGTCTTCATATATCTGGAAGTTTTTAATTTACTTATCCGATTGAAGAAAAAATAGGACTGTACCCTAAATGGTTTATGCCCGCGGATATTCAATGTACTCAGCCGTTTGAGGGTGCGGACTTTCTCATCATCCTCGTTTTCTGATGATTCCAATCAGTCTCGCGGAGGGCTTCCTCGCTTCTTCTCCAAAACCTTACCCGCATCAAAGGCGCGCTCCTTTGATTTTTCATAAATTATGTAATTGCTTAGTCGGTTGGTGTGAAAGCTGTAATATGAGATAGTTGAATTGATTATTTTGCAGGGCGGTGTGGTGCGTGTAGAAGGGGATGAGTTCTGGCACATGACCAAGGTTCTAAGGCTTGGAGTGGATGATAGGTATAACTTCATTATACTTGGTTGAATATCTCAGTGGGCATAGTGGCCATAATTGTTATCTAAATGTTTTGCTTGCATTGTGTGTGTTATCTACCAGGATATAATTGATAAGAAGTAGTGTTTATTGCTTACTTCTGTTCAGCGGTTATAACGTAAAGGGAGTTTTGGAGTTGGACTGTGGCTGGTGTTCTAAATAAACCTTTTTTTCACTCGTACTGTTGTAATTGGAGGCAATAATGTCTCAGGAATATGTAAAGTTTAAAGAGTGCTAGGGATGGTGGATTTTAAAATTGTGAATTTAGCTGGTTTTTCTGTTGGATAGATCTTGCTAAAGCTACGCCCAGAAATGTTTTTAACCAGCTTTTAGGCTTTTTATTTGGTGTTGGTGTGTGCAAGTGGATGAATGTTATTTCGCTTCATGTTTTATTATCTGCATTGCACTAAAAAGATCTTATTTTGTGTGAGTTTTATTTTTATTTTTTCTTGTGTTGGTTTTGTTTTGCAAGGGTGGAGCTATTTAATGGAAAGGGAGGCTTGGTCTAGGGGTACATAGAGAAGATTGATCGTGCAGGGGCTGATTTTGAGGCCTTGGAGAACCCAAAATTAGTAACTCTACATACTACAGAATGGCATATTTTTGCTGGATTTAGTGAGTTCCAAATAATAAGCTCCTTCCCCAATCTTTGCTACCTTCTTTTTTCTCATTCCTTTGGGCTTGTCCAACTTATTTACCAGCTCTCCTTTAAGGCACTCTAAAAGGTGGCCGAGCTGATTGGCTGGTGGAGAAATGCACTGTATGTTTCTTCAGCTGTTGCTAAGGTAATATTCTTTTATATGTTATGTTGGTGGCATTATTGGTTACATTTCTTTCAACCTATGCAACTTAGGAGCTTGGAGCATCCAGCGTGACTCCTTTATTGACTGAACGTTCTCCATCAATATAAGAAAATTGTGTTGAGAGGCTGCAACGTGTTATTTTTGCTGCGGCGAAACAATGTAAGATGTGGCACTTACCGCAATGACCTTTTTGTTTGAGTTGATTCCTTTCATATTCACAAAAAAACTGTTAATTTTGTGTAGGTCAACGTTTACATGAAATGATTTTGAAGCCTCCTATTGGAGTGGGTGAACTTCTACCTGTTGTATGTATCTTCTTTATTCTTGAAATGTAACTCAATTTTAAATTTCTTTTGACTTCCTTCTGGCCTTGATTTTGTTTTTAAACTCTTTAATTGAACACCAATTTGTTAGTGTATGGTTGTTTTAAGTTTTTTTCTGAATTTTTTAGATCACCCAATCAAGTTTATCCTTTGTGGCTGCTGCAGAGGCTACTCCAGTTTTTAACACATTGAACTCCTTAAACAAAGAATCTTCTGGGATCATTATAATTGGACCCGAAGGAGGTTAGCAGTTGTAACTCTCTTTGTACAGCTCCATGCCTCCATCCCCTTTATGCAATAAACCTAACTTTTTACCTTTGCCCTTTTCTTGAGAAAGTTTTCTGTGCAGTGGTAAAATTCTTCATGCTTATGTGCTATTAAAATTATATCTTTTTATCTCTCTGATGATTCTTCAAGACACTCTAGAGTTTGTAATTTACTTTATAGACTTATAATATATAATTTCATAGAGCCTCTTATCTGGCTTTCCAAAAGCATTTCGATGGGGAAAAAAATCTTTCACACCACCGACATTTATCATGCATTTTCAATATATGTACAAATTCCTTTTGTCTTCAGTAAAATTTTCCAAGCCATCTCTGCAGTGCCTGAGATTTTCTTCATTGAGCACTATTACTGCCATCAAACGCTGTCAATATATATGCATATTTGTTATTTTACACTAGCTTATTTTTCTTCAGAAGTGCAATATGCATTCTAAATACTAATACTATGAGTGTTGTTTCATAGTCAACCATATAGGTCATTAATTGTTTCTCGCAGTAGCGCTTAAATTTTTGATCATCTTATCCAAAACGCGCTCACCTACATTCAGGCTTTGGCTGTCACTTAGATTTTGTCAACAGGCACCGGTTTGCCGCTCAAATGCCCTCAACAAGCGCTGTCACTTAGATTTTGTCAACAATAACTGGCTTGCCGCTCAAATGCCCTCAACAAGCATATCAGATGATCACTGCCAGGATCATTCACAAGGAAGGAGGAAATGGAAAGCTTCAGTTGAGGTAACTTGTTAACTGTTATCTTTGTATCAACCCCTCTTATAGGCTATCTTTGTCTTACCTTTATATTCTCTTTCCATATCATATAGAATGCTGAAGAAAAATTGCAGAATGATCCATCAAGGGACACAACTGAATTGTCTAAAGATGACGAGAAGCAGCAGAAGTTGGGATCAAATGTTGGCAAAAAAATCTCCATCTGAAAACGAGCAAGTGAAGGATTCCAATAGTGCAGAGCCTTCTAAAGAGAATTACATTCATGTTAGAGCCAAAAGGGGACAGTCAACAAATAGTCACAACCTTCCTGAAAGGGTACCTTAATATGTTCAAATTAAATCAATACATATAGATGAACAAGGTGTAAAAGTTGTTTGGATTGGATACAGGTGAGGAGAGAAAGAATTAGTGAAAGAATGAGGTTGTTGCAAGGATTGGTCCCTGGATGCAATAAGATCACTATCTTCTCATTTCAATTTTAGCTTTAGACTCCTTTCATTTGAGTCAATGTGTAAATTCTTGGATCATTTTTGCCTTCAAGATTACTGGGAAAGCGATGATGCTTGACGAGATTATCAACTATATTCAGTCACTCCAACAGCAAAGCTGAGGTATGCAATATGCCAATATAATCCGTTTTCAGGAAAGTTTTTTTTTTTTTTTTTTTTTAAATTTTATTTTTGCCATGGATTCAGACTGTAGAATATGATGGCCCTTGTACAAAGGTACAATATGATTTTAGGTTTTTCAACAGTTTCTTGAAAGAATCACACCCAAATGATAACAACCTATTACTTCTCAAAAACAAAATCGTAAAAACTTAAGATGTGTTGCTGAGTAATTCATAGCATTCTCCTTTATCGTATCATATCAAGTAAAATTCTCAACAATTTTGAGCCCCATTATGATCTTACATCCTTACTATATAAGGATAAGAAACTATTAGAATTGCCAAAATTTGGATTTTGATTTGCAAGCCTGTAACAAACAATTGAGGCATTAACTAGGTTCTAACTTCCATCGGAAATGGAAGGTAAAATTCATCTGCCTACATGGATCATTCAAAACAGTCTCAAAGCCCTCACTTAGAATATAATAGGTTATGAGAGAAGACGAATCAGAAAAGGTGAATTATTTTTATTATTGGAATCTAACATTCTATGTGTGTATCTGTAGATGTAATGTTCATGCAGATATATGTTATTAGTGCTTTTTTAAAATTTTTGGCCCATGGCATAGATATCTACCACTTGACATGTCTGATGGTCTCATGTGCTTTTTTGTGGAAATAAAAGAGTTTGGCTTTTCTTCGTTTCCTCTTAAACAAAACCACTAATAATAAACTGTCTTGCAACTATCTAAAAGTTAGTAGCTCTTTCGTGCCAATTACTTTAAGGACACTATTAATTTCAATTGTTTTTATTTTTACTGTTTGTAATTAGATTAGTAATTAGATTCGTCGCCTAAAACATACATTTATTTGCTTTTTTTATGTTAAACATACATTTATTTGATTTTATTGATGTCAGTCACCTGAAACATACATTTAATTTTTTTTTCTTACTTTAATTTGTTGATGGGAAGTTTAATTTGGTTTTAGGATCTGAAGGTGGATCTGCACTCACCGCTTCCAACCTCCTCAATCCATTAGCAGTTGACAATATATTTGAAATTAGATCATTATTACTCTATCCGTACAATAATCTTATCCTCTTAATTAGGAAACAAATTCATTGGAAACAAATTGTTGTAGATAGGAACTCACATACACTTACCTATAATTATTTTTTCTTTCTCCATAAGCAGTTGCACATCCTTTTACGCTGTGCATCGCACAGGTGTTTAACTAGTCTAATATATATATAAATGTGAAGCCGTATTTTCCAACATTTGTTTTCTTATGAATAGTACCGTATATTGCTACAGTCTTTCTCGGTTCTGCTGTCCCCCTCTCTCTCTCGTTTTCCCCATTCCATCGCTGCCCTTGCGCCGCACTCACTCGACGCCGCGGCCCTCTCTCCCGCTCCCTCCTAATCACTACTCTTACATGCGACGCTGCTTCGCTGCTGGCTGTCGCCCCACTCGCGTCGCAGCATCTACGTCGTCTTTCCTCTCAAATTGATCTGGCCCATTTCGTTCTTCATTCTTTCTCCACCCCTCCCTGTCGTCTCTTCGCACTTCTCAGCCGGCCTTCGGAATTGCTTTCAACGACAGCAATTTCTGCAATTGGATTCTCCGGATTGAGCTCGTACCGGTTCCCGCTGGAGCCCCGCCTGAGTTCGAGGGTTGTCGAACCCTAGCCGGTTGGGCCGCGCGCAACACCAAGAGACGTCTTGGGGATATCGTGGCAAAGGTGAACGGTGAGTCATTCAAGCTCTTTGAAATGGATTCTGATTTGTTGTTCTAGGGTATTCATTTGACATTGTTATTTGTGTTTCTATGAATTGAATCGAGTTTGAATCGGCATATTGGAGCCTTAGTTTGGTTAGTAATTGGTAATTTGAATCCATGCTTTAATTTTATTTTGCCCAACCACGCGCGGCGCCCGCTGCCCCTCCCTCTGCCGAACCCATGGGGTTGCCGCTGCTTCGGCCACTGCACCGCCAGCGCCGGGACGAGCACCCGTCGGAGTGTTGTTGTTCCGCTACAGCGGTTACCCAACTGGCCGAATGAAATCGACGCCGCCGGGATGCCCCAGCGCCCTTCACATCTTTCGCGGCCTGCCCAGCAAATGCTGAATCCTTT
This sequence comes from Hygrophila difformis, assembly GCA_030278955.1. Lineage (NCBI taxonomy): Eukaryota > Viridiplantae > Streptophyta > Magnoliopsida > Lamiales > Acanthaceae > Hygrophila > Hygrophila difformis. The sequence goes on from JAOANR010000001.1 coordinate 83,830,008, forward strand.
GTGCTTCGGGTCCCCTACATTTTTTGAATTCTGTAGTGTTTTCTTGATTGGATGTTTGGATGGGATTTGTGGAGTTCAATGGGAATTTGGTGACGAAATAATTGCGGTCTGTTGCATTTACCTTGCTCTGATCGAAATTCTTGCTTCCAATCTGTTGTGGTGATTGTGCTTATAATATAGTATGTTTCTTTTTTGTGTGGCTGTGCTTGACTCGGGGACTTTTGTTTGCTGTTTTGTGTGTTGCATTTTTAAAAATCCAAGTAGGCTGATTAAAAACAATACATAGTTGTTGTACATCGGTACATGTGTGTCGCGTTGCCTTCTGCATGCGCCTCCACCGGGCCTGTTGTGCATTGGCAACACAAAGGGGCAATTTCATTAAAATAATTGTGTTTGTTTTCTGAGGCTGGTGGACGAGACTATTGAGGGTGTTGCCAAAAGGCTAAGGTGGATTGCGGTGTTGCATGTAGATAAATAAGGCATAACTGAACATAGAATTTTATCATAAGAATGGAAAAAATTATATGGTCTTTTGACCTCTGATTATAAATTATTCTTTGTATTCTATTTGACAATGAATTTAGTATCACGATTGAATTTGGTTCATCTATTTAGACCAAGAATTTTGTACTCATTGAATTTATTTCATTTATTTAGAGGTTTGGATTCAAGATTAGATTTCACTCATTTATTATTGGCGATTCAACTCATTTGACCTGATTTCCCCCTTGTTTTGTTTTCTTTGGGTTGCCTCTCTTGTCAAAATTTTTTGCACATTCAAAGTTGATATTCTAGAACAATTCATTGGCCATCCCAATAACTGAATGAGTAAATTGGATTTTTTTCGGCTTGGTCACTTTGGTTTGGATTGCTGATTAACCTTAGGACGTTTTAAATCTGCGTTATCATGATTTGGTGGATAAGCAAAATTATGAATTCGTTTAGTAATTAGTAGGGCGAACATGGATATCGTTATAGAAAGAGAAATATTAATAAAACAATAGGTGGAATGTGATTATGGTTGTGTTTTAAAAAAGAAAAGAAATTGTTTGTTTAGCTTTTGAAATACTATTAAAAATTATTTCACTCTGGTAACTAAACTATTGCTTATAGCTTGAAGGCAGCTGTCTACATTTCATTGTGTATTCCGTCTAACCTTTATGGTACATATCAGCAGAATGCAGATACATGTGGCTCTAACATCCATTTTATATATTATATAAAATTATTTGATTAGCTTTTGAAATACCAGGAAAATACTATTCTTTGAAGTATTCATATTTCCTATGTTTATAGCTTGACTTGTTTATTATAATGTCAAAAGAAAACATATATTTATTTCTATTGAATACGAACAGGAAAATACTATTCATTGAATAGTAGTGACATTTTGGATAAAGCTTTGCTCTTCATATTTCCTGATGTTTATACCTTGACTTGTTCTTCCTGGTATTACTTTGTTTCAATCTTGAGCCTTACTTTCACCTCGATTGGGTTGTTCCCTTGAGGGTAGGGATTTCCTCTCTTTGAATTTAACGTGTTGGTGTTCTTTCTCTCAACATATTTATTTTATGCTCCCTTAACTGTGTGCCACAAGTTTTCATCGACTTGGATAAGGCCTTTTTAGAGCCAATGCCGAATAAAGTTTCCATCAAATTTGCAATCAGAATGCGTGTGGTCTTTCTTCGAATCGTTGTCGTCGTAAGTGATTCAGGCGTGGTTGAGCTGAGTTTTAAAGCCTTAGCCCTTTCAAGGTATGCATATCACTCGTCCTTCCTATTCTCTACATCTTCAATAATTGGAATTTGTTATTTTATTGCTAGTCCCTCCAGTATGTCGATGGAAAAATGGATATTAGTTGCTAAGTAACTACAATATTTATTTCTACAGCAGAATACTTATTTTTTTTTACAACCACACTGGATTACTTACTTACCTTCTTACATGGTATGTCTCTATGTTTGCCACCGAAGAGACACTATGTATGGATTCATATTCAAATTCCACTTCTTCTTCTGTTTGGTCATGCCTATCTAGCTCGTATCCACCGAGAAGCTTGCCTGCTTTATATGCCCCTCAACCTATTAAATTTTTTCTCCTTCCATAAATGAGACAATTGAACAAGAGAAAAAACATGGAGACATTCCTTCTGCCGACACTTCTTGTCAGTAGCTTCGAGTAAGAAATAGAAAACAATGCAGACATCTTGCTCCAGGCTCCATGGAATTGCCTTACATTGGAGAAACACTCTAGCTCTATTCTCAGCACCAGAATCTGTTTTCCTCCACCAAGGCAGAAGAGGTTTTTTTTTGTTTTTTTTTTGAAAAAAAAATGATTGCTTTTGGGAAAAATTAATGTGAATGTTTTTTTTTTTTTGTTTTGTCTGCCACGTGACAGTCATCGAGAAATCTTCAAGACACATTCTAGGTTGCCCAGCATTATGCCGGTGAGCCCTGATGCAGCCCTGTTTGTCCTTGTGACACGGTGCAATTCCTAATTACTGGTGTAATTGGCAAGCTCTACCAATGCTTCAAGAGCAATGCTTCAGGTAACCACCGCCGACATCCACTCGTGCCCGACGTGCCTATGTCTTTTGAACTGCGTATATTTGGATTTTTGCCATTCTTCATGTTTATATGTTTATTTATGTTTTTCGTTTTTCCGTGATTTTTCACTTTTTTTTTTGGCTGTGGTGTATGGTCATTGGTAAGTGTGGTGACAGACGTACAGTGGAGTATAAATCATTAGAAATTATACCTTGGCAATTTTCTAATTTGGGAGAGCCTTTTTTATGCTTTTTACAAGTTTTACTTTTTGGCGTTCCTTATTTATTTATTTTTTTGTGCGTTGTGATTGAAAAATAGTTTTTTATCGGTATAAGACTATAAGGGGAAACTGGAGGATAATATGTGTTCCAAAGTGTTGGTGAAAATTTCATTTCATTTGTTGTTGCGATTGATGGACTCAAAAATATTAAATCCATCTTTATTTTACCCCATGCTTAAAGAATGCTTTTAAATTTTTTTTTCTCATTTGAAAGTGGGTAAAATATACTCAGTCAAATTGAAATGCTTATCATCCAAATGGGGCCCGAGTTTCCGTTGTTTTCCTCTATTTCATTCTTTAGTTTTATGTTGTTTTACTCTAAGCCCTATTTTATTAAACAAGTGTAAGTCATTGTTTTATGTTGTTTTGTGATTCTTTAAGTGTCTTTTAATTGCCACTTTTCTAGCTTAAGTAATAGTGGTCTTTTAAGAAGATCAATCCTATCATGCTACCCTCCTCTCTCTAAACAACATATAAAAAGAGTATAGGTTGAGAAGGAGGAATTTAGTGCTTTTGCTTCAAGGATTCGATTGAATAGCTCAAAGTATCTCTCATTTGTCCAATTTTATATCTGCTCAGACAATCCTCGCCTCCATCATTCTACTGAATTCATTAATTTGCTCTTTCTATCCATTTGATATTCTATTGCTTATGCAAGAATATATGAAAATTGCAATGACTCATAGCTCGTGCTATTTCACCTAGGTTGGAATTTCTAATGTCGGACTATATATCCTTTATGCCTAATATGATGCTTTTTCATATGATTTCTATTTATATATGGAATATTAAAAATAAAAATAAAAAGTTCTTTATCTTAATTTTACTTTTATTTTCATAATATTTTTTTCCTCACGGGCATGCGCAGCGTAGCGCGCGCCAAAGCGAGTTCTAGTGTATATATATATATATATATTAGTGAACAACTATGTGGTGTATCCATTTCAAATTTCTATTTTTGCATTTTTAATTTATTAATTTTAGGTTTTTGTATTTATTATTTATTTATTCATTATAAATTTTCAGTTTTTGAAATATATGGAATTCCTATAATGTTCACTTTCAAATATATTGAAAGATTTGAATTTTGAAATTTTGCATTTTTATTTTATAATATATATTATTTTATATTGTTTAATTTACTAATTTTATATTTTCGCATTTATTTCTTATTCATTAGAGATTTTTTTTTGGATGAAGGGGACGCTAACCGCGTCAGCTAAGAAAAAACTTAAAAAAAACTACAGAAGGGAGAAGAGAAACAGAACTAAACAACAGAAAACACCAAATTAAAGCCGGGGCCTCCAGACGCCCATCACATCTGCAGCAAGCAACGGTCGAGCATCATCAGGTGGGAATGTCCATGAAGTGAAGAACTCAACCTCACGAGATCCCTTCTTAGCTAAACAATCATCAACAAAATTCCCTTCTCGAAAAATATGAAACCAATGATAGCCAGGATTATTTTGCCGAAGCTCACATATAAGACGCACAATAGGGAAGAGAGGGTGCTCCCTGTCGACACTTGAATGGATGACCCGAATGGCCTCAAGAGAGTCAGAATAGCAGCATGCCTCACGAACCCCCCTGACTTGCAACAGCCTCATCCCATTGAGGATAGCATGAAGCTCAGCGACAAGGATTGTTGTAGCACCAACAAAGCCTGAAAACCCTTCCTGCCAATGCCCAGAACCGTTGCGAACAACTCCACCAAATCCAGCCTTTCCGGGATTGCCTACAACACTACCATCCACATGCAACACAATTCCACCATGCTAGCGAGGGTGCCAACAGACCATTCTAGGAGAGACACATCGAGGTGGCTTGCTGAAGACCCTATCGAATCCCTCACCCATCCTGGTAGTTCGGCTAACGACTAAGGCTCGATTGGGGCTCTCATCTCGGAAACACTTGGCATTTCGGGCACACCAAATGCTCCACAACAACGCCCAGGCCTGTCCCGACCAACCCCGGGTGAACGCACGCCATAGCAGCCCCCTATCCCCATCCGGCAGCAGCGACAACCTCGCAGGACCAGTGACGCAATTCCAAATCTCAACCACCCAGGCACAATTAAAGAAAAGATGCTCAATGGATTCATCATGTTCACCACAGATGGGGCAAAGAGCCGAAGGTGCTAGATGACGCCTGGCACGCAACAAATTAGTAGGGAGAGCATCATGAACAATGAGCCACAGGAAATACCTTACTCTTTCCGCAGCTGGGATCTTCCAAACCCATGCTTTATTAAGATCTTCCGCAATGCCCCGGGAAGAAAGCAACCATGCATAGCCGGATTTGACGGTATAGCGCCCCGACGGACTACCATCCTAAACAAGAATATCATCGGCCGCCTCATGAAGGAGCGGAGGGCCATACTGGAGAACCTCATTCTGTATATCCCCCGGTACCACGGTAGAAATATTAGACCAACACCAATTACCATCGAGCACAACATCTTTTATTCTCAATTCCATGTGTTGCAGATGGATAGAAGGCAATCGGGGGCCAATCGGACCTTCCTTAAGCCAATGCGAGAACCACAAGCTACACTCCCCCGTCCCTATTCTCATACGAAAACCCTTGTTGAGCATAGGATCAATGTGCGTCAGAGCACGGTACAAGGGGGAGCTCCCTGGCTTCACAAGAAAATTACCCAGGCCACACCGGTACTTAGCCAACAACACCTGAGAGGTTAACTTCAAGGGTTTGCAAACAATATCTACATAGACCTTGCCCAGGAGGGAGATGTTCATGTCACGAGTGGCGCGAATTCCAGCTCCACCCATTGAACGTGGGAGCGCCCCCCGACTCCAGCCAATTAAATGGAGGCCTCGACCACTAGTGTCCTTCCAGATGAATGAGCGAATAATCCTATCCAATTGATCACATATAGATGCGGGTAACCAGAAGAGCTGCATAATATATGTTGGAAGGACCGAGAGGACCGACCTAGCCAACGTCAATCTACTCGCTTTACTCAACAGAGATCTCTTCCAGGAACTTAAATGAGAGTGCATACGCTCTATTAGACTGTCAAAGTGAGAATGCCTTAAACGACCATGGATTACCGGAAAAACCAAGGTAGCGACCAAGGTCCGAAGATAACTCAATATTTAGGATTGAATGGAGCTCAAGGATGGTGGAGCTAGGGACTTGCCGCCGAAGCAAATGCCAACGACTTCCGAGCATTGATACGAAGACCAGCTTGACCTGCAAAAAGCTTGCCAGGTTACCATCAATAATCGAGCACAATCGGGAGTAGCTTGTGCGAATAGGAGCAAATCATCTGCGAACATCAGATGAGAGAGAGGTGGGGGCGCCCCGAGCAATATGAAACAGGTAACCACTGACCCCGTATGGGCTAACAGCTTGAATAATTATTCGCGGACAGTTTCTCCATTACCATAATAAACAAATAGGGAGAAACCATTCGAAGTGGTCTAAAATTATAGTGGTGAAAAATGAATTCGTGGGGATAAGTTGTGTGCCACTCGCAAGCGAATTGTGTGAAACTTCAAACCATTTGAGTCGCAAAGAAATTGTCTCGTGAAAAAGGCATTCGAGTGGAACTCGCATGCCATTCGAGTGGTCCGAAAAATAGAGTTGGGAAAAAGTCATTCAAGTCCCACTCGAATGCAATCGAGTCTGTCTTCCGAGGCAGACTCGAACTATGCGAGTGAATACTGAAACCATTCGAGTGGTCTAAAATTATAGTGGTGAAAAATGAATTCGAGTGCCACTCGCAAGCGAATTGTGTGAAACTTCAAACCATTTGAGTCGCAAAGAAATTGTCTCGTGAAAAAGGCATTCGAGTGGAACTCGCATGCCATTCGAGTGGCCGAAAAATAGAGTTGGGAAAAAGTCATTCAAGTCCCACTCGAATGCAATCGAGTCTGTCTTCCGAGGCAGACTCGAACTATGCGAGTGAATACTGAAACCATTCGAGTGGTCTAAAATTATAGTGGTGAAAAATGAATTCGAGTGCCACTCGCAAGCGAATTGTGTGAAACTTCGAGTGGAACTCGCATGCCATTCGAGTGGCCGAAAAATAGAGTTGGGAAAAAGTCATTCAAGTCCCACTCGAATGCAATCGAGTCTGTCTTCCGAGGCAGACTCGAACTATGCGAGTGAATACTGAAACCATTCGAGTGGTCTAAAATTATAGTGGTGAAAAATGAATTCGAGTGCCACTCGCAAGCGAATTGTGTGAAACTTCAAACCATTCCAGTGGCAAAGAAATTGACTCGTGAAAAAGCCATTCGAGTGGCCGAAAAATAGAGTTGGGAAAAAGTCATTCAAGTCCCACTCGAATGCAATCGAGTCTGTCTTCCGAGGCAGACTCGAACTATGCGAGTGAATACTGAAACCATTCGAGTGGTCTAAAATTATAGTGGTGAAAAATGAATTCGAGTGCCACTCGCAAGCGAATTGTGTGAAACTTCAAACCATTCCAGTGGCAAAGAAATTGACTCGTGAAAAAGCCATTCGAGTGGCCGAAAAATAGAGTTGGGAAAAAGTCATTCAAGTCCCACTCGAATGCAATCGAGTCTGTCTTCCGAGGCAGACTCGAACTATGCGAGTGAATACTGAAACCATTCGAGTGGTCTAAAATTATAGTGGTGAAAAATGAATTCGAGTGCCACTCGCAAGCGAATTGTGTGAAACTTCAAACCATTCCAGTGGCAAAGAAATTGACTCGTGAAAAAGCCATTCGAGTGGAACTCCCAAGCCATTCGAGTGGCCAAAAAATTGAGTGGAATAAAAGTCATTCAAGTCCCACTCGAATGCAATCGAGTCTGTCTTCCGAGGCAGACTCGAACTATGCGAGTGAATACTGAAACCATTCGAGTGGTCTAAAATTATAGTGGTGAAAAATGAATTCGTGTGCCACTCGCAAGCGAATTGTGTGAAACTTCAAACCATTTGAGTCGCAAAGAAATTGTCTCGTGAAAAAGGCATTCGAGTGGAACTCGCATGCCATTCGAGTGGTCGAAAAATAGAGTTGGAAAAAAGTCATTCAAGTCCCACTCGAATGCAATCGAGTCTGTCTTCCGAGGTAGACTCGAACTATGCGAGTGAATACTGAAACCATTCGAGTGGTCCAAAATTATAGTGGTGAAAAATGAATTCGAGTGCCACTCGCAAGCGAATTGTGTGAAACTTCAAACCATTTGAGTCGCAAAGAAATTGTCTCGTGAAAAAGGCATTCGAGTGGAACTCGCATGCCATTCGAGTGGCCGAAAAATAGAGTTGGGAAAAAGTCATTCAAGTCCCACTCGAATGCAATCGAGTCTGTCTTCCGAGGCAGACTCGAACTATGCGAGTGAATACTGAAACCATTCGAGTGGTCTAAAATTATAGTGGTGAAAAATGAATTCGAGTGCCACTCGCAAGCGAATTGTGTGAAACTTCAAACCATTCCAGTGGCAAAGAAATTGACTCGTGAAAAAGCCATTCGAGTGGCCGAAAAATAGAGTTGGGAAAAAGTCATTCAAGTCCCACTCGAATGCAATCGAGTCTGTCTTCCGAGGCAGACTCGAACTATGCGAGTGAATACTGAAACCATTCGAGTGGTCTAAAATTATAGTGGTGAAAAATGAATTCGAGTGCCACTCGCAAGCGAATTGTGTGAAACTTCAAACCATTCCAGTGGCAAAGAAATTGACTCGTGAAAAAGCCATTCGAGTGGCCAAAAAATAGAGTTGGGAAAAAGTCATTCAAGTCCCACTCGAATGCAATCGAGTCTGTCTTCCGAGGCAGACTCGAACTATGCGAGTGAATACTGAAACCATTCGAGTGGTCTAAAATTATAGTGGTGAAAAATGAATTCGAGTGCCACTCGCAAGCGAATTGTGTGAAACTTCAAACCATTCCTGTGGCAAAGAAATTGACTCGTGAAAAAGCCATTCGAGTGGAACTCCCAAGCCATTCGAGTGGCCAAAAAATTGAGTGGAATAAAAGTCATTCAAGTCCCACTCGAATGCAATCGAGTCTGTCTTCCGAGGCAGACTCGAACTATGCGAGTGAATACTGAAACCATTCGAGTGGTCTAAAATTATAGTGGTGAAAAATGAATTCGTGTGCCACTCGCAAGCGAATTGTGTGAAACTTCAAACCATTTGAGTCGCAAAGAAATTGTCTCGTGAAAAAGGCATTCGAGTGGAACTCGCATGCCATTCGAGTGGTCGAAAAATAGAGTTGGAAAAAAGTCATTCAAGTCCCACTCGAATGCAATCGAGTCTGTCTTCCGAGGTAGACTCGAACTATGCGAGTGAATACTGAAACCATTCGAGTGGTCCAAAATTATAGTGGTGAAAAATGAATTCGAGTGCCACTCGCAAGCGAATTGTGTGAAACTTCAAACCATTTGAGTCGCAAAGAAATTGTCTCGTGAAAAAGGCATTCGAGTGGAACTCGCATGCCATTCGAGTGGCCGAAAAATAGAGTTGGGAAAAAGTCATTCAAGTCCCACTCGAATGCAATCGAGTCTGTCTTCCGAGGCAGACTCGAACTATGCGAGTGAATACTGAAACCATTCGAGTGGTCTAAAATTATAGTGGTGAAAAATGAATTCGAGTGCCACTCGCAAGCGAATTGTGTGAAACTTCAAACCATTCCAGTGGCAAAGAAATTGACTCGTGAAAAAGCCATTCGAGTGGCCGAAAAATAGAGTTGGGAAAAAGTCATTCAAGTCCCACTCGAATGCAATCGAGTCTGTCTTCCGAGGCAGACTCGAACTATGCGAGTGAATACTGAAACCATTCGAGTGGTCTAAAATTATAGTGGTGAAAAATGAATTCGAGTGCCACTCGCAAGCGAATTGTGTGAAACTTCAAACCATTTGAGTCGCAAAGAAATTGTCTCGTGAAAAAGGCATTCGAGTGGAACTCGCATGCCATTCGAGTGGCCGAAAAATAGAGTTTGTAACAC
>JAOANR010000001.1:83840266-83869734 GCA_030278955.1 Hygrophila difformis
CATGTATACTACCTGAATATCTATTTTTAAGATACAACTAGTAATCCTAAGTTATTTTACAAACTAAAAAAGTGCATGATAAATTATCTCTAAATTTTACTCCCTGTCCCAACTAAAGTGTCTTACTATTTTTAGATGTCCAAACATAAATGTCTTGTTTCTATAAATAGAAATAATTTTCCCTTCTAAAAGTTGTGTTACCCCATCATATACTCAGTCAACTCCACCTTAATTCTCATGCCAACGGTAACAAGACATAATAGATGGTACGGATGGACTAGTAAAGACATGGCTACACATAAATATTAGATTATCCTTGGATTAAATTATCGTTTAAATCATTCATACAATCATATATTATAAACTCATCTAATATAGATGTTTTCATAATATGGCAAAATATAGTTGTGGTAACTAAAATAGAATTGTGTATTTGTACATAATTACAAATTTTACAACGAGAGGAATTCGTAAAACCATTCAAAATCTGAACATGACATAATTTTCACCACTTCAAAAGGGGATATGAATACATGAAAAAGCATCATAAAGTTGGTCTTTTTGAACACTTCTATTGCTCTCATGTCAACCACACTTTCACACTCATATTGCAAATTCCAACTTCCATATTGCATTCAGAACAAAAAGTCCAGATCTGTCATTTCGAGGGAGATTACCTGGCATCACGAAACCCAGTCAATGCTAAATAGAGTGTTCTTGGAATAGGTGTTGCCGAAAGTGTGAGCACATCTACAGAAGTCTTAAATGAAGCAATCTTTTCTTTCTGTTTTACGCCAAATCTCTGGAAATCAAAACGCAATGATGCAAACGTTTGAGCATTTTCTTTAAGAATTACAATAGTTTACAGCTTACTGATACAAAGATGGCTTCATAACACAAAAAATGAAAGGGCATGCACTGGATGTATTTAGATTGTTTAAAGCATGGTTGATTAGTCAGCTGATGATTCACTGTAGGTGATCAAGCTATGATTGACTCTAATTCAATACACTCTCTTAGCAAAACAACAGGCATTCCTCACTCATTGTCAGAAAATCGCTTATTACAGATGTTTCAAGTCTGCTTAACAGCTAAACGTGGATGCAATAAATTAAGTCCGATCAAGTGGAAGTTCATAAAAGATATCAGGATCTTATGCAATCTGGTATGATTGTGGAATTAACAGACCACAGTAGATTTAGAGTGTAGGGTTTAGAATTGGACTGAACCTGTATGGCTTTAATATTTTGTTCAACCACATTTTTTGTCACAAAAATGAGGGCTCTACTTGTGGGAAGAGTTGTTTACATCCATTCCTTAGAAATAGTTGTTTTGCTTGCTTCATCATAGTTACTGTGTCAAAAACAAATCATTATCCAAGGATTACTTCTATACACATTCAATTGTAAACATATGCTCACATTTAAAGATACATAGATGATAGAAACTAAAAAAAAAAAAAAAAATCGTTGTTACCTATAGTTCTATACAATCATTATATAATCCATATATGGAAAAATCCGAAAAAGATAAAGAACAAATACTCCTCCGTCCCATTTATATCGTCCTGTTACTGTTGGGCACGTGAGTTAAGGTAAAGTTGATTTGTGAGTATATGATGGGGTCCACATAGTTGTTAGAGGGGGAAATTATTTCTATTTATAGAAAGAAGACATTTATAATGGGACATCCAAAAATAGAAAGTAAGACATTTGAGCTGGGACAGAGCGAGTAATAAAGTTTATTAAAGAAAAAAAAAAAGGAATTTGGAAGTATTAACCAATGCAGAAAAAAATTTAGGGCACCCAAGATTGGACATTGTTATCGACCATCAATGGGAGAGGATATCCAGGACAATTGTGGTTTTGCACTAGCATGTAAAAAAGTTCAATTTGTCTAGGATCAATAACTTTACAACATGCAAGAAGATAACAAACTAGATCAATGACATTATGTTGATGGAGGCTCTTCGTTTCAAAATTGTAGAAGCAAGAATCCTTGATGATTTCAACTTGAAAGCAATATGCATAAAGCTTTAAGAAAAAGATAAATGCATATCGATGAAACAGAAGACAAGTGACTGGATGAATAAAACAGAGGAAAGTGACATAACCTGCTCCTCATCAACAACAAGAAGGCCAAGGTTATTATATACAACACGATCGCCTAGTAGAGAATGAGTCCCAACTATAATATCCAGATTGCCATCTTTAATCATTTGTAGATATGCCTCTTTCTCGGACTTCGTCTTTATGATTTAGCAATGGATCAGATGGAAAAGAATTAGAATATTCAGTATCATACTCTTCCCAATAATGATGCAATAACAAGACACAATACTGTGTATTCAAGGCAAAAAAAAAAGTACAAATGATGCCAAACTACAGAATGTAGTTCTGAATTTGAGACAGAATGAAATTGCCAGACAGTATGATGTGTCAAAACTAAAACCCAAACCCCAAGAACAAGAAAGGAAATCCAAAGCCCAACAAGAAGCCTGAAAAGACAGCAGATAAGGCAAATTCAAAGATAATATCCTAAACTTAGAACCCAACCAAGCATCATACATCAGATTCCTAAATACCAAAACCTGAACATTTCAATCGGTCAAACGATTAAAATGACTTGGCCACTACTATGTAGTGAAATCCAAATATGACTTCCAAGAAACACAATAAAAAGTTTTATAGAAGAAGGGTAGCTCATGCTCAGATTATACAAAGTGCAGAAATCTAGACTCCTTAATTTACTATATCTAAATCAAGTAATCAACAAGACAACCAAATCGAGCTTGCTCATCGGAAAAGGCATAAAATAAAATAAAAATAAAGAAGCTACAAATTGATTACGAAAAGAAAAAGATAATAATAATAACAATAATATTAATTAATTAATTAATAAAAAAGATAATTATTATTATTATTATTACTATTATTAATTAATTTAATTAATTAATAAAAAAGATAATAATTATTATTATTATTACTATTATTAATTATTAATTAATTAATTAACAAATGAACCAACAAAAACTTATGTAAACTCTGATATGGATTGAACTGATTGGATGAAGAATTAGAAGAAACATACAAATAAGTTTGAAATGTTTGAAGAGGCCAAAAAAATATTTAGTCCAACCATAACCAGCAGAATAAAATAAAATCTCTCATACCTGAAACCTACTTAAAAGTCCAACCTTGATATCATGATACCTAGAGAATCTCTCGGATATAACATCATAATGTTGTTTGGCCAACACTATTGTAGGGGCTAAAATCATAGCCTGCTTGCCAGCTGAGACCACATGAAATATGGCCCGGAGAGCAACTTCAGTTTTACCAAAACCAACATCCCCACAAACTAACCGGTCCATTGGGTTATCTCTCTCTGTCAAATCCCTTTCAACATCCATGAATGCCTAAGGAAGAATCCGAGTATTAGATAATTGAGTATCAACAATTCCTAGGTATGGATATAGAAACACTAATCAATTAAGTTTCAAACTGAACAGATGTAACTTCATGAAATGCACAACAAATCTCCTCAAGGAAACTTAGAAAGCTTGATAGCAGTTACAGTAAAATTCACTTAAGTAATAAGCTTTCTAGCTTTTCAACTACTTTACAGTTCCAAAACCAAATAAGAAAATAGAAAACAATAAAATGTACAATTGTTACCTGTTTCTGATCTGGGGTTGGATTGTATGGAAAGTGAGAAACAAATTCTGCCATGGAAGAACTTTTTGGGTAGGGAGGGCGTCGCTGTTTCAGTCTATGCAAGTACAACTCCATCAAGTCAACAACCATTTTCTGGACTGCAATTTTTCCCTTTATTCTTCTTCTCTCCCATGCACTAGTGTCACTGAGTTTGCTTAAAGTTCGTGGTTTTTTGGTTTCATTTGGACTGGAAGCAAAAGCAATTAGTTAATAACATGCACTTGATAATGACATCGGCTCCCAATTTTGTGCTTATGCAAAAGCATAACACTCTTGAGAAAAGATTTATGATTTATATTCCTCCCCAAACTGCACAATCTATAAATTTGCTTCGACGATCAAATCCACACAAATCTATTGAAGATATTTAATATCTTAACACATTAAGTTTAGTATTCATCAAAAGTTTCAATGTCAAAAGTGCATTTGGCAAAGCTTAAAGCTAACACACGAATCCATGTTAAAAGTTATAAATGCCACTTATGTTAGTTGCATTTATATTTCTATGCATAAATATAAATAATCATGTAGTTTAAGTGATTATATCTACATCATAAGAGCCAAAATTACCAGACATTTAATACATTGTGTCTTACGATCTCTTAAAATAACTTAAAAGACACAAGACTTTGTAAACCAGTTTTAAAAACCTGGCTCAAAGATACTCTAAGAATTTTGTTCAATAGTTCCATCAAGGTGAGAAGATCAACACAATACGGACATGGAATTAACTGCTCAACAACATTGTGGCTTCACGTGAAATTTACATGATGGCATGACTTGACTTGCAACAGTTCACAAACACAAACAGGGAGCTGAACTGAGAACTATAAATATTCAATTCATTTGTTGTATTGGAGACTAATATGATGTAGATGAGGATGCGACAACAAACCAACCAAAAAGTGAGAAAGTCCATAATTAATACAAGTATCAGAAAAAACAACTACCAAAAAAGAGAACCTACAGATTGTAGCGATAAAGCATGCGAGATGCCTGCTTCACAGGTAGCTTGGCCATTCCGTCCCCGTACTCTATGAACACATACTCAATTGGCTCGGCTGAAGCTTTGGAGACATCAAATTTGACACCAATAAATCGTCCGATGCCAACTTTCTTGTGTACAACATAGTCGCCCGAATGGAGGGAATAAGGATCCACCTTCTCGCTGAGGGCCCGTGAAGCACTGCCTTTTCTGTCACCCTTGAGCTTCTGCAAGCCCCTCTGCTGCTGCTCCTTCACCATCTGAATATACACGTCGGCTTCTTCCGAGTCCATGACTGGCCTAGATATCAGAGACTCTCTCTTGTAGTGTTCCTGCCTAATCCTCTCATTGAGGAGCGATATAGCGTCGCGCTGCTCGGAGTCAATTGGAGACCGCAATTTAAATGCGAAGTAAATACCATTTTGATTGAAGTCAGTCCGGGTGACGGCACGGGACCTCGGTGAGGAGGATGCTAGAACCCCTCCCGCGCGTAATCCACATTTTACGGAAGATATCGGAAACAAGTGCCTTGCATAATCAATCTTTTTTTCGAAACAAGCGAAGGGAGGTGCACCCGCAGCTACGTCAATGAGGAGAAAGGACACGTTTGCTTCCATTGCAATCTCTCCTCCACGATTTTATATGCAATGGAGCACCACACGTTCAACAGAAGTTACCGAAAAAGGAGTAGAATTTCCCCGAATCCGATCCTCAAACTCAAACGAAATACTTTGAGTTTATGGCTAATTCTCCGGCGTCACTGTTCATGACCTAAAACTATCTCCATTTATTTATTGTTTTAAAAGAAAAACAATGTCTAGTTAATTATGTTTTATCTATATCTATTATCTATTACTACTATATAAATGGGAGAGGTCTTAAGTGTCCCCTGATTGCAATCTGAGCCGTTGGATGCAGTTTTCAATTTTTGTTTATCACCGTTGGATCTGACCCGAATTTGGCCGGGCGGGTCGGTATGTGTCATTCTTTCACTCTCTTCCACTGCTCTGTGTCATTTCTCCACCTCCATCCCTGATTTATTCCAAAATCGATCGCAGACTCCCCACCTCCCTTTTCGATTTCTCTGCTAGCCCTCCTCCATCTTTGTTCTTCTAATCCGTCTCACACTGCATCCGTTCCTCCTCAACCCTAATTCCCACGCCGCTGGCCCTGTACCAACGCGGCGGCGTCCCTGCGCCTACCAGGGCTTGCCACGGTAAAGCCCTAATTCCACCGCACCAAATCGACGCATTTTCAGTCGTGAAACCCGACCGCCTGCCGCCGCCAAATCGAAGTTATTTCGTTTCGCTCCCAACCCTGGTATCATGAATTGTAAGTGTGTCAACGATAATCTGAAAAGTTAGTATATTGACAATTTGAGACCCATTCATCTTGATGCATAATTTTGTTTTCTTTTGATTGTTTTAATTGTTATTCGAAAAATGACGCTTATTGTGAATGGAATGCTTTGCTTCAATTACTTAAATGAATTTTGAAGTGAGTGATGTTTGCATCACCCAGTTTGTGTTGGTGGGTGGCAGAGTGTTTTTTATTTGTTTTCATTTTTGAATTTTTAATATTGTTGTGCTGAATCAATGTGTAGGTATACTTTAGTGGTGAGAAGATTGGCGTTGGGATGGGGAAAACCCGAAAAGATGCGCAGCAGCAAGCTGCAGAGAATGCCCTTCGTAGCTTGGCTGGTATGCTCAATTTTAAGACACTGTACTCTATGATATTGTAACGGATCTGTATGCAGTATGTAAGTGTCATTCGTCATCTCATCGTGACTGCATGTTTCTCTATAAACTTGATACAGAAGCGTGTTTTTGTTGCTGACGTTTTTTGTGCGACTCATATAGTTTGTTTCTGTACGCTCACTTTCTTTGAGATTTTTCTGGCCTTTTTGGTCTTTTTTGGTTTTGCCCACAAGTTGTTAGACTATCTAGAAATTTGACTGTGGCTCCTCTTGATTTCTTGTCTTAATAGTTGGATTGGCACCTTTGCTTTCTAGAATTTCCATTGCTGCCTGATCTTAGGGATATTAATGTTGTTTAACACGTCCTGCGGCTAATTGTATCAACTTATAGAAATTGTTTGTGACTCATATCTTTCTGATTTCAGTGAATCGATGAAAATCATAGTGGCTATTCATGGCCCATTCAAGAGGAATTCATGTAAATTTTTTGTTCTGTGGTGATTGGATGCAAGCATAGGTTTTGTTAATGTTCATTTGCAATTTGCCATAAAATACTTGCAATTTTAATTAATATACTGTTGGCAGCCCTGTGATGATCATGCTATCATATGTGCTTATGTTGGATGAATGAGAATGAGTTTTATCCATGCAGTCCGTAGTTTGTGGACAGTGGCCAAGAAAACTTGCCCCAGTATGATATATGTTTTGGGTACAATAAAATCCTCAACATTCACAGTGTTATTTCGATGGTTATGTTACAAATAACTTGGGCTTATATTCTTGCAGAAATAAGGTAGTCTGCTATTGCCTGAATTGGTTGATCATGAATAAATGCTCTGGATAATAATCTGTGGCTGTCTTTGTACTTGTTGCCCTGCTGCATTGTTGTGTTTCCATTTATATTAATAGTTTGAAGATGGGTATGGTTATTGCCTCCTCAGACTAAAAAATAGAAATAATATTCAAGTCAGTTGGGGTTGCTTTGCCATAAGCTTGCTAATGGTAAACTTTTGTGTGTTGCTCAAAGATTTTTCCACTTATGCATATGTAACGTTTGGAATGTTGATGTTTATCTGTGTTTTGGGTGTATGGACTCTAATCCTTTGTCCTCTTTCATGTAGTTGCTATATCCAGACTATAGAAACTCCCCATTGCTCTTTTAACTTTTAATTTGGTTACTGCAGATAGCTACATTTCTTGTGTTGAATCACGCACACCACCAGCAGACAACAATTTTGACAGGCTTGTTCTGGAGAAAGAACCTGGGTTTATCTGGGAGATTGAAAAGCCGGTGTCAGAAGAACCTTACATTAGTAATGACTTTACAAAGCAACATTCTTCAGAAGTGGGAACTTCTGGAAATACTAACCTTGGATGATCTGGTTTACTTTCTGTGACATTTGGAGTGCTTCGATGAGAGCTGCTTGGAAGTTACCAGCTTAGGAGTAATTGTCTTGAGGCAAACCACTCCTTAGGATTTTGGTAGCACAAGATTTGCATGCAGAAAACAGGAAGATGAAGGTGAATTGCTTCATTCTCAGTTGTGTTGTTATCACCAACTACAGAATTTCTGGTTTGAAGTTAACAATTTTGATAGGTCAGTATCTGGTTACCAATTGTTGCAATCTTTTTGTTTGGCTGTCGCAAATAGCTGGGGTTTATAGCTTTCACTCTAATTGGTAAATAAACTCATTTCTATTTTCTTGATAACCTATTTCTAAAAAATTGACTTCCAAAGTTACAGATCTTATGACATCTCATTTGGATTATTGTCTTGATCATTTTATTGACTTCTCAAATTAAATATACGTGACAGGTTATTAAAAGCTACCGAGCAGTGCTTCCAATCAAACTAATCATTAAAGCACTCATGGCGTCCCTCACTCCCAGAGGTAAGAAATTATTTTTTTCTACCTTCTGTAAGCGCCGGCTTCGCCCATTTCACCTACCGTCCCTGTCGTCGCCGCTTCGGCCTGGTGGCCCTTCTAATAGCTATTTTTGCTTCGCTGTGTTCTTCTGTGGTCTACTTGCAAAAATAATTTGCTTTGCGCCCGTTGCCTTTTTTTTGGTCTGGTTCTATTTTCCTTCTACCGTTTCTTTTTTTGGTCCGTGTTTGCTTTGGGCCTATTTGTGTTGCTTTGAAAATATGCTCGCAATCCCAAGGCACCACCACCGCGTTGAATCCCCGTGCCTAGCTCCGGTCTGTGCGGTGCCTTCCGCTGCCCATCGCATGCCCTCAACCCTCTCTGGCCTGCGTTCCCGAACCACGCAGCCTGCGGTTGATTAGGGCTGTGATTAGTGCTGTGATGTTTTCCTATCTACATTAACCTTGATGAATTGAACACTGATTCACACGCTATTTCTTCATCTTCCTTGTGTATTTGTTGTTGAAATCCCAGTAAATTACTCTGGTTTACCGCAGCTGTTGGGGTTGATGCTTTCTGTTGCAGGTTATAATGGATTGGAAATCTTGCTAGCTATTCGGAATAGGAGAAAGCGCTTCAGGTTGATGCTTGCTTGTCATGTGTAGCATTTGGTAATATTGGTATTTGGGAATCAATTACATTTGTTGCACAAGCCTGTTGTGGAATATGTGAATTGCAACTTCTGACGAAATTTGAGTAACGGTTCTTGCACTTTGTTAGGCCATTTATAATCTAATAGAGTAATTTCTCATATGTCACTGCAATGTTCCAGTTGAATGCATGATGAAATTTGTCAGCTCTTGCAATCATATGCTTGGTCGTTGTTAATAGCTTGTTATTGAATGTATGTGTTCAGGTATCATTCAATTATTATTAAGTTTCGTTTTGCTGCTTCAATTATTGTTGACTATATGTTTTAGTTGACTGCATCTCTCATATATTTCATTTATGTCAGCTGCTCATTTCTTATTATTAAGTTTTGTTTTGCTACTTTTTAATTAGTTCGGTTTCTTTAAGAATTCACCTGTCATACTCGTTCCCTCGCTTTCACATTTAAAATAAATTGGCATGGCGTGCACAATTATGTTCATCGATATCATGGGTGGCTGGATTTATGGTTTCAGGTTGCAATTCTAAAGATTTTGTGTGCTCTGATCCGGAGGAATAAGTTCAATTTTTCATGCTTCGCAGGCTGCCTAAACAAAAGGTATCTTTATTGTTCTATTGTGAAATACTAAAAAGAAATTTTTAAAAAAATTATTATTATTCTTTAGAATGTATTTTTTTAATTCATTTTTCACAACTGAAAGTTAAAGGTGTCCACAAATTTGCATTTGGTGTGCTATGCATATTTTAGTTTTGCATGTTCCGGTCTAGATGAGTATTTTGTGGGACTAATTTTGTGCGACTAAAAGTAAAACCAAAGATGTATATGGAAACTTTGCTGTTGTTGATATCTCTCCCATAAAGTGATGTTTGGGTTATTCTGCAGTCACTTATATCTACTAAATCAAGACTTGTGATTGATCCCTCTGGAAGTGATGTCGCTGAAGACAATGTTCTTGGCCCTGATGCAATGTGCATTGAAGTTCCTACTGATGATGTTCGAATTGGTGACACAATCATGGTTTTGCCTGGAGAAACATGTTACTGAACATTGAACTGTGAACTGATTGTGTTTGTGGAATGGTATGTTTTTATATAGGATTTTTTACTTGAGCAGGTGATTATATATTACATGCATTTGTTTTTTGCCATGATCTTTAATTTGGCGAGGAAAGGCTATTACTTTATATGGCATACCATTTGTTATTATTGTCTTGAATACACAATTGATTGATTATGCTGCTTCTGCCATCAGATGGTTGACCATCCTCCTTGTAGTTCCATTTTGTAGTGTTTCTGACCATTCCTCTTCCTGCAGAGGTTGTTCGTTGTCCAAACAGATAATAGAGACTTCATCCTGCCTCGTTAGTCCTGCCAAAGTAAAGTAAGTTTCTGCTGAGTAATTCTCTTCCCAAGCTTCAAGAGTAAGAAGCCAATAACACAATATGTTATATCTTTTTTGCAGCTTTCTCTTGAATGGACTAGGAGTCGAGAGAAGGATCAACTCTTCCCTGATTTGCAGCTGCTTATGATTAGGAAAATGTATTTTGTTCCAGTTTGTTTGCCTTGTTGTTTTACTTGCATACATTTTCTTTTTTGCAGCTGGCACCCTAATTTGCTGACAGCTTCTATTGAATGGAGTAGGAGTCTGAGTAAAAAAGGATCATTTGTCTTTAAATCAGCAGCTGGTCAATATGAAGCTTTTGTGGTTACATAAATGCGTATAAGCACTATATTCACCTATTGAGAAGCTTCTGATTATCTGAGCCAATGAGAATTATACCTCTTTGTCCTATGATTTTGTACAGGTGATCAGAAGCCTTTTAGTTTGGGTCATAGCGCTCCACCCCCAATTTCATCATCTGGTGGTTATCCCGGAAGCAAAAAAATAAGAGATACGAAATGGCAGGGTTGGTGTTATTATTGGGAAAGGGGGGGAGACCATCAAATACCTTCAGAGTCAGTCAGGAGCTAAGATTCAAGTCACTAGGGACACAGTCTCTGATCCTAATTCTGCTACAAGAGGGGTGGAACTTATGGGTACCCCAGATCAAATAGCCAGGGCTGAGCAGTTGATAAATGATGTTCTTTCTGAGGTACTATATAAGAATGATACGTTTGTTACTGCATTTGCATTGTAACTTAATTTTAAATTTGTATATTACTATTTTTTTATTCACACATCAGAACCAATGAGATTTCTTGCTCCTTTGCTGACGATTTTGTTGTTGAAAACTTGAGATTATGCCTTAGATGGATCATATTAGTAAAAGTGTTATATGTAATCAATTTTAATGGTGTGCTGGTGTTGACACGGGCAGAAGCAGGTGGTTCTGGACTCGGCGGTTAACTGGACAACAACCTGGAGCAGATCAGTTTGTGATGCAGGTTCCCAATAATAAGGTAACATTTGTAATTTTATTGGTGGGTTTGATATTTAGAACTTTATTAGTATTCATTTAGTCGGTTGTAATTTTCAGGTTGGTCTTGTTATTGGTAAAGGAGGTGAAACTATTAAAAATATGCATGCAAGAACTGGAGCTCGGATTCAGGTCAGCTTGCCCATTTCTGCACTATTTTGTGGTTTAGGTTTCTATATAGGGCATCTTGTGTTTTTTTTATTACTCTTCACTGGTTAGGTTGCTTTGTGCTGTTGGGATAATGATTGTTTCCAAGTTACAAGTGTTGATTTTTCCGCTATTGCAGGTTATACCCTTACTCTTGCCACCTGGTGATACATCAAAAGAGAGGACAGTGCAAATTGATGGAACCAGTGAGCAGATTGAGGCTGCAAAACAATTAGTTGAAGTCATCAGTGAGGTTTGTTTTGTGGTCTCAAAAGTTGATTCCTTGTGTTTTCCGATACACAATTTGTGCTTGGATATAATTGCTTGGATGTATTGTAGTTTTCTCCAATATGCTTGGTTTTGTTTGGTCTTATGTGTATAACAGTGGTTAAATTTTTCTGTGTGGCAATGTTTGAATTATCATATTTCGTGATTAATATTTTGATATGTTACTTTATAATTTTGACGCAAGGTACAGTTTGATTAGGCTTATTTTTAGTGTTGTTCAGTTAGGTATTTTCTACCTTCAAAGTTTGTTCAGCCTCCTGATTCTAACTTACTGTGCCTGATGACCTGTAGTCTTGTATGAATTTGGGTGCTCTATCTGGCCTGACTGTTTTAATAAATCCTGGTATGCTTTTCTCACCAGGTTGGGGATTTGTCAAGGATGTATAGGCTCTTTTCCAAAATTCTTCGTGGTTTGGAGCCAGTTGCAAATATTTGTAAGCAGGTTTTTTTAGAGTTCAACTTAAAAAAATCATGCAACTCAGTTTTTACTAATTTCATAAAACATATTTAATCCTTTCCCAACTGCAGCATGTTACAACCGAAGGTACTGCTCTGGTAAAACAAGCAGAAGATGTTGCAGGCACCAAAGAGGTTGGTTTCTTTCCTAAAATATCCTTCAGTTGTTAAGTTGATTTCTTTGTGTGGGACCTGTATTTGGTAACAGGTGCTACTATCATACTATTAAAGCTTCATGTTTCTTGTTCTCAATTTAGGTTGCAATGGTAATTTATTGAATAGATAAGAGAGTTTACTCAATATCATTGGGTCTTGGTCTTCATATATCTGGAAGTTTTTAATTTACTTATCCGATTGAAGAAAAAATAGGACTGTACCCTAAATGGTTTATGCCCGCGGATATTCAATGTACTCAGCCGTTTGAGGGTGCGGACTTTCTCATCATCCTCGTTTTCTGATGATTCCAATCAGTCTCGCGGAGGGCTTCCTCGCTTCTTCTCCAAAACCTTACCCGCATCAAAGGCGCGCTCCTTTGATTTTTCATAAATTATGTAATTGCTTAGTCGGTTGGTGTGGAAGCTGTAATATGAGATAGTTGAATTGATTATTTTGCAGGGCGGTGTGGTGCGTGTAGAAGGGGATGAGTTCTGGCACATGACCAAGGTTCTAAGGCTTGGAGTGGATGATAGGTATAACTTCATTATACTTGGTTGAATATCTCAGTGGGCATAGTGGCCATAATTGTTATCTAAATGTTTTGCTTGCATTGTGTGTGTTATCTACCAGGATATAATTGATAAGAAGTAGTGTTTATTGCTTACTTCTGTTCAGCGGTTATAACGTAAAGGGAGTTTTGGAGTTGGACTGTGGCTGGTGTTCTAAATAAACCTTTTTTTCACTCGTACTGTTGTAATTGGAGGCAATAATGTCTCAGGAATATGTAAAGTTTAAAGAGTGCTAGGGATGGTGGATTTTAAAATTGTGAATTTAGCTGGTTTTTCTGTTGGATAGATCTTGCTAAAGCTACGCCCAGAAATGTTTTTAACCAGCTTTTAGGCTTTTTATTTGGTGTTGGTGTGTGCAAGTGGATGAATGTTATTTCGCTTCATGTTTTATTATCTGCATTGCACTAAAAAGATCTTATTTTGTGTGAGTTTTATTTTTATTTTTTCTCGTGTTGGTTTTGTTTTGCAAGGGTGGAGCTATTTAATGGAAAGGGAGGCTTGGTCTAGGGGTACATAGAGAAGATTGATCGTGCAGGGGCTGATTTTGAGGCCTTGGAGAACCCAAAATTAGTAACTCTACATACTACAGAATGGCATATTTTTGCTGGATTTAGTGAGTTCCAAATAATAAGCTCCTTCCCCAATCTTTGCTACCTTCTTTTTTCTCATTCCTTTGGGCTTGTCCAACTTATTTACCAGCTCTCCTTTAAGGCACTCTAAAAGGTGGCCGAGCTGATTGGCTGGTGGAGAAATGCACTGTATGTTTCTTCAGCTGTTGCTAAGGTAATATTCTTTTATATGTTATGTTGGTGGCATTATTGGTTACATTTCTTTCAACCTATGCAACTTAGGAGCTTGGAGCATCCAGCGTGACTCCTTTATTGACTGAACGTTCTCCATCAATATAAGAAAATTGTGTTGAGAGGCTGCAACGTGTTATTTTTGCTGCGGCGAAACAATGTAAGATGTGGCACTTACCGCAATGACCTTTTTGTTTGAGTTGATTCCTTTCATATTCACAAAAAACTGTTAATTTTGTGTAGGTCAACTTTTACATGAAATGATTTTGAAGCCTCCTATTGGAGTGGGTGAACTTCTACCTGTTGTATGTATCTTCTTTATTCTTGAAATGTAACTCAATTTTAAATTTCTTTTGACTTCCTTCTGGCCTTGATTTTGTTTTTAAACTCTTTAATTGAACACCAATTTGTTAGTGTATGGTTGTTTTAAGTTTTTTTCTGAATTTTTTAGATCACCCAATCAAGTTTATCCTTTGTGGCTGCTGCAGAGGCTACTCCAGTTTTTAACACATTGAACTCCTTAAACAAAGAATCTTCTGGGATCATTATAATTGGACCCGAAGGAGGTTAGCAGTTGTAACTCTCTTTGTACAGCTCCATGCCTCCATCCCCTTTATGCAATAAACCTAACTTTTTACCTTTGCCCTTTTCTTGAGAAAGTTTTCTGTGCAGTGGTAAAATTCTTCATGCTTATGTGCTATTAAAATTATATCTTTTTATCTCTCTGATGATTCTTCAAGACACTCTAGAGTTTGTAATTTACTTTATAGACTTATAATATATAATTTCATAGAGCCTCTTATCTGGCTTTCCAAAAGCATTTCGATGGGGAAAAAAATCTTTCACACCACCGACATTTATCATGCATTTTCAATATATGTACAAATTCCTTTTGTCTTCAGTAAAATTTTCCAAGCCATCTCTACAGTGCCTGAGATTTTCTTCATTGAGCACTATTACTGCCATCAAACGCTGTCAATATATATGCATATTTGTTATTTTACACTAGCTTATTTTTCTTCAGAAGTGCAATATGCATTCTAAATACTAATACTATGAGTGTTGTTTCATAGTCAACCATATAGGTCATTAATTGTTTCTCGCAGTAGCGCTTAAATTTTTGATCATCTTATCCAAAACGCGCTCACCTACATTCAGGCTTTGGCTGTCACTTAGATTTTGTCAACAGGCACCGGTTTGCCGCTCAAATGCCCTCAACAAGCGCTGTCACTTAGATTTTGTCAACAATAACTGGCTTGCCGCTCAAATGCCCTCAACAAGCATATCAGATGATCACTGCCAGGATCATTCACAAGGAAGGAGGAAATGGAAAGCTTCAGTTGAGGTAACTTGTTAACTGTTATCTTTGTATCAACCCCTCTTATAGGCTATCTTTGTCTTACCTTTATATTCTCTTTCCATATCATATAGAATGCTGAAGAAAAATTGCAGAATGATCCATCAAGGGACACAACTGAATTGTCTAAAGATGACGAGAAGCAGCAGAAGTTGGGATCAAATGTTGGCAAAAAAATCTCCATCTGAAAACGAGCAAGTGAAGGATTCCAATAGTGCAGAGCCTTCTAAAGAGAATTACATTCATGTTAGAGCCAAAAGGGGACAGTCAACAAATAGTCACAGCCTTCCTGAAAGGGTACCTTAATATGTTCAAATTAAATCAATACATATAGATGAACAAGGTGTAAAAGTTGTTTGGATTGGATACAGGTGAGGAGAGAAAGAATTAGTGAAAGAATGAGGTTGTTGCAAGGATTGGTCCCTGGATGCAATAAGGTCACTATCTTCTCATTTCAATTTTAGCTTTAGACTCCTTTCATTTGAGTCAATGTGTAAATTCTTGGATCATTTTTGCCTTCAAGATTACTGGGAAAGCGATGATGCTTGACGAGATTATCAACTATATTCAGTCACTCCAACAGCAAAGCTGAGGTATGCAATATGCCAATATGATCCGTTTTCAGGAAAGTTTTTTTTTTTTTTTTTTTTTTAAATTTTATTTTTGCCATGGATTCAGACTGTAGAATATGATGGCCCTTGTACAAAGGTACAATATGATTTTAGGTTTTTCAACAGTTTCTTGAAAGAATCACACCCAAATGATAACAACCTATTACTTCTCAAAAACAAAATCGTAAAAACTTAAGATGTGTTGCTGAGTAATTCATAGCATTCTCCTTTATCGTATCATATCAAGTAAAATTCTCAACAATTTTGAGCCCCATTATGATCTTACATCCTTACTATATAAGGATAAGAAACTATTAGAATTGCCAAAATTTGAATTTTGATTTGCAAGCCTGTAACAAACAATTGAGGCATTAACTAGGTTCTAACTTCCATCGGAAATGGAAGGTAAAATTCATCTGCCTACATGGATCATTCAAAACAGTCTCAAAGCCCTCACTTAGAATATAATAGGTTATGAGAGAAGACGAATCAGAAAAGGTGAATTATTTTTATTATTGGAATCTAACATTCTATGTGTGTATCTGTAGATGTAATGTTCATGCAGATATATGTTATTAGTGCTTTTTTAAAATTTTTGGCCCATGGCATAGATATCTACCACTTGACATGTCTGATGGTCTCATGTGCTTTTTTGTGGAAATAAAAGAGTTTGGCTTTTCTTCGTTTCCTCTCAAACAAAACCACTAATAATAAACTGTCTTGCAACTATCTAAAAGTTAGTAGCTCTTTCGTGCCAATTACTTTAAGGACACTATTAATTTCAATTGTTTTTATTTCTACTGTTTGTATTAGATTAGTAATTAGATTCGTCGCCTAAAACATACATTTATTTGCTTTTTTTATGTTAAACATACATTTATTTGATTTTATTGATGTCAGTCACCTGAAACATACATTTATTTTTTTTTTCTTACTTTAATTTGTTGATGGGAAGTTTAATTTGGTTTTAGGATCTGAAGGTGGATCTGCACTCACCGCTTCCAACCTCCTCAATCCATTAGCAGTTGACAATATATTTGAAATTAGATCATTATTACTCTATCCGTACAATAATCTTATCCTCTTAATTAGGAAACAAATTCATTGGAAACAAATTGTTGTAGATAGGAACTCACATACACTTACCTATAATTATTTTTTCTTTCTCCATAAGCAGTTGCACATCCTTTTACGCTGTGCATCGCACAGGTGTTTAACTAGTCTAATATATATATAAATGTGAAGCCGTATTTTCCAACATTTGTTTTCTTATGAATAGTACCGTATATTGCTACAGTCTTTCTCGGTTCTGCTGTCCCCCTCTCTCTCTCGTTTTCCCCATTCCATCGCTGCCCTTGCGCCGCACTCACTCGACGCCGCGGCCCTCTCTCCCGCTCCCTCCTAATCACTACTCTTACATGTGACGCTGCTTCGCTGCTGGCTGTCGCCCCACTCGCGTCGCAGCATCTACGTCGTCTTTCCTCTCAAATTGATCTGGCCCATTTCGTTCTTCATTCTTTCTCCACCCCTCCCTGTCCTCTCTTCGCACTTCTCAGCCGGCCTTCGGAATTGCTTTCAACGACAGCAATTTCTGCAATTGGATTCTCCGGATTGAGCTCGTACCGGTTCTCGCTGGAGCCCCGCCTGAGTTCGAGGGTTGTCGAACCCTAGCCGGTTGGGCCGCGCGCAACACCAAGAGACGTCTCGGGGATATCGTGGCAAAGGTGAATGGTGAGTCATTCAAGCTCTTTGAAATGGATTCTAATTTGTTGTTCTAGGGTATTCATTTGACATTGTTATTTGTGTTTCTATGAATTGAATCGAGTTTGAATCGGCATATTGGAGCCTTAGTTTGGTTAGTAATTGGTAATTTGAATCCATGCTTTAATTTTATTTTGCCCAACCACGCGCGGCGCCCGCTGCCCCTCCCTCTGCCGAACCCATGGGGTTGCCGCTGCTTCGGCCACTGCACCGCCAGCGCCGGGACGAGCACCCGTCGGAGTGTTGTTGTTCCGCTACAACGGTTACCCAACTGGCCGAATGAAATCGACGCCGCCGGGATGCCCCAGCGCCCTTCACATCTTTCGCGGCTTGCCCAGCAAATGCTGAATCCTTTGTGCTTCGGGTCCCCTACATTTTTTGAATTCTGTAGTGTTTTCTTGATTGGATGTTTGGATGGGATTTGTGGAGTTCAATGGGAATTTGGTGACGAAATAATTGCGGTCTGTTGCATTTACCTTGCTCTGATCGAAATTCTTGCTTCCAATCTGTTGTGGTGATTGTGCTTATAATATAGTATGTTTCTTTTTTGTGTGGCTGTGCTTGACTCGGGGACTTTTGTTTGCTGTTTTGTGTGTTGCATTTTTAAAAATCCAAGTAGGCTGATTAAAAACAATACATAGTTGTTGTACATCGGTACATGTGTGTCGCGTTGCCTTCTGCATGCGCCTCCACCGGGCCTGTTGTGCATTGGCAACACAAAGGGGCAATTTCGTTAAAATAATTGTGTTTGTTTTCTGAGGCTGGTGGACGAGACTATTGAGGGTGTTGCCAAAAGGCTAAGGTGGATTGCGGTGTTGCATGTAGATAAATAAGGCATAACTGAACATAGAATTTTATCATAAGAATGGAAAAAATTATATGGTCTTTTGACCTCTGATTATAAATTATTCTTTGTATTCTATTTGACAATGAATTTAGTATCACGATTGAATTTGGTTCATCTATTTAGACCAAGAATTTTGTACTCATTGAATTTATTTCATTTATTTAGAGGTTTGGATTCAAGATTAGATTTCACTCATTTATTATTGGCGATTCAACTCATTTGACCTGATTTCCCCCTTGTTTTGTTTTCTTTGGGTTGCCTCTCTTGTCAAATTTTTTTGCACATTCAAAGTTGATATTCTAGAACAATTCATTGGCCATCCCAATAACTGAATGAGTAAATTGGATTTTTTTCGGCTTGGTCACTTTGGTTTGGATTGCTGATTAACCTTAGGACGTTTTAAATCTGCGTTATCATGATTTGGTGGATAAGCAAAATTATGAATTCGTTTAGTAATTAGTAGGGCGAACATGGATATCGTTATAGAAGGAGAAATATTAATAAAACAATAGGTGGAATGTGATTATGGTTGTGTTTTAAAAAAGAAAAGAAATTGTTTGTTTAGCTTTTGAAATACTATTAAAAATTATTTCACTCTGGTAACTAAACTATTGCTTATAGCTTGAAGGCAGCTGTCTACATTTCATTGTGTATTCCGTCTAACCTTTATGGTACATATTAGCAGAATGCAGATACATGTGGCTCTAACATCCATTTTATATATTATATAAAATTATTTGATTAGCTTTTGAAATACCAGGAAAATACTATTCTTTGAAGTATTCATATTTCCTATGTTTATAGCTTGACTTGTTTATTATAATGTCAAAAGAAAACATATATTTATTTCTATTGAATACGAACAGGAAAATACTATTCATTGAATAGTAGTGACATTTTGGATAAAGCTTTGCTCTTCATATTTCCTGATGTTTATACCTTGACTTGTTCTTCCTGGTATTACTTTGTTTCAATCTTGAGCCTTACTTTCACCTCGATTGGGTTGTTCCCTTGAGGGTAGGGATTTCCTCTCTTTGAATTTAACGTGTTGGTGTTCTTTCTCTCAACATATTTATTTTATGCTCCCTTAACTGTGTGCCACAAGTTTTCATCGACTTGGATAAGGCCTTTTTAGAGCCAATGCCGAATAAAGTTTCCATCAAATTTGCAATCAGAATGCGTGTGGTCTTTCTTCGAATCGTTGTCGTCGTAAGTGATTCAGGCGTGGTTGAGCTGAGTTTTAAAGCCTTAGCCCTTTCAAGGTATGCATATCACTCGTCCTTCCTATTCTCTACATCTTCAATAATTGGAATTTGTTATTTTATTGCTCGTCCCTCCAGTATGTCGATGGAAAAATGGATATTAGTTGCTAAGTAACTACAATATTTATTTCTACAGCAGAATACTTATTTTTTTTTACAACCACACTGGATTACTTACTTACCTTCTTACATGGTATGTCTCTATGTTTGCCACCGAAGAGACACTATGTATGGATTCATATTCAAATTCCACTTCTTCTTCTGTTTGGTCATGCCTATCTAGCTCGTATTTGATCATATTTTTTTAGTTCCTTATTCATTCTACTTTCTTTTGTTTTTTGGTAGATGGACTGGACCTGTGCGAGAAGCTTGCCTGCTTTATATGCCCCTCAACCTATTAAATTTTTTCTCCTTCCATAAATGAGACAATTGAACAAGAGAAAAAACATGGAGACATTCCTTCTGCCGACACTTCTTGTCAGTAGCTTCGAGTAAGAAATAGAAAACAATGCAGACATCTTGCTCCAGGCTCCATGGAATTGCCTTACATTGGAGAAACACTCTAGCTCTATTCTCAGCACCAGAATCTGTTTTCCTCCACCAAGGCAGAAGAGGTTTTTTTTTTGTTTTTTTTTGAAAAAAAAATGATTGCTTTTGGGAAAATTAATGTGAATGTTTTTTTTTTTGTTTTGTCTGCCACGTGACAGTCATCGAGAAATCTTCAAGACACATTCTAGGTTGCCCAGCATTATGCCGGTGAGCCCTGATGCAGCCCTGTTTGTCCTTGTGACACGGTGCAATTCCTAATTACTGGTGTAATTGGCAAGCTCTACCAATGCTTCAAGAGCAATGCTTCAGGTAACCACCGCCGACATCCACTCGTGCCCGACGTGCCTATGTCTTTTGAACTGCGTATATTTGGATTTTTGCCATTCTTCATGTTTATATGTTTATTTATGTTTTTCGTTTTTCCGTGATTTTTCACTTTTTTTTTTTGGCTGTGGTGTATGGTCATTGGTAAGTGTGGTGACAGACGTACAGTGGAGTATAAATCATTAGAAATTATACCTTGGCAATTTTCTAATTTGGGAGAGCCTTTTTTATGCTTTTTACAAGTTTTACTTTCTGGCGTTCCTTATTTATTTATTTTTTTGTGCGTTGTGATTGAAAAATAGTTTTTTATCGGTATAAGACTATAAGGGGAAACTGGAGGATAATATGTGTTCCAAAGTGTTGGTGAAAATTTCATTTCATTTGTTGTTGCGATTGATGGACTCAAAAAAATTAAATCCATCTTTATTTTACCCCATGCTTGCTTTTAAATTTTTTTTTTCTCATTTGAAAGTGGGTAAAATATACTCAGTCAAATTGAAATGCTTATCATCCAAATGGGGCCCGAGTTTCCGTTGTTTTCCTCTATTTCATTCTTTAGTTTTATGTTGTTTTACTCTAAGCCCTATTTTATTAAACAAGTGTAAGTCATTGTTTTATGTTGTTTTGTGATTCTTTAAGTGTCTTTTAATTGCCACTTTTCTAGCTTAAGTAATAGTGGTCTTTTAAGAAGATTAATCCTATCATGCTACCCTCCTCTCTCTAAACAACATATAAAAAGAGTATAGGTTGAGAAGGAGGAATTTAGTGCTTTTGCTTCAAGGATTCGATTGAATAGCTCAAAGTATCTCTCATTTGTCCAATTTTATATCTGCTCAGACAATCCTCGCCTCCATCATTCTACTGAATTCATTAATTTGCTCTTTCTATCCATTTGATATTCTATTGCTTATGCAAGAATATATGAAAATTGCAATGACTCATAGCTCGTGCTATTTCACCTAGGTTGGAATTTCTAATGTCGGACTATATATCCTTTATGCCTAATATGATGCTTTTTCATATGATTTCTATTTATATATGGAATATTAAAAATAAAAATAAAAAGTTCTTTATCTTAATTTTACTTTTATTTTCATAATATTTTTTTCCTCACGGGCATGCGCAGCGTAGCGCGCGCTAAAGCGAGTTCTAGTGTATATATATATATATATATATATTAGTGAACAACTATGTGGTGTATCCATTTCAAATTTCTATTTTTGCATTTTTAATTTATTAATTTTAGGTTTTTGTATTTATTATTTATTTATTCATTATAAATTTTCAGTTTTTGAAATATATGGAATTCCTATAATGTTCACTTTCAAATATATTGAAAGATTTGAATTTTGAAATTTTGCATTTTTATTTTATACTACCTCCGTTCCTTTTTAAATGTAGCATTTTGACTTTTGTCACTGTTCATTGAGTAACTTTGACTTGACTTTTTAATACAATCATATAAGATAAAATATAGTCAAGTGAGATATTGTTGGATTCGTCTAATCGCATAGATTTAGAATATCAAATTTTCATAATTGTTACTTGTATGGAATTTAAGTTATTACGGATTAAAAATGTGTATGGGATTGCGTGAAATGTGGGCCCGTAGCACTTATTTAGGAACGGAGGAAGTATATATTATTTTATATTGTTTAATTTACTAATTTTATATTTTCGCATTTATTTCTTATTCATTAGAGATTTTTTTTTGGATGAAGGGGACGCTAACCGCGTCAGCTAAGAAAAAACTTAAAAAAAACTACAGAAGGGAGAAGAGAAACAGAACTAAACAACAGAAAACACCAAATTAAAGCCGGGGCCTCCAGACGCCCATCACATCTGCAGCAAGCAACGGTCGAGCATCATCAGGTGGGAATGTCCATGAAGTGAAGAACTCAACCTCACGAGATCCCTTCTTAGCTAAACAATCATCAACAAAATTCCCTTCTCGAAAAATATGAAACCAATGATAGCCAGGATTATTTTGCCGAAGCTCACATATAAGACGCACAATAGGGAAGAGAGGGTGCTCCCTGTCGACACTTGAATGGATGACCCGAATGGCCTCAAGAGAGTCAGAATAGCAGCATGCCTCACGAACCCCCTGACTTGCAACAGCCTCATCCCATTGAGGATAGCATGAAGCTCAGCGACAAGGATTGTTGTAGCACCAACAAAGCCTGAAAACCCTTCCTGCCAATGCCCAGAACCGTTGCGAACAACTCCACCAAATCCAGCCTTTCCGGGATTGCCTACAACACTACCATCCACATGCAACACAATTCCACCATGCTAGCGAGGGTGCCAACAGACCATTCTAGGAGAGACACATCGAGGTGGCTTGCTGAAGACCCTATCGAATCCCTCACCCATCCTGGTAGTTCGGCTAACGACTAAGGCTCGATTGGGGCTCTCATCTCGGAAACACTTGGCATTTCGGGCACACCAAATGCTCCACAACAACGCCCAGGCCTGTCCCGACCAACCCCGGGTGAACGCACGCCATAGCAGCCCCCTATCCCCATCCGGCAGCAGCGACAACCTCGCAGGACCAGTGACGCAATTCCAAATCTCAACCACCCAGGCACAATTAAAGAAAAGATGCTCAATGGATTCATCATGTTCACCACAGATGGGGCAAAGAGCCGAAGGTGCTAGATGACGCCTGGCACGCAACAAATTAGTAGGGAGAGCATCATGAACAATGAGCCACAGGAAATACCTTACTCTTTCCGCAGCTGGGATCTTCCAAACCCATGCTTTATTAAGATCTTCCGCAATGCCCCGGGAAGAAAGCAACCATGCATAGCCGGATTTGACGGTATAGCGCCCCGACGGACTACCATCCTAAACAAGAATATCATCGGCCGCCTCATGAAGGAGCGGAGGGCCATACTGGAGAACCTCATTCTGTATATCCCCCGGTACCACGGTAGAAATATTAGACCAACACCAATTACCATCGAGCACAACATCTTTTATTCTCAATTCCATGTGTTGCAGATGGATAGAAGGCAATCGGGGGCCAATCGGACCTTCCTTAAGCCAATGCGAGAACCACAAGCTACACTCCCCCGTCCCTATTCTCATACGAAAACCCTTGTTGAGCATAGGATCAATGTGCGTCAGAGCACGGTACAAGGGGGAGCTCCCTGGCTTCACAAGAAAATTACCCAGGCCACACCGGTACTTAGCCAACAACACCTGAGAGGTTAACTTCAAGGGTTTGCAAACAATATCTACATAGACCTTGCCCAGGAGGGAGATGTTCATGTCACGAGTGGCGCGAATTCCAGCTCCACCCATTGAACGTGGGAGCGCCCCCCGACTCCAGCCAATTAAATGGAGGCCTCGACCACTAGTGTCCTTCCAGATGAATGAGCGAATAATCCTATCCAATTGATCACATATAGATGCGGGTAACCAGAAGAGCTGCATAATATATGTTGGAAGGACCGAGAGGACCGACCTAGCCAACGTCAATCTACTCGCTTTACTCAACAGAGATCTCTTCCAGGAACTTAAATGAGAGTGCATACGCTCTATTAGACTGTCAAAGTGAGAATGCCTTAAACGACCATGGATTACCGGAAAACCAAGGTAGCGACCAAGGTCCGAAGATAACTCAATATTTAGGATTGAATGGAGCTCAAGGATGGTGGAGCTAGGGACTGCCGCCGAAGCAAATGCCAACGACTTCCGAGCATTGATACGAAGACCAGCTTGACCTGCAAAACTTGCCAGGTTACCATCAATAATCCGAGCACAATCGGGAGTAGCTTGTGCGAATAGGAGCAAATCATCTGCGAACATCAGATGAGAGAGAGGTGGGGCGCCCCGAGCAATATGAACAGGTAACCACTGACCCCGGCTAACAGCTTGAATAATTATTCGCGACAGTTTCTCCATTACCATAATAAACAAATAGGGAGATAACGGGTCTCCCTGCCGCAAGCCCTTGGTCGGGGAAAAGGATTCTAATGCAGAACCATTCCATAGGATCGAGTACACAGGAGACCGCACACAAAACATAATCAAAGTAATAAGCCGAACTGGAACGCCCATTTCACCAAGGCACTTTTCCAAGAAATCCCAAGCAACGTTATCATAGGCCTTTTCCAAATCGATTTTTAATAAGAACTCCTGGGAACGCCTATTCTTATTCCAGAAAGAAGTAATAATCTCTTGGAATAGAATAGCATTAGAGGCAGTACTCCGTCCTGGAAGGAAAGCAGACTGACAGGGACCAATATACTCTTGCAGGAGAGGCCGGAACCTGTTTACTATAACTTTAGTGATAAATTTATAGCAAACATTACACAGAGAAATAGGCCTAAAATCCCGGATCACGCTATTTTTCACCACTATAATTTTAGACCACTCAAATGGTTTCAGTATTCACTCGCATAGTTCGAGTCTGCCTCGGAAGACAGACTCGATTGCATTCGAGTGGGACTTGAATGACTCTTTCCCAACTCTATTTTTCGGCCACTCGAATGGCTTTTTCACGAGTCAATTTCTTTGCCACTGGAATGGTTTGAAGTTTCACACAATTCGCTTGCGAGTGGCACTCGAATTCATTTTTCACCACTATAATTTTAGACCACTCGAATTGTTTCAGTATTCACTCGCATAGTTCGAGTCTGTCTCGGAAGACAGACTCGATTGCATTCGAGTGGGACTTGAATGACTTTTTCCCAACTCTATTTTTCAGCTACTCGAATGGCATGCGAGTTCCACTCAAATGGCATGTGAGTTCCACTCGATTGCCTTTTTCACGAGACAATTTCTTTGCGACTCAAATGGTTTGAAGTTTCACACAATTCGCTTGCGAGTGGCACTCGAATTCATTTTTCACCACTATAATTTTAGACACTCGAATGGTTTCAGTATTCA
Organism: Hygrophila difformis; assembly: GCA_030278955.1. NCBI lineage: Eukaryota > Viridiplantae > Streptophyta > Magnoliopsida > Lamiales > Acanthaceae > Hygrophila > Hygrophila difformis. The sequence goes on from JAOANR010000001.1 coordinate 83,865,641, forward strand.
CTCGCATAGTTCGAGTCTGCCTCGGAAGACAGACTCGATTGCATTCGAGTGGGACTTGAATGACTTTTATTCCACTCAATTTTTTGGCCACTCGAATGGCTTGGGAGTTCCACTCGAATGGCTTTTTCACGAGTCAATTTCTTTGCCACTGGAATGGTTTGAAGTTTCACACAATTCGCTTGCGAGTGGCACTCGAATTCATTTTTCACCACTATAATTATAGACCACTCGAATGGTTTCAGTATTCACTCGCATAGTTCGAGTCTGCCTCGGAAGACAGACTCGATTGCATTCGAGTGGGACTTGAATGACTTTTATTCCACTCAATTTTTTGGCCACTCGAATGGCTTGGGAGTTCCACTCGAATGCCTTTTTCACGAGACAATTTCTTTGCGACTCAAATGGTTTGAAGTTTCACACAATTCGCTTGCGAGTGGCACTCGAATTCATTTTTCACCACTATAATTTTAGACCACTCGAATGGTTTCAGTATTCACTCGCATAGTTCGAGTCTGCCTCGGAAGACAGACTCGATTGCATTCGAGTGGGACTTGAATGACTTTTTTCCAACTCTATTTTTCGGCCACTCGAATGGCATCCGAGTTCCACTCGTATGCCTTTTTCACGAGACAATTTCTTTGCGACTCAAATGGTTTGAAGTTTCACACAATTCGCTTGCGAGTGGCACTCGAATTCATTTTTCACCAATATAATTTTAGACCACTCGAATGGTTTCAGTATTCACTCGCATAGTTCGAGTCTGCCTCGGAAGGCAGACTCGATTGCATTCGAGTGGGACTTGAATGACTCTTTCCCAACTCTATTTTTCGGCCACTCGAATGGCTTTTTCACGAGTCAATTTCTTTGCCATTGGAATGGTTTGAAGTTTCACACAATTCGCTTGCGAGTGGCACTCGAATTCATTTTTCACCACTATAATTTTAGACCACTCGAATGGTTTCAGTATTCACTCGCATAGTTCGAGTCTGTCTCGGAAGACAGACTCGATTGCATTCGAGTGGGACTTGAATGACTTTTTCCCAACTCTATTTTTCAGCTTCTCGAATGGCATGCGAGTTCCACTCAAATGGCATGCGAGTTCCACTCGAATGCCTTTTTCACGAGACAATTTCTTTGCGACTCAAATGGTTTGAAGTTTCACACAATTCGCTTGCGAGTGGCACTCGAATTCATTTTTCACCACTATAATTTTAGACACTCGAATGGTTTCAGTATTCACTCGCATAGTTCGAGTCTGCCTCGGAAGACAGACTCGATTGCATTCGAGTGGGACTTGATGACTTTTTCCCAACTCTATTTTTCGGCCACTCGAATGGCATGCGAGTTCCACTCGAATGCCTTTTTCACGAGACAATATCTTTGCGACTCAAACGGTTTGAAGTTTCACACAATTCGCTTGCGAGTGGCACTCGAATTCATTTTTCACCACTATAATTTTAGACCACTCGAATGGTTTCAGTATTCACTCGCATAGTTCGAGTCTGCCTCGGAAGACAGACTCGATTGCATTCGAGTGGGACTTGAATGACTTTTATTCCACTCAATTTTTTGGCCACTCGAATGGCTTGGGAGTTCCACTCGAATGGCTTTTTCACGAGTCAATTTCTTTACCACTGGAATGGTTTGAAGTTTCACACAATTCGCTTGCGAGTGGCACTCGAATTCATTTTTCACCACTATAATCTTAGACCACTCGAATGGTTTCAGTATTCACTCGCATAGTTCGAGTCTGCCTCGGAAGACAGACTCGATTGCATTCGAGTGGGACTTGAATAACTTTTATTCCACTCAATTTTTTGGCCACTCGAATGGCTTGGGAGTTCCACTCGAATGCCTTTTTCACGAGACAATTTCTTTGCGACTCAAATGGTTTGAAGTTTCACACAATTCGCTTGCGAGTGGCACTCGAATTCATTTTTCACCTCTATAATTTTAGACCACTCGAATGGTTTCAGTATTCACTCGCATAGTTCGAGTCTGCCTCGGAAGACAGACTCGATTGCATTCGAGTGGGACTTGAATGACTTTTTTCCAACTCTATTTTTCGGCCACTCGAATGGCATGCGAGTTCCACTCGAATGCCTTTTTCACGAGACAATTTCTTTGCGACTCAAATGGTTTGAAGTTTCACACAATTCGCTTGCGAGTGGCACTCGAATTCATTTTTCACCACTATAATTTTAGACCACTCGAATGGTTTCAGTATTCACTCGCATAGTTCGAGTCTGCCTCGGATGACAGACTCGATTGCATTCGACTGGAATGGTTTGAAGTTTTACACAATTCGCTTGCGAGTGGCACTCGAATTCATTTTTCACCACTATAATTTTAGACCACTCGAATGGTTTCAGTATTCACTCGCATAGTTCGAGTCTGTCTCGGAAGACAGACTCGATTGCATTCGAGTGGGACTTGAATTACTTTTTCCCAACTCTATTTTTCAGCCACTCGAATGGCATGCGAGTTCCACTCAAATGGCATGCGAGTTCCACTCGAATGCCTTTTTCACGAGACAATTTCTTTGCGACTCAAATGGTTTGAAGTTTCACACAATTCGCTTGCGAGTGGCACTCGAATTCATTTTTCACCACTATAATTTTAGACACTCGAATGGTTTCAGTATTCACTCGTATAGTTCGAGTCTGCCTCGGAAGACAGACTCGATTGCATTCGAGTGGGACTTGAATGACTTTTTCCCAACTCTATTTTTCGGCCACTCGAATGGCATGCGAGTTCCACTCGAATGCCTTTTTCAAGAGACAATTTCTTTGCGACTCAAACGGTTTGAAGTTTCACACAATTCGCTTGCGAGTGGCACTCGAATTCATTTTTCACCACTATAATTTTAGACCACTCGAATGGTTTTAGTATTCACTCGCATAGTTCGAGTCTGCCTCGGAAGACAGACTCGATTGCATTCGAGTGGGACTTGAATGACTCTTTCCCAACTCTATTTTTCGGCCACTCGAATGGCTTTTTCACGAGTCAATTTCTTTGCCACTGGAATGGTTTGAAGTTTCACACAATTCGCTTGCGAGTGGCACTCGAATTCATTTTTCACCACTATAATTTTAGACCACTCGAATGGTTTCAGTATTCACTCGCATAGTTCGAGTCTGTCTCGGAAGACAGACTCGATTGCATTCAAGTGGGACTTGAATGACTTTTTCCCAACTCTATTTTTCAGCTTCTCGAATGGCATGCGAGTTCCACTCAAATGGCATGCGAGTTCCACTCGAATGCCTTTTTCACGAGACAATTTCTTTGCGACTCAAATGGTTTGAAGTTTCACACAATTCGCTTGCGAGTGGCACTCGAATTCATTTTTCACCACTATAATTTTAGACACTCGAATGGTTTCAGTATTCACTCGCATAGTTCGAGTCTGCCTCGGAAGACAGACTCGATTGCATTCGAGTGGGACTTGAATGACTTTTTCCCAACTCTATTTTTCGGCCACTCGAATGGCATGCGAGTTCCACTCGAATGACTTTTTCACGAGACAATATCTTTGCGACTCAAACGGTTTGAAGTTTCACACAATTCGCTTGCGAGTGGCACTCGAATTCATTTTTCACCACTATAATTTTAGACCACTTGAATGGTTTCAGTATTCACTCGCATAGTTCGAGTCTGCCTCGGAAGACAGACTCGATGGCATTCAAGTGGGACTTGAATGACTTTTATTCCACTCAATTTTTTGGCCACTCGAATGGCTTGGGAGTTCCGCTCGAATGGCTTTTTCACGAGTCAATTTCTTTACCACTGGAATGGTTTGAAGTTTCACACAATTCGATTGCGAGTGGCACTCGAATTCATTTTTCACCACTATAATTATAGACCACTCGAATGGTTTCAGTATTCACTCGCATAGTTCGAGTCTGCCTCGGAAGACAGACTCGATTGCATTCGAGTGGGACTTGAATAACTTTTATTCCACTCAATTTTTTGGCCACTCGAATGGCTTGGGAGTTCCACTCGAATGCCTTTTTCACGAGACAATTTCTTTGCGACTCAAATGGTTTGAAGTTTCACACAATTCGCTTGCGAGTGGCACTCGAATTCATTTTTCA
>JAOANR010000001.1:83870234-83974352 GCA_030278955.1 Hygrophila difformis
ACCCTTATTTCATTCGAGGACGAATGATCCTAAGGGGGAGGGAATGTAACATCCCGAATAATTAATTCATGATTAAATTAATTTAATTGTGATTAGTTAGTCAAATGGGCATAAATAATTAAATGAAGTGAGTGTATACTTATTTCAAGCCCAATGGAGAAGTATAGGTGGTCCAACCCAAGATTAATTTAACAAGGGGTGTTTAAGATGGTTTAAGGAATATTGGGGGCCAAAGTGAGAATAGGAGTTTTGCAATTAGGCCCTTGGACTATAATTGGGGGAATTAAAGGATTTGTGCCCACTCCCACCCATTTCATCGAGCAAACAAGAGAGAGAGGAAGCTAGGGCACAAGTGAGAATGGAGAATCGGGCAAATGGAAGGGAGGAAATGGTGGAACCGAGCAATCCAAGTGCCATAGGAGCTTCAATCGAGTTCTTGCCTAGGTAAGGAATCTCCACTTCCATTTCTTTCTCTTCCTCGATGGGGGATGTCTTCTTTATTTTTGGGGATGAATCCCGGCGACTCGCCGGAGCAGGAGGGGTGGTGCCGGAGTTAGGAGAAGGAGATGATGGTGGTGAGACCATGGAGGTGGCGCCGCGGTGGTGCGGCGCCGGGACAGCGGCAGCGGGCTGCTGCTCGCTGCTGGAGCAGCGCAACGCGCTGCTGCGCGTTGCCGGCGGCGACGCCGCCGCCCTCCGGCGAGGGCGGCCGGGGGTTGATGGATGGACTGGTGGTGGCGTCGCGGTGGCGCGACGCCTGGGACAGCAGCGGGCTGCTGCCCGCTGCGTGGTGGAGCAGCGCACAGCGCTGCTGTGCTGCTGTGCAGCGGCAAGCCGCCGCTGCCGCCGGCGACACGCTGGCGGCTGCCGCCGGCGACACGCCGGCGGCCAGGTGGTGATGGTGGCGATGGTTGTGCTGTGGTGGAGTGTCAGTTTGGTGGTGGTGTTGGAAATGTTCTTGTTTTCCTTGTGTTAATTGGGTTCTTAGTTTGTGTTTGATTGTTGTGCTATTTGGATTCTGAATCCTTAGTGTTCACTAAGTGTTTTAATTATGCTATACATTTATAGATTATTGGGTATTTTATTGAGCTACTTTTTGAGAATAGTTGTAGTAGATAGGTGATTGGAAATGTTCTTTATATGAATCTGTGGTGGGAATTTGTTGTGGGAATTTGGTATTGAAGGAGTACCTTGTTAACTTAATTGTTTATGAATTCTTGAAATGAGTAAAGGACTTTGATTTAAGTGGACTAGTAGAAAGAATGTTGAAGTTTGTTGATGAAGTTCAAATTAGTAGTAGAATCTATTATGTTGAATAGTTGATATTTGGATAAGTTGTGAAATGGAGTAATGATTGTTGGCATTCTTGGATTTTGAATAAATTGGATATATTGTATTGTGATTAATTAAGTAGTTGGATTTTGTTTTAGAATTTGGAAATGCATGCTTGGTTTAAAGGCTTAAATGGAGTTAATTGATTATGTTAATAATTGGGAACTTGATACTAAAGATGTTGATGAGTTTTGTAGTTGGAGAAGGAATTGTGCTAGTTGGTTTTTGAGGATTGTGATTCTTGGTTATTGTTATTTTTATCAAATGAATATGTTGAGTTGTTGGGTTATTCAATATTAGTCAATTCTATGTTGATAAACATAGAATTGGAAGTGTTGGGTGGTTGATTTGGAGGGATTAAAAAAGGGGATTGGAGGTGGTTGTTGGTGTTGGAGATAAGAGGAGATGATGAAATTGGTATTGTTAAATTATTTTAATTCTTATGATGATATTATTGTACAGGGAACGAGTGTGGACTTGTATTGAAGCCACGTGAAAGTTGAAGTTGTACAAAGGGAGCTTGAAGATTTATAATAAAGGCAAGGTTTAGAATAGCAAATTAGATCGGGGTTAGGAATAGACTAGTATAGTCTATGTTGCCTTAGTATTGGGAACTCTCGTGTGTACGGATTCCCTGCGCATAATGAGGATGCCTTAGAATTAGGCTAGAACTGCTTGCGAATATCTCACTAATTATTATGTTCATAACCTGGAACTTAGTTGCAATTAGAGAAGATCTACCATGCCTTAGTTTAGGATGGAATCTTGCGTTGCTTCTATTTTGATGTTATGAGTTGTTTATTATGTCCTGATGCGTTGGTTTACGTATGGACATGTGATTGAATTGGATCTGAATATCTGTGATGATATGTTGGTGAATCAAAAATTATGCTACGAGGGTAGGATACGCTATGCTTACGAGTCGGTATCCGATTGGGCATAGTAGTATCTTTCCCTGGGCATTGAATTATGCTACGCGGGTAGGATACCCTATGCTTACGAGTCGGTATCCGATTGGGCATAGTGGTATCTTTCCCGGGGCATTGAGACTGAAAAGGATTTATATCCTAGTCTGTATTTGGCTAGAAAGGGCTCATGACCCTTAGCCTGACCCGCTTGCCGTAAGCCACGATCTCAGCTGTTAGTGTCCGCGGCGGGGGCACTGTGGGTATATCTCTCGACCATTAAGGGGAGTGGACCCTTATATGGGAGGGAATACCGACCATGGTACCTAGGTGCGCGCTAGACATGCTTATGTGTTGCATTTAGGGTAGATAGACATCTTAGGTCATAACATATCATCTCATCATCCATCATTCATTTTATCTGCAGTGGTTGAAGCACCGGTATGGGACGGTGTGATGTTTACTTTCTGTATTTATTTTATGTCCTTAATTATTGTTATCATTATTGTTATTATTATTGTTATTATTACTTATATAGTATAGTGTTATCATTAGTGTGCCCCGTTTCCAGCTATATCTATTCCTTGCCAGTACGATGTACTGACACCTTGTTGCTGTTGTCTGTTTTATAGATCTCCTAAGGATAGCGCAGAGCACGATGATGGGGGTTCGGGTCGAGCGAACTAGCTAGGCTGCATTTCTTATAATTGTGGTTTAGAATAAACATTATATGCTCGTGCTTGATACTTGATGAGAATATTTGTTATTCCTTAAATGTGATCGGTGTGTCACATATGATTTTACTTATTGATTATTTCTGGTATTGGATGTGTTATCGTGTCATTATATTATTTCAGGGCTTGTCGCCCGGATATGCCATGTACTGTTCCTGGGCTATGTATTGCTTTGGTTGGCATTTATTTGTTTGGGATACAGGTTTGTATTTATACCTCGCTTCGTATTGACTATCTAAGCTGAGTGATCAACAGTTTAGAATGGTTAATACGGCGGTGGCGTCACGAAAATGGTTTTAAATTTTCGGGGCGTTACAAGTGGTGACTTTTTATAGAAGCCAAATAGGGCTAGGGTTTTGGAATGGGCCTAATGGGCCAGACTTATAATTCAAACGCGCAAATCTGTCTTAAAATGCTTATCAGACAAATTGCGCGAGGGGGGCATCTGTTAACCCCAATATTTTAGGCCCAACGAATTAGGCCCAGTAAATTTAGCCCAATCCATTTTTCGAGTGGCCCAATCCGAAGGCCCAATCAAGAAACCCGGTCCAATTTTTGAGTTATCCGGATAATGGCGAATGGTGAGATGCCGCCAGCTAGTTCAGGATTTATCCAATGGCTAAATGGTGGTGAAGAGCTGGCGACATAAAAACACGCAAGAATCAAGGAGACATCACCCATAATTGACGCCATCACAGGGAGCGGATCAAGGAGTTTCCTCATCCGATAGCCTTCAAGACAATGCAGCCACCTTAGGGTTGAGAGCCTATATATATGAGTGGCAGCAGTTTTAGTCGACATCTACACACACCCTAGAGGAATCGCACTTTAATATTTTTACTTTCTGCAAATTTTCTTTCTGCAAGTTCTTCCTTGTTTTCTTCCATTCCGTAATTTCTTGTTCCTTTACAGCTTTTATTTAAGTTTCTGTAATCCCATTCCTCAATCCTTGTAATCATTCTTCATCAATATCAATCCAAGAAAATTCTTGGTTAACATGTGGCTTGTTGACACTGGTGCTGAAGTTGCTACATATGCTCTCATCACTAACATTACTGCTGCAGCTCCCTCCACAAAAGCCGCTCTTTCTGCTCTCAACTATTTCCCTTCCCATTGCAAATTTTGATTTTATACGAGACACGCCACACTCATACTTGCTTCACCTGCTGACTGCCCACTATATATTTAAACACTATAATTCCTGGAGAGCCAAGTTTTGAGAAAGAGACAAGATTAAAACTGTGTTTAGTAGTTAGTCTGTGTACTGGCTTCTAAGCTTTGTGTTTAGGGGATAAGACGGATTCAAGGGCTAAAATGGTGATTGGGAGAGCTTCCATTAGCATATCTCGAATGTGGTCTGGCTTATCCATTTACCTCCTAATGTAGATCTATTTTTAAGTGGATAATTACATTAACATGTAATTGTTTGGGTACAACAAAAATCTTTGAGTAGTTGAATTCTAGCCATTCATTGGTTTTTTGCTCCCTATTTATTCAATCCATCTGGGTTTGAGTTGCAGAAGGAAGTTCCCGTTCTTTTAACTTTTTATACTTCTTTTCTGTTGTCTGTCTAATAAAAAAAATAAACATTTATGTTTACTGTCCTCATATCCCATCTTAATTGATTTGATTTCGTTGATATTTTTTGGATTGTTGGGCCTCAAAAGAGATGACCAAAAAAGCATTATTTTTTGGATTGTTGGGCCTCAAAAGAGATGACCAACAAAGCATTTTAGAGGACTACAACAAATTCTTGAGCTGTTTAGTTTACCCAATTCTTTATCAGGTGTATATCAAATTCTCTCTTTTGAACCTGTATAGTTTGTTCAAATTATTCATGAAACTCATTAGTACTTTGGTAACTGGGTTGTTGATTTTTTGCTTGACACAGACAATCAAGCAATTCCTACAGCTATAAGAGTTTTTTATTTGATTTTAGCTTGGTCCAAGTCTGAAGTGATAGATCGGTTTGGGAAGGTTTGGATTTTGTAAAATGCCGGAAATTTTGGTGAAGATCATATTTATTGTTTTTCCTGATTTTTTGCGGATTATTGCATAGGCTGAATAAGAATTTTGGGTGATTGAGAGGAGTTTCTAGGATATTGGCTAACAATAATTCCAAGTATCTTTAGTTACCAATTTAGTCATTTAATTTATCTTTCTTAATAATTAATTTAGTATCCTAACCTTTGTAGTATTTACCGATATGGCCCTTTTATCATAATTTTTCATTGTTTTATTATATTACATTTAGCCTAGATGCCCAAATTTGAACTTTTTTTTAAATTAGTCATTTTTTCCTTTGCATTGATCTCGTATACGGCCCAACCAGAGAGCCTAGAAAACCCGGTAACAAGCACCATAAGAATATTCTGTGGTAGCAACTAAAAGAATTTGGTAAAATCAAGTTAATAAAGAGCCTAGCGACCGAATCTGCAAGCGAAATTCATTAACGACCACAGATTGAGTAACCAAAATTCATTAGCTAGCACGATTTTAGCGGCCGAATGCATAATTTTTCTGGCAGTGAAATGGTCAGACTCAACTATAAAGTTGGATATATATAAATTTAATTAGAATACAAGAACAGTTGCAGGAAATTGATCATTAAGGACAGTTGCAGGACTAATAGTTTACTTGTGATTTGTGATATTGAATTTCAATTTTCCACGCATCTGCAATGTTCGTTGTTTTCACATTCTATAGAGGTTCGAATAAGATTATATTTGGAGGAGACATTAAATGTGAGAATGTGTTGGTCTTCACTTCCTGGAACTGCAGGCTCAACCTTGCTGATTTTGTATCATTTAACCTAACATGCATCTCATATGATGATCCCTCTGATTTAGTTACTATTTGTTGGTTGTAAATATTGTCAATAATTAGCTATGTTTTCTTTATGTATGGTCGTTATGGATATTATTGACTTTTTATATTTTGGAGGATGTAAAATATATTCAATATATAGGTCAAAATATGGCCGGGTACCATTAAACATACATGATAAGTAATGCATAAAAACAAGTATTTAAGTATATATACATAAGGTAAGATAAAATCCGAGGAGTGAAAAGGAGGCCAGGAGATTTCCTTGGAAATGTAGAAAAGAAGTGTTGTGGAACTTTGAAAAAGTTTCACGAACTATCACGAGGAATAATCCTTGGATTGTTTTCCGTACTCGGTGGAGTCCATTGAAATTTATTCCAATGGGTGGTCTTCCGATGACCTGAAAAACGAGGAGAAGTCCTCATTATGGTCTTATATTTTGAGTACTAGTTCTGGTAAATCTTCCTCGAATTTTGGTTTCTTTTGTTTGTAGTGAATTAATCACACAATCATTTAGAAAATTCTATAGTACCTATCACCCGGTGTATAAATAAAGGATGACGGATCAGCATATATATACAATGGAAAACATTAATGCATACAAATAATTGAATATGGAAAAACCAAAATTTTGATTCTAGCTATTAATACAAAATGGATTTTATTAGAAAAGGGCTTGGGTATGATTAGGCAATTACAAAAAGCAATGAAGCAATATTAAATATATATACGACCGAGTGGGCCCACCTACCAATCCAAGCTATAAAGAAAACACTACTATAAGCTACTACTCCATATATATACATGCACATTAACGGAAAAGGAGAATTGGTCTTTATAACAAGATCCCCCCCTCCTTCGTGCAAAAGAGTTTGAATTGCAAGAGAGTTGAAACTGTTCAAAATATTTAGTTTTCAAGATTTTAAACACAATAGGTTGAGTTTAATAAAAATAAATAAATTCCATCTATGCATGTTGAGTAAATTACTTGTAAAGCCAATTGGGCAGAACTTAAAATGGTTACCTATCGTATAATTTATCAAGACATTAAACATAAATTAAATAGGAATTCGAATCAAAATAAAGGAGTGCAAATCTTATTAGTTTTCTATTTGGAATAAAACAAAACGAAAAGAATGGATAATAAAGTAAAACATAAATACCAAAAGGCATTAATTCATTCATATATAGAATTCATATATATATAAAGTTTATTTTCATTAAAAAGCTAAGGGTGAAACAACATTATTACAAAGTGCTTGTCGCTTTATTAATAATTGACCAATTTGGAGATTGCTTTTCTTTTCCTTTTTTTTTTATTTGAAAATAAATCCAACCGGAGTCCGAACAATATTCTTGGGTGAAGTCCAAGTGATAGATCCTTGGCCATAACTGGCCATCGTATTTACTTTTTCTTTCCCCGATGTCCTTATGAATGTCACATTATAGCTTTTTTGTTCCCCGACTTTAGTGAAGCTAAGCTTTGTAGGTTCTACTGTGATCGTCACATTTGGGTGTGACTCAATCTGTACCTCGTACAATGAGTTAGCCTCTCCAACATTGGTAACCGTTCTTGTATAAAGCTGAGGAGTTGCCCCAAATTCGATGGAAAACGATGGATAATTAAGCTGCGCCCCAGAAACCCTAGCTTCTTTACTGCAGTCCACGGGTCTCCGAACAATGATACCAACTGATTCACTCGTGTAGTTCAGACCACACAAATATGGGATATGATCGTCGGGTTTGATGTCGTAAATGAGCCCCGGATCAGTCGCCCGTGTAGGGTTAACCTGGCCTGCCCCCATGTCGTACGCATTCGCAGGGTTGAAATTCTCTTTCAAGATTGGTTTTTGATCGAGATTGAGATGCTGAGCGGTTGTGATAATGGCGGATTTGATTGCTGCCGGCGACCAATCAGGATGTGCACTCTTGAGCAACGCCGCGACGCCCGTAAGGTGAGGAGTCGACATTGAAGTCCCTGACAGTACATTGTAAGCGGCGGCGGACTTTGCCACGGGATCGAGAGATGCATTCCATGCGGCGAGGATGTTAACGCCGGGCCCGATGATATCAGGTTTGAGAATTCCACGGCCTATGTAGGCAGGCCCCCTGCCGGAAAATCCAGCAACAATTGGGGCATTCTTATCCCCAATGCTTGTTCCTTTAAACACAAGGCTTGCCACTGGCTGAGCGGTTGATTCCACGTATGATCTTAATCGAAGGCCGCTTTCTGCCGATATTGATGCTGTTGGAAGACCAAGAAAATCAGCGAACGTGACATTGGCGTCGTATTCCATATTAGCTAAAATCACTGCAGCAGCGCCCAACTCTTTCACGGTCCGTGCTTTCTCTCTGGGGCCGGAGAATCCGCCCAAGAAACAAAAGACAATTTTGCCATCAAATCGGACGTCGTCCAACAATTTGTCACAAGTTGGGGAGAACGGGAAAACAAGCTCTAAATTTGTGATGTTGGCTCCCAAAGGTGGGAAAGCGGATTGCCCTGGAATTTCCTGCTTGTCTCCGAGCACAACCGATACGTCGAGTGTTCGATCATGAGTACCAGCACCTACGGTCAGCGCCCAAGGTATGTCATTCGACACCGTGTTTGGTACGGGACCGCTATTCCCAGCCGCGACGCTAACGAAAATCCCTTTCTGGATGGCTGAATACGAGCCGATGGCAATGCTGGACCTGTTGAATTCTCTCCCTGGAGGAAACCCTAGGGATAATGAAATTATATCCACCCCGTCGGCGATGGCGGCATCCATACCTGCAATTACATCACTTTCAAAGCAACCTGTTCCATCACACACACTGTATATGGCGACATGAGCAAGAGGGGCAATGCCACTCGCTGTCCCATTGGCTAACCCAAAGAGATTAGCATCGTTTACGAAATTCCCGGCGGCTGTGGCACAAGTGTGTGTCCCGTGTCCGTCGGGATCTGCTGAATCGGAGGAGGACGCATTGCGGAAAGTTGTAGCCCCAATAACCTTATTATTGCATACCACACGGGATTTGGAATCACATGTTCCCTTCCACTTCTTCGGCGGGGGAGGAATTCCTTCAGGGCTAAAGGACGGGTGGTCGGGGCTGATTCCGGTATCCAGGACACCGATGATGACGCCTTTACCGTAGTTGGAAGCATTCCAGAACCCCGAATTCTGATTAAGCCCCAAGAAATTGGGTGTGTGCGTTGTGAACAATTCTAAAACCTCTTCTTTATGAGCTGCAACGAATCCTTTCTTTTGTTTCATAGCTTCGACATCTTTTGCCGACAACTTTGCAGCAAAACCCGTAAACACATGATTGTATCGATGTATGATCTGCGGTGCTGCTAGTTGGCCTTGGGATTGTGAGGCTATGGAGGATGTGGGCATAAAGGAATCATAGAAGCTATGCAAATCAGTTGTTTGGTGATTTGGGTCTAAGTAGACGATGTAGGTTTCTAATGCATTTTCGGCAGCAAGGAATTGATGAAAATTATGTAAGAAAATGACGGCCAAAAAAAGAGATAATCCCATTCTTAGAATAAAAAGATATGTTCTTTTTCTTTTTTTTTGATAAAGTGATAGTCCAAATCAATTATCGCCTTTATATATACACTCGGAGGATTAATAATTTCACCAATAACTCTGTCTTCGGATATGGCATGAATCATTATTGACCATCGTTAAATATGTATTTATGGTAATTAAATTCTTATGAAAGAATCTCTGAACTGTATTAATTTCATGGTGCTTGGGATGGATATTTTCAAGATTTTGATGCAATTTTCCATTAATGACTTGATTCTAATATTTTATTAGGGATAATAATGCCGTTAATTACTTCTCTATACAGTATTTAATAGATGTCTACATATATTATTTATCTAAAAAAAAAGATGTCTACATATATTGATTGAGAATCTTTTATGATAAATCAAATTGTATGTACCAAATGCAGTTGCCTTGAGTGGTATGGGGCTCTGGCAGCTTAAGCAAAGGTCTCTAGTTCGAGCCTTTGTATATGCAGAATTCTGCTTTGGGAGGGCAACCCTTCAATGCCCATCCTCGAAGGATTAGTCTTGGGCCAATGAGGCCTGAGGATACCATGGTATTCACATAAAAAAATTGTACGTGCGCACGTCTTTGGAAAAAACTCTAATGGTCCCATAATTCTGTTCGTTTTCCCAAATCATCTCATAAAAAATGAATTAACCTAATTCATCCGATAACTATCCTAATTTTTGCTCAATCCATCATACCCACCCCTAATTATGATTAATGTTGATGTGACGGCAGATTAGTGCTTAATGTGGTTAACGTGGCAGCACCAATTTGCTGCCACGTCAGCATTAATCGTCATTAGGGATGGATAGGATGTATTGGGTAAAAATTAACATAGTTATGGGATGAATATGGCATGAATCATTACTGACCATCGTTAAATACTCCATCCGTCCCATTAAAAGTGGTCACTATTCCTTTTTGGGGTGTCCCATTAAAAGTGGTCACTTTCCCTTTTAAGTAAATTAGATTAACATAAACATGATTAAAAACCCCACAATAATGACAATTGTAATTTCTGCACAAAGTCCCTATATATGTTTAACCATTAATATCTCAAAATGGGTATAAATAAAAATTATATAAAATATATATTCTAAAACTATACGATTAGACGATTCCAATAAGATCACAGTTGACTATTTTTGTCTTTCTACATCATTACGATAACATTAAGTCAAAGTTAAATAATAAATATGGTTAAAAGTCAAATGTAACCATTATAAATTAGATGTATGAATTAGTCAAATTTACTCACACCACTTTAACTACTAAATCCAACTACCTAAATTCCCGTGCCCAAAAGAAAGGGGCCACTTATATTGGGACGGAGGGAGTATGTATGTATGCTTATTAAAATTATTATGAAAGAATCTCTCAATTGTATTAATTTCATGGTGCTTGGGAAGGATATTTTCAAGATTTGGGTGCAATTTCCATTAAAATTTTGATTCTAATAATATTCTATTAGGGATGGTAATGCCAGTAATAGTCTCCATGCGACATAAAATTCTATTATGTCAATCGGCCGGTTATGATGGGATTATTTTAAGAGAGATTTTATACAATAACTGGAGGAAAAAACGCCCCGATTTTTGGCATTATTTCTATATATAGTAGATGCCTAAATTATATTGATTGAGAATCTTATATGAAGTATAATATAAATCAAATTTATGTGCGCGTCTTTTATAAAAAGTTCACTACGTGTATTGCTACTTTAACTAGAGAAAAAAACTCCCCGTTTGGATGCATAATAAATTATAGGGGGGAAAAAAGCAATTTAATTTTATAAGTTTTTTTTAATTTTTAAAATCATCCGAAAAATATCGAATTAGACGAATTCGACCCATAACTATCCTAATCATCGCTGAACTCGTTCATGAACCCAATTTTTTTGCCAATCATCGTCGAACCTGTCCATTAGCTAATCATTTACTCAAACATTGTTAATTACGTCCTAAGGTAGGAAACCAAGTAAGGTTGTGCTGATTGTTGCTGAAGGAAACCAAAACTAATGAACCATCGGTTGCGGTCGGGTGGTGAGAAAGAGACCGTAAAACTTCGATACTTGGAACACCCGATAGCAAGGCAGCCAAACCCAATATATGAGGTTTGTTGTTTAATTTTATTTACGGAAGTATGTTGGACATTTTTTTGATAAATGGATTCGTAACCCGTCATGTGGAAGTGGAACAAATCTTACGATTATATGAGCAAACAATCATCTCATCCATTACTGCAAAGTGGAACAAACGTCTCACCCATCATGTGGAAGTGCCAGCCAAATCTTCCAGTAACCCGTCCAAAAAATCCAAGCTGAAAGAAAATCAAAGCCAATGAATTCACTACTCGCAAAAACATTTCCAAAACTACCATATCCAACTAAGTGTTGGGGCCATGTGGAATAATGGGCCGCGAAAGAGCTATTGGGCCATAAGACATGGGCCGGAAGAAAGAGGAAGTCCAAAAAGAAGATGGGCTCAAGATTGGTAAGGCCGAAAGTACATAGTAAACCGAAGGGAGGAAATCGAAGCTGATGAAGATTTCGGCCGAAATGGGAAGAAACAGCCGAAACCTAAACAACCGAATTGAAGAGAGAAAAAATTCGGCTCAGAGGAGTTAGCCGGAGAGCGGTTATTCCAGCTCCGGCTATAAATAGGGGTCGACACACTCAAAATCAGAGAGATCAATCCAACCCCCAAATTACTTTTATCAATTTTAATTCCTTGTTATCTTTACTGCTTTCTTTACAGCTTTCCTTTACAGCTTTCCTTAGAATCTAGCCTAGTTTGTAGCGGTTACCATTTTCCAAATCCACCGTTGCTCCTTAGCAGCTGGTAGTTTGGTTCCCTGTTTACGGTGAATTCCGCCGTTGTTTCTTAACAACAGGCAGATTCTCCGTTGTATCTTGTTATTGTTGATCAATTCAAGGAAGATTCATTCAATTGTGGGCGCATTATTGTTAATCCGAACCCGTAATCGGTTTGATCCTTTTCCGGTAGCCTCCCTTGAGGAGAAAAAGGTCCTTGGCTACACCCGAGCCAAACAGTGGCACGCCCAGTGGGACGCAAAATGGCGTTTGAACAAGCAACTCCAGCAGCAAACACGGCGGCGAGGACTGATTTGCCGCCGATTCAGGAAGAGCGCGCACCAGAAGCCGGAGAATTCCCCCCAGGGTTCCCCGGACCATCACATTTCCATAATCAGGAGTTTTCGAACGATGATTTAACCCCGCGATTCCGAGATCAGGTTCAATTTATGGTGGAGGTGGCGGTTACTAACTCAGTTCGTCAGATCGAAGGAAATATTCTGGCAGCAATGCCAGCCATGTTTAGAGCCGAAATCGCGAGGAGTATGTATCCGATGGGAGCGCAGCAAGCTCCGGTGGCGCAAAATCCACCGCAAAATCCTCACAATTTTCAACAGCAGGCCTTTAGGCCGCCAGGAGGGCATGGAGCTCGGCCTTTTGTTCCTCCGCAACAGAGGTACGATCAGCAACAGAATCAACCGCCTCAACCAGCTGCTCAACCGCCTGCTCCAGTGGTTCAACAACAATACGCACCGCTTCAGCAGAATCCACCACAACTGGTTGACAGAGAGCTTATTGCTGAGATTATTCGCACACAGTTTGGGAATCTCATCGGCCAGGAGAATAGGCCGATGTATCGGAAACCTTATCCAGATTACATTGAGGAGCAGTATCCACTACCTAGAGGGGTGAAGGTTCCAGATTTCAACACTTTTTCTGGAGAAGTCGGCCGCTCTACCATCGAGCATATCGGCCGATTTACAGCTCAATGTACCAGAATCGCACAAAATGATTTTCACAAGCTGATATTGTTCAGTTTGTCATTAACTGGCCCAGCATTCGAATGGTACATTAACTTGCCAGCGGGATCGGTCAATACTTGGGCCGAAATGGAGCGGTTATTCCATGACCGATTCTATAATACAAGTCCGGAAGTCTCGGTAGTTGATCTGACGTCAACCAAGCAGAAGGCGTCTGAATCGGTTACTGAATTCATTGAAAGATTTTATGCAGTGAAGGCTCAGGTGAAGACAATGCTGCCTGAGCATGAATATATTCAAATCTTAAAGCAGAATTTGAAGTTTGCTATTAAGGACAGATTGATGGTAACAAGACCGAGGACAGTAGCCGAATTGACGGCTGAAGCAATAAGGATGGAGACATATTTGGCGGAACAGACGGCTTTCAAATCAAGCCGAAGTCAAAGTGGAAGGTCACAACCTATCCAGTCAGCTGCCTCATTTGCTGAATCTCTGGATAGATGTGAAATTCAGGAAGAATACAATACGGAAGATGTTCCTGCATTAGCCGAGGTCGCAAGGGCAGAGTTAATCATAAAAAAGCCTATGACTTGTCCAGCACTTCGGCCAGCTAGAGGCAAGGAGAAAGAAGGAGGAGATGAATCTCAAAGGTTTTACTCTTTCGACTTGTCACAAATGGACGAAATATTTGATTATTGCCAGAAGAACGGATTGCTAGAGTTTAAAGGAAACCATCCACAGCCTACCAAGGATCAGTTGGAGGCTGGATGGTGCAGATTCCACGGATCAGCCACTCATTCCACGGCTATTTGTGGGCATTTTAGGAAGCTGATTCAGAAGCATGTCGATGATGGGAAGTTGAAGTTCCCAGAGAGGCTCATGGCAATTGATAAGAATCCGTTCCCAGTTGCCAACATGGTGATGGTGCAGCCCAACCAGAATAAATCGGTGCATGACCGATTGGGGGATCAAACATCATCTAGCAAGAGTTCTGTGCACGATCGGCTTGGGGATCAGTCATCGGCTCAGAAGTCAGGAGTATGGAAAAGGCTAGGATCTCCGAAGGGAAAAGAGAAAGTTACAGATGTTTTTGACCGATTGGGGAATTATGAGGTGAAAGAATGGATCAAGCAATCGGAGAGATATCAGGAGATCGAGGTCGGAGATAAGAGTGAGAGACCAACGTTGAAAATCATAACCAACGGATGGGACTCAGAGATGAAGTTAACAGCCGATAAACAGAATGGAAAGACTGTGATACAGATCACAGTTCCTGAAGAAGCTGTTAGCCCCGAAATGAAAAAGCTTAGAAGGCCACCAGCAAATACTCAGGTAGGCCGATGGGTCCGAAACTCTCCAGAAAGAAGGCATTTCGATCAACGCCGATATGACCATTCAGCTTGGAGGGCAGAGGAGAGAAAAGTCCCAAAAGGAAAGGGATCATATCGTACTTTCAAACGAAGAATGCAACGGCTTAAAGCAGCTGCTGTTTCTGAGCAAGAGGAGTATGATATGATGCATATGGAAGAGGACTTCCCTGATGACTGTTCGTTCTCGGGAGGACGAATACTCAATAGGGTATTTTCGGCTCGTTTGAGGTCCGAATCAAAAGAAGAGAGGAAGCCGAAAGAAGGACAGGATCGGCTGAAGAACAAAACTGAATTTCGGCCAAAAGTAATACAGCCGAAAATTGAAAGTGAGCAGCCGAAATCGAAAGAAGAATGGAAGCCTAGACCAGTCAGAACCAGGGAGTGGAAACCAAAGACAACTATCATTCCGAATAGTGATACACCCCCTGTTGGGCAGTTTAAGTTCGACTTCGGATCTAGCGCGAATATGGTAACGGTAACCACCGAAGAGAAAGAGGAGTACTGGTCGGATTCCGAACCAGCGGTGGTTTTCTGTCAAAAGGATGGAGAATACTATGGTGATGAAGAACCCATAGTGGATTTTTGTTTCGATAAACTTGAGGTATTTCGGCCGGAAGCCGAAATAGAGAAATCGTTTGAGGAAGGATATAAAGCATTTGTTCCAGAAGCTCAACCAGGTACGATTTTGCCTCCAACTGCGAAGATGTCCCAGCATGTGAGGCCTTTATACGTTAAAGGTTAGGTCAATGGGAGACCACTTAGAAGAATGTTTATCGACGGTGGAGCCACAGTTAATATCATGCCGCTATCCACGCTAACGAAGATAGGCCGTTCGAAGGAAGATTTACTCCCTACGAGAATGAAGGTAATGAGTTTTGTGGGGGCTCAAACTGCGGCTGAAGGATGTATATTGGTGGATGTAACGGTCGGAACAATATCAATTCCGACCATGTTCTTCGTGGTAGATGCAGAAGTCCCGTATGCGGCCCTATTAGGCCGATGCTGGATTCATACATCCCGATGTTTGCCATCAACGCTTCACCAGAAAGTATGGTTCTGGAAGAAGGATGGCACGGTAGAAGAAGTAGATGGGGATCAACCTCCATTTCCAGTCAGCTCAGCCGGACGAATTGATGCGGTGTTATATGAAGAACCGATTCAACCATTCCTAGCAGTGGTAGGGGATCGGTACCCGCAGGTGATCGAGTGTGATTGGACAGATTTGGGGTTTGAAATCAGATACCAGGCCGATGAACGGCCAGTCGAAGAAGAAAGTAAATGATGGAGGCACAACCGAATCAAGCGACCGAGTTCGAATCGGCCGAACTCGGAGTTTCAGACGACAAAGCAGGATGGAGCGATTTAATAGACGCAATTCCAAAGCGAACGCCGGATTTCAGAGCTCAAGACCCCTTGAAAATGGTCAATGTTGGTACAGACGAACACCCGAGGGAGATCCCGTTGAGTGCGAATCTTGATCAGCAGATGACAAGCCGATTCAAGGAGGTTCTAGTCGAATTCAAGGATTGTTTCGCATGGGACTATACGGAGATGCCAGGATTGGAGCGGTCGATTGTAGAGCACAGACTGCCTATTAAAGAAGGGTTCAGGCCGCATAAACAGCCGGCCAGGAGGGCAGCGCCCGAATTAGTCCCAAAAATAAAAGAAGAAATAGAAAAGTTGTTAGCGGCCGGGTTTGTTAGGCCAGCTAAATATGTAGAATGGCTATCAAATATTGTTCCTGTAATAAAGAAGAATGGAAAATTGAGAGTTTGTATCGATTTCAGGAATCTTAATATAGCCACTCCGAAAGATGAGTATATGATGCCTGTTGTTGACTTGTTGATTGATTCGGCCGCAAAACAGGGGATGCTATCTTTCATGGATGGATATTCAGGATATAACCAAATTTTTATGGCCGAAGAAGACATTCACAAGACTGCATTTCGGTGCCCTGGCGCCATAGGGATATATGAATGGGTGGTGATGCCATTCGGACTGAAGAATGCAGGAGCTACATACCAGAGAGCCATGAACTATGTTTTCCATGACCTCATAGGGGATTGTGTTGAAGTCTATATTGATGACGTCATGGTCCGATCCAAAGATATTGAAAGCCACTTGAACGATTTGCGGAAGGTGTTCACGAGGATGAGGCTGCATGGAGTCAAGATGAATCCAGCCAAGTGTGCTTTCGGAGTACAGGCAGGAAATTTTCTCGGGTTCCTGGTACATAACAAAGGAATAGAAGTTGATGCGAACAAAACCAGGGCTATCCAAGAAGCCAAACCTCCACATGATAAGAAGAGTCTACAAAAGTTTCTTGGAAAAATCGGTTTTTTGAGACGATTCTTAGCAAATGCGGCTGGAAAGTCGAAACCACTAACCGATTTATCGAGGTTAAAGAAGGAAGAGGAGTTCAAATGGGGAATCGACCAACAAAAGGCCTTCGAACAATTGAAGCAGGATTTGATGAATCCACCTGTGTTGGTTCCTCCAATTTTAGGACGGCCATTGAAGTTGTATATAGCAGCGGCCGAAGAATCCATTGGAGCATTACTGGCGCAAGAAGACGATGAAGGAAGGGATTGGGCGATTTACTATCTTAGCCGAATCCTAAGGGACGCCGAAGTAAGGTACTCGCCGATTCATAAACTATGTTTAAGTCTTTATCATGCATACCAGAAATTAGAATATTATATTCAACCAAGGCAAGTGATAGTGGTAGCTTCGGTTGACATAGTTAAGATTATGATGAATGATCTGGTCAGTAGCCGAAGAATGGCCAAATGGGCCATGAAGTTAAATGCATACGATTTGAGATATCAACCTTTGAGGGCTATGAAAGGACAGATTGTAGCCGATTTTCTGGCTGATCATGTGATGCACCCGATAACCGATGACATCGATCATCAGGATCGGCCGAAAGAAGTTGGTGAGATAGGAATTGTATACTTGCAACAATGGGTAATGACATTTGATGGTTCTAAAGCCGCTTCAGGAGTTGGAGCAGGGTTTACCCTACAAACACCGGAGGGCAAGATATACAAATATTTCGTGCAACTGCCAGAGTCATATACGAACAACCAAGCCGAATATAAAGCGTTAATTTCGGGATTACAACGGTTGATAGAAGAAGGAGTCAAAGCAATCATTGTCAAAGGGGACTCGCAAGTAGTTGTTCAGCAATTGTTAGGCGATTTTTCGGTTAAGAGTTCCCAGTTGATTAGATTGTATGAAGAGGCAGTTACTTTGTTAGAAGAATTTGATGAAGTGTACATTGAATATATCCCGAGAGAAAAGAACGAAGAAGCCAATGAATTGGCTCAACATGCAGCTAAATATCGGTTGATGCCGATAGCAGGAAATGTAGAAGTACGTTTGGCCGAAACAGAGAAGGCCGAATGGATAAAAAAGATAGCACAGATATTAGAAGATCCTTCGGAGGCTAATCCAGCCGAAAAACGGAAAGCGATGGACTTCGTCATAATAGGAGGATTATTATTCAAGCGTGCTATTGATGGAATATTGCTCAGATGCGTCGGAGAAGAAGACGCTAGAAGGGTAATGGGAGAGGTTCATGAAGGAATATGTGGTGCGCATCGGGCAGGAAAATCGATGAAGTGGAGTATTATTCGGCTGGGATATTATTGGCCGAATATGGGTCCTGATTGTGAAAAATATGCAAGAGGATGCACCGAATGTTAAAAACATGGGCCGATTCAGAAGTTACCGGCCGAAGAATTACATATAATGATCAAACCATGGCCATTCAGAGGATGGGCCATGGACATCATAGGAAAAGTTCATCCCTCTTCGTCGAAAAGACATGAGTTCGTGCTAGTGGCAACAGATTACTTCACAAAATGGGCCGAAGCTCAGGCGTATGTCAGCATTTCACAAGAGGAGGTGATTGAGTTTATTAAGAGACAGTTGATTTATAGATTCGGGATCCCACAGACGATTCTAACAGATAGAGGAACTGTATTTGTGGGAGAAAAGGTCAAGGCCTTTGCAGACGAATACGGGATAAAAATTGTGCATTCGTCACCATACTACCCGCAAGGAAATGGACAAGCAGAGGCCACAAACAAACAGCTAATAGGAATTATAAAGAAAATGGTTGAAGATCAACCAAGAAAATGGCACGAAAAGTTATCTGAAGCACTGTGGGCCTATCGAAATGCCAAAACCTCAGCTACTGGGTTCACACCATTTCGGCTAACTTATGGAATGGATGCAGTATTGCCAGCCGAAATAACAGTGCCGACATTGAGAACAAGCCAGGCGGATTCAATGTCGGCCGAACAGTATGATCGTGCGATGAAAGATGAGTTATTGGAGATAAATTCCAATCGGGTGCAGGCCTTTGAGAATTTGCAGAAAAATAAAGATATTGTGGCCGATTGGTACAATAAGCGAATTCGTCTTAAGCGGTTTGAAGTTGGAGACTTAGTCTGGAAAGTTATATGGCCGCCCAAGCAGAAGGATGGCCGATTAGGTAAGTGGAGTCCCAATTGGGAGGGACCATTTATTGTTCATACAAGATTACCGAATGGAGCGTACGTTTTGGTGGACGAAAATGGTGAGCAGATGTCAAATCCAGTTAATGTGAGATACATGAAGAAATATTATCCATCAGTATGGGATTAAACATTAAGCGATGCGAAAAAGTAAAGATTTTATTGCATGAGCGAATAAGTACAAAGAGGGTGCTACTTCGGCCGAAAGCGGCGTCGATAGCCCGAAATTACGATATACAAGGGAAACGTCCTGGGCTAAAACGGCTAGAAAGAGGCAGAGGCAAGTGGGATCTGAAGTGGTAGATGGCCAGCATTCATTCCCAAGCCCAAATTCTTCTAGCCGGCGAGAGAATAGATGGCTGTGCCAAGAAAGCCAACTCCCAGACCAGGAAGAAGAAAATTTTAATCTGCTCCAGCAAGGATACCCCCTTCTTAGCATTGAAGATAGGGACGAAATTCGAGGGGTATGGCCTTCGGAGCTTAGAAAATAATTCGGTCCCATAGAAAGGCGCGATTATTATTCGACCGCCCAAGACTTTGGGACCGATATTAGTAAGATTACGACGGGTCACAACAACAAGAGGGGATAGAGCAGAGCCCGAGTATGACCGTCGGAATACATGTTGAGAAAAGTGTGGGAAGTTCCCAATTTATATGAAGATAATGGTGAAAGGATTAGTTGAACTCGCGCTGCATATAAAAGGGGCTTTCGGCTTATAAGTAAAGGACCAACCGAAGAGCCAACGGGCCAAGGGGGCCAGGGAGGAGAAGGAATTAAAAGCATCGAGATGTTCATGACTGGTGTTTGCGAGATTATGGAACAAGAAGTGAAGAGGAGTTGGTATTTATAGAGAAAAATGGAGAGATGTCAGTTACAACAAAAAAAAGGAAACGTAAAGAGAAAAGCATTGATTACGGAAGAAACGTTTCAAGAATCCCAATAAAGCTGCAGAAGATAATATTGTATCAGAAAATATCCTTGGGAACAAGGAAGAAACAGGCGAAATAAATCCGCAAAAAGACAAACATTTTATAATGGGCCGATTAAGTATACAGAGCGAATCGGCCGAAATAAAAGCCAAGAGTACAGTAAGGGGGGATATTATTACATCCAAAAAAGAAAATAACAACAACAAAGTTCAATCTCCACTCAAATCATAAGCAATGTCTTCACCGAAGTCACTGGTAAGAGGAGCGGCCGAAGTACTAGTAGAAGTTGGATCCAATACCGATTGAAACTCCCGATACGATCGAGCTTCAGCTTCGGCCGAAACCAGAGGATCATCGGGTTGGGACGAGAAAAGCTTGTCGGTAGTGTCTTCGAAAGGATCACACGGAGCATCTAAGAAGAGAAATTAAAAGAAAATGAAGACATAATCATCGAATATCGTCAGGATCAAAAGAACAAATTAAATATTACCAGAATTCTTCAGATTATCCCCTGAAGGAGGATTGACGAGAAGGTTATCAGAAGACATTGAAGTATTTGGCGCCGAAGGAAGTTGAACCGCGACAGAACGAATCTGATCAAGCGCCTTCTGAGTGTCTGACCACAAGTCACGGAAAACATTAAGGACGGTGTCACTGAAGGATAACCTCAAAGCAAGGTAGTCTGTTGTCTCTTTAAGACTAGCAAGTTTGTCCCGCGGAGCTTGAGCAGATTTGTGGAGCTCCTTTATAAGTCCTTGCAAGTGAGCCGATTCTTGGTCAACTTCGGCTAAGGCATTCTTCACACCTTGTGCCTCATGTTGAAGACGGCTGATTTCATAGTCAATGGCGGAGAGACGATTCAAATAATTGGATCTGAGGCCATCATTGGCCGACAATTGACTCATATAAGAATGATAGTCAGAAGCATGCTTGTCAAATTCCGCCCTGTGAAAGGTAAGGGAAGCATGTTCATCTTCAAGTGTTTTGCGAAAGACCAAGAGGCTGGGAAGCTCCATGTCTATCCGTAATAGACAGGTGAACATTGCATCAACGACTTTGGACAAGCCAGAGACCAGAAGATCTTGAGGAAAAGTCCGCTTGATATAAGAGATAAGCAATAGGATAGGCCTGGTCTGAACGGAGAAGGCGTTGGATGGTTCAGAAATCAAGAGTTCAAGCTTATCCAAGCAGGCTTTAAAAGAACGAGGAAATTCCGATGAAGAAGAAACAAATGAAAGGGAAAAGAAATCATCTAGAACATCCTTATCCGGGAAAGATGAAGGAGGATTAACATTGCCAACGGCCAATTCTCCCAGCCGAGTGTGTACAGGGGAGGGGTTAGGAATAGAGGCAATAGAAGAAGAGGGAAGAGCTACGGCTAGAGAAGTAGTCGAAATGGGAGCAGCCGAACCAGTGTTGCCACCCTCAGGTGTTCGAGAAGTCAATCCCAGCCCCATATCGGCCGAAGGAATGGGAGTGGTACTGGAAGTGATAGTCGGGTCCTCATCAATAGGATCAAGGGCCGTAGATGAGGGATTAGGTGATTCGGAAGGGCCGGAAGAGACGGTAACTCGAGGAGCCTAGAGGAAAAAAAAAAAGGGAGATAAATATTAAAGGGAAGATGGTGAGGAAAAAAAATAATATAGAAGAAAAGAACGGCAAGAGACCTGATCAGCAGACGAGGCCGAACCCGGAAGAGGCGAACGGGCCGAACGTCGCAGCGTCTTGGGTGCTGGTTCTTTTTTCGACTTCCCTGAACCAGAAGTAGCACGTTTGCGTTTTCCGGAAGTAGCGGGAGCAGACGAAATACGCGGATGAGGGGGAAGAGAGGAAACATCATCCAAAGCAGCCCCTGCAAAGCGAAAGAAAAAGGGGAAATTTGAGAAAAATATACGATACACAATAAAAAGAAAGCCGAAAGACTTACTAAGTAAAGGAAGTAGAGGGTCATCCTCTTGAGAAGAGCAGGAGTAATCAGGGGCTGAACCAACAACCGAAAACATCATAATACCTGGAAAGCCGCAAGAAACAAGGAGGCTCTGCAAGTTAGTGCCAAAATTAGCATAAGAAAGAGCTTTTTCCCACCAGGTATCGAAACGCTCAGTTGAAAGACCAGGGCGGACGTCGAAGGAACGAACTTCAAAGTTGCAAATCCGGAGGGCCCAGGTACGACAGAGATTTCGGCTGTTCTCAGAGCCGAATCCTTTGAAGGATTTGCTGTATCGATTTGGGTCTCCATAGAGAGGAGCAACCACATCCTGAACAAAGCCGAATTGACGGCTAACTAAGTGAGGATTGTAAACCTCAGAAGGGATAGAATGGTCAGGGGGAACGAACAACGAGCAGTTGAAAATGTGACGAGGAATGATACAAGCATTCCAGACTTGAGCGAACGCCTTCGGAAGGGGTCTACCGAAAGGGGGAGTGTTGATAGCCGAAACCCAACTATCCGGAGTGCCAGAATAGAGGTGGCAGGAAGAAGGACCAAGTGGGGATCGGCTCATGAAATAGTAGATCCATTGTTCAGTGCGCATTTCAGGAAACCGAACCCCGAAAAGATCGTTAGCAGAAGGATGGGTAGTTTCGAAAGGTTGAGGTTCAAAAAGGGACATATCCCTGAAATGCCATACCAGCCAGAGGTGAAGGAACCAAAGAGGACCGTGAGATCGACTAGAGTGGCCGTCGGCCCATCCATGAACTAAGGAAGACATGCCAGAATATAGATGCGCCAAGAAATAGTCGGCGAGAGGCAAATGATTCTTTTTCATAAGGGCCTTGGCCAGAGGGTAGGTCTCAAGAACAACATTCTTGGCAGGGGCGCACCAAAAGAATCGGCTGAGGAAGTGCATCATAAAAGCCACAGATTCGTCCTCAGAGAATTCGGGCTTATTCCCACGATACTTGTTAATCCATGAAGCAAAGGTGAGCCCGGAAGCAAAGCCGGTGTTCTTCGTGTTAGGCTTGTCGGAGTCAGTAACACCTAAGACGGGCTTTCCAAGAGAGGGCAAGTCCAGAAGAAGCTTAACATCCTCGATGGTTGGAGTCATCATACCCCATGGGAAACAGAAGCAGTTGATGGATGAGTTCCAGAAGCAAAGAAGGGCCTGAATGTAATTGTAAGTAGTAGGAAAGGGTTGAGTACTCAGCTTAATCAAGTGAATAATGCCAGAGTTAATCCAACCTAATCCACAATGAGGAAGGGCCCTTTCGAACCAGGCAACATGTTCCTGAGTCACCAACGGCCAAGTATTGAGAGGGCCGAAAAGCTTGACAGAGAAATAGTCCGAAAACAAGGGGATCGTCTTCGGTTCCCCAAAAAGAACAGAAGCAGAAATCGTGGCCTCAGCTGAAGTCGCAAGAGGCCCAAGAGTAACGAGGCCATCATCAATAAGACGGAGCGAAGAAGTTTCAATTAGGGAATCTTCAGCATCTTTGATTTTTTGAGAGGAGGGGGAAAGAGTCGGTTGCGCCATCGATAGAAAAAGAGGCGAGAAGACGAAGGGAGAATGAGGAAACAGGAAGGGGGAAAATGGTTATAAAAACAAAAGTAAGGGCAAACGAAAAGGCGTAGAAGGACGTGACCGGATATTAAGGAGGAGTTAGCGCACGAAGAGGAAGAGAGAGAGAGAAGTTACTTGGGCTCTTTCGCATGGAAGCAATTCGCCCAAGTAAGGAGGGCATCTGTTGGGGCCATGTGGAATAATGGGCCGCGAAAGAGCTATTGGGCCATAAGACATGGGCCGGAAGAAAGAGGAAGTCCAAAAAGAAGATGGGCTCAAGATTGGTAAGGCCGAAAGTACATAGTAAACCGAAGGGAGGAAATCGAAGCTGATGAAGATTTCGGCCGAAATGGGAAGAAACAGCCGAAACCTAAACAACCGAATTGAAGAGAGAAAAAATTCGGCTCAGAGGAGTTAGCCGGAGAGCGGTTATTCCAGCTCCGGCTATAAATAGGGGTCGACACACTCAAAATCAGAGAGATCAATCCAACCCCCAAATTACTTTTATCAATTTTAATTCCTTGTTATCTTTACTGCTTTCTTTACAGCTTTCCTTTACAGCTTTCCTTAGAATCTAGCCTAGTTTGTAGCGGTTACCATTTTCCAAATCCACCGTTGCTCCTTAGCAGCTGGTAGTTTGGTTCCCTGTTTACGGTGAATTCCGCCGTTGTTTCTTAACAACAGGCAGATTCTCCGTTGTATCTTGTTATTGTTGATCAATTCAAGGAAGATTCATTCAATTGTGGGCGCATTATTGTTAATCCGAACCCGTAATCGGTTTGATCCTTTTCCGGTAGCCTCCCTTGAGGAGAAAAAGGTCCTTGGCTACACCCGAGCCAAACACTAAGGTAATCAAGGACAAATAAAAGGCCAATTCATTTCGATATTTTGGTTTGGTAATAGCCTCTTACATATCCATATTTTGTAGTAATTAGTATTAACTATACATATATATATATATATATTGTATAAATATGTGCACATATTCCAAGTGTAGCACGTACTGTCGTAGTCAATATCCACATTGGATGGAAGCAGTAGAGCATCCTCAACAAAGAACTCACTTCATGTGTTCTTTCATCTCTTTCCTTAATGACAACTCAGCTTTTACTGCCACATCAGCTAAAGAACTCATTCTCTTTTTTTCATTCACATCAAAGAACTCATTTCTAAAGTTCTTCCCCCTCTCTCTCCAATATTATTTAATATAATACTCTTAATAAAGAATTATTCTTTCAATTATTTGTAGAATATATAGATAATATATTTATTATTTTATTTTACATCAAAAATTATTTTTTAATAAAATATAAATTTTTTATTTGCACATAATATTTTTAAAAAATATATTTTTCCTTACATCAGTAATATGAATAATTACATCAAATAAATATATATAAATATATCATTACAATTATAAAAATAATTAATTTATTGTGACCAAAATTAAAGTAAGTGCAGTATAAAACTATTCTTATTTTAAACTAAATATTTAATGATAATTATAATAATAAAATTTAATGAAAATAAAAATATATGTAATAATATATATACAAATATTAAATATTTAAATAATATATAAAAAATTTTGGGGAAAGCAATAATATATAAAATTAATACATTTAGTACTTGTATTAGTTTAAACACCAATTTTTACTTTCGAAGGAAATTAAACATCTTTGAAAACAGCCGGCCAGTCAGCCACCTTATCTACACTTCGTTCAATAACTAACAAATTTACAGTAACACATAGTATATAATTGTAAATACGACCAACTTCATTCAGTAAACACAACCAACATACAAATTTTAGAATTTGGTTTGGGAGCTGAATGAGTGCTTTAAATGTGCTGAGTGTTTTTATACAAACCCCAAATTTTATCAAAAATTTTTTGTCGCTAAATTCTTGTATAATACTTACTTTATGAGGATGTTTGGGAGTCAGCAGATCCGCTAGCAGATAGCAGATTCGGAGAGAGAACTGTGAGAGAATATGCTCTTCCAATATGCTATATGCTACCAAATATGCTTGCTCTCAAACATACTCTATATCTAAAATCATGTACGTTACAATAAATGATGCAGGTTGGTTTTTGTCACTAAAACAAAAAAAGTTGCCCATAGATTATCGGGAAAAAAACCCATTAGTTCCATATATTTTTTCAATTTCCAAAACCATATCCTATAAATATCGAAATTAGACGAATCCGTCCATTAACTATCCTATAATTGTCGAACCCGTCCATGAATCAGATTTTTTCGTAAATCATCGCCGAACCCATCTATTAACTACCCTAATGGACGGGTTCGGCGATGATTAGCGAAAAAAACGGGTTCATGGACGGATTCGGCGATGATTAAGGTAGTTAATGGACGGATTCGTATAATTCGATATTTGTGAGATGGTTTTGGAAATTGAAAAAAATTATGTGACTAAATGGGTTTTTTTCCATATATCTGAATAACAAATAAAATTAAATTAACTAAATGAAATATTTAATTAATATTTTGATAGTTATTAATATATTAATTATTTAGTTAAAGGATTAATATGTATGCTGGTAAATTTATTTATACTAATATAATATAACATGAATTATAGCTTAAATAAATTAAGGGGGCGTTTGGCTCGAGGGATCCAAGATTCCCAGTGGGAATCTTGACTAGGGAATGTGATATGTCTGCGTTTGGTTCGCGGCATCTTTCGCGTAGGAATGTCACATTTCCACCTCGGTGGGAATGTTAGGGGTTTTGGGTGGGAATGTGATTCCCACCCAAGAGGCAGGTAATCTTAGATTACCACCTGAATTTTTCCTACTTTGATACTATTTGTCTTTTATACCCTTACTTTTTATAGTTCTTTTTATTTGATAAATTTAGATATTTGTATTTAAAAAATGATATATATATATATATGGAATTTAAATTTAAAAATCAATTGAAATTTTGTAAAATATTCAAACATGTTTTAAAATAAATATTATCATATTTTCTTAAAATTTATTTATCTTCTATATACAAAATAAAAATAATAAGAATTTTGTTACATTAAATTACTAATTATCATACAGTAAATTATATATACATAACTTTCTATATTTTTAAAAATAAATTGGTTTAAATATTTTCAATATTTTGTAGCAAAATGACATATTTATAAATTAAAATTCAGGGACATTATAGTAAATTAATTAGAAATGAAAATCTGAGATTCTCAATCTAACCAAACGCAATAATCTTAAAACACCAAAAATTAAGATTCCCGGTCATATCATATTCCCAGTAATCTTACATTCCCAGCAATCACATTCCCACTGGTAATCTAAGATCCATCCAACCAAACGCACTGTAAGAGTCCATTTGTATTGGCTTTTGAAAAAAACAGAAGCAGAAGTAAAACTCAAAAGCATAAGCATGTAAGTTTTGTGTTTGGAAATAATGTTTGAATAGCAGCTTTTTTCCAAAAGTTTGTTTGGATATGTAAAAATGAAAGTGCTTTTAGAATGAAATAATTACAAAAAGAACATGCTTTTTATATAGAAATAATATATATTTATATGTAATTTATATTAATTAGTAGGGCCATTTAAAACTTTTCACACATTACTAGGTGCTTTTGGCTTCTACTTTAATTTTCGGAGAAGCACCCCCTAGGTTGCTTCTTCCAGAAGCACTTTTGCAGATTTTCGAGGTACTTTTGCTTTTTTTCTAAAGCCAAAAACAAATACTATTTTTCACCAAAGTGCTTTTGACAGAAGCAAAAGCAAAAAATTCTTCAAAAAAAGCCATTCCAAACGCCCTCTTCCCGTTTGACGGCTTTTGCTTTAGGAAGCTTTAATTTGTGGTTAATGAAGGAACTAAAGGATCAACTAGAAGAGACCTTTTTTTACGTCGGTCAGAAGATGTCTAAATCAGTTTGAAGTTTTGAAGATTAAGTTTTTGTTGCCTTAGAAAGTCCTCCTTCCCCGAAAGAGTTCTGGTGCTGGCCAGTACATACTGGAGTTAATTACAGCCACTAGATCACTATTTATTTAAAATCAACGATGTAGATATGGTTAGGGTTTTTATGTAATTTTATAAAATTATATTATATATATGTTTTAACTTTCTACCGGTCATGATTACTTTCTCTGTTTTTTATTATTTGTTATAAATCCACAAAGCATGCAGTCCAATGCACATTGTAAATCATTAATAACTTAAGTTTGATATAAATAAAAATTCTAAAAGTTTGATATTTAAAAACTACATAACGAGACAAATCTAAAAGATCCCACTTAACTATATTTTAACTTATATAACTATGATAAAATTTTAAATTAAAGTGTGTGTGAACAGTATACGAAACCCCAATGGGACCCCAATGGGGCAAATAAAAAGAAACGGAGGAAATATATGACATTCTGTTTTTAACTACTTAACATTCTACCTACAAGTATGTAACATTCTGTTTTGAATTATATAACATTCTGTTATTATTATACTTAACATTCTATTTCAAATTACTTAAAGATTTTGTTTTGAATTACTTCACATTATGTTCTCAAACATCCAACATTCTGTCTTGTTGTATATACCATTCTTTTTTTTGTTATGACATTTTATACTTAACATTCTATTCCAAATTATTTAAAATTCTGTTCTGAATTACTCAACATTCTGTTATCAAACATCTAACTTTCTGTTATTATAGTTATACATGTTAAAATATAGCCAAGTGGGATCTTGTTAGATTCGTCTCGTCGAGTAGTTTATAAATATCACTTTTAGAATTTTTACTTGTACCGAATTGAGTTATTAATGATTTAAAATGTGCATTGGACTGCGTGTACTGTGAGTCCGTTGCAATTTTTAAGAAATGGAGGGAGTACAATATTCTGTAAAGAAAATAACGGAAAGTAATTATTCATCTATTTTCACATTATTTAAGTTCAAAAGGTACAATTACACATTTAATCTTACTATCAATCTAGACCATTGATTGAAAGTTTAATCTAAGGGCCAAGATGTATTCCAGTATATTCTGGAAAAAGTCTTTCAGTAGCCATTTCGCTCCTTCCCTACTTCTCTTTTTCGGGTGTGGTTCCCATGCTGGCACAGCATGTGCTGCAAGGTTTTATAACCATTGGATTTAAAACTAAATCAATGGATGAGATTGATTGTAGGGGTAAATATGTCATTATACATTTTAAGTTTAAAATTATAAAATTATAGTAATGATTACTTTCTTGACTTAATAATTCTTTTCACATATACATCTTTATTAGAGCATCTACATCCATATTCAATTAATAACTCACTTTTATCTTTCTCTCACTGCCACATCAGCTTTCCATCATCTCCAATATCTTTTTAATTCATTTCAATTAACTCACACATCCCTTCACCAATTAAAAATATTAAAATTTTATATTATTTATAAAAATTTCTATTTCCAAATAATTCAATTATTTTGGTATATAAAATATCAAATATTTTGTTGTTTTTAAATTTTGACATAATTTTTATATTAAAATATTAAACAATGTAAAATAAAACATACATAAATTGAACTATGGAATCATTAATACATTAATTCAAATAAATAAAATAGCAAACTTGTAATAGTATAATATAAATATAAAATATAATAACTCTAAATAACAGTAAATATAAATATATAATTTAAGGATGAAATAAAAAATTAAATAATACTAATAATTTATTTTGAATAGCTATTGTACAAAAATGCATGTTTCAAAAACAAAAATTTAAAAATAGCTGTGCAAAATATTGTAAAATTTAAGTAGACGATGAGGCTGAGTAGGATGCTGTGGGCATAAAGGAATCATAGAAGCTATGCAAATCGGTTGTTTGGTGATTTGGATCTAAGTAGACGATGTAGGTTTCTAATTAATGCATTTTCGGCAGCAAGGAATTGATGAAAATTATGTAAGAAAATGACGGCCAAAACAAGAGATAATCCCATTCTTAGAATAAAGATATGTTCTTCTTTTTTTTGGATAAATTGATAATCCAAGTCAAGAATCGCTTTATATATACATTCCGAGGACTAATTCACCAATAACTCTGTCTTCGGATATGGCATGATCATTATTGACCGTCGTTAAATATGTATTTATGGTAATTAAATTTTATGAAACAATCTCTGAATTGTATTAATTTCATGGTGCTTGGGAAGGATATTTTCAAGATTTGGTGCAATTTTCCATTAATATGATTCTAATATTTTATTAGGGATAATAATGCCGTTAATTACTTCTATACAGTATTTAATAGATGCCTAAATATATTGATTGAGAATCTTTTATGATAAATCAAATTGTATGTGCGCGTCTTTGGGAAAAAAACAAAAAAAAAACAAAAAAATTCTAATGGTCCCTTAATTCTGTTCATTTTCCCAAATAATCCCAAAATAAATTAACTTAACTCATCCGGTAACTGTGATAATTTTCGTCCAATCCATCTCACCCACCCACCCATCCCTAATGATGATTAATGCTGACGTGACAACAGATTAGTATGCCTAATGACGATTAATACTAACATGGCAGCGGATTATTGCCCTAATGTGGTTGACGTTAGAGGTAGGAATAGGCCAGGCCACCCGACAGGGGCTTACGGCCTGGCCTATTTAAGGCCTAGCATGGCCTGGCCTTTTTACAAAATAGGCCAGGCCCGAATAATTTTCAAGGCCTAGGCCGGCCTTCACACAAAAGCCTGTTAAGCCTATCAGGCTGGCCTGTTAAAAATTTTTCTATATTTGTTATATAATTTATTTATATATTCATTAATATTTTTAATTTATTATTTATTTAATAATTAAATAGGCTTAAGTAGACCTCTAAAAGGCCTAAAACCTGGCCTATTTAAACAAAAAGGCCAGGCTTAGGCCTATAAACTAGGCATATATAAGGCCGTAGGCCCTGCCCAGGCCTTACAAAATTTAAGTAGGCCTAGGCCGTTCAAGGCCAAGCCTGGCCCGACCTGACCTATTCCCACCCCTAGTTGACGTGGCAACACCATCTGCTGCCACGTCAGCATTAATCGTCATTAGGGATGGGTGTGATGGATTAGGCAAAAATTAACATATTTACGGGATGAATATGGCATGAATCGTTATTGACCATCATTAAATATGCATGTATGCTAATTAAAGTTATTATGAAAGAATCTCTGAATTGTATTAATTTCATGGTTCTTGGGAAGGATATTTTCAAGATTTGGGTGCAATTTTCCATTAATTTTTTGATTCAAATATTTTGTTAGTGATACTGATAGTAATGCCAGTAATAGTCTCCATGCATGGGACACAAAATTCTATTATGTCAATCGGCCGGTTTTGATGGGATTATTTTAATAAAGATTTTATACAACAACTGGAGGAAAAAACGCCCGGATTTTTGGCATTATTTCTATATTTAGTAGATGCGTAAATTATATTTTATTGATTGAGAATGTTTAATAATCAAATTGTATGTGCGCTGTCTTTTATAAAAAATTCACTACGTGTATTGCTACTTTAACTACAGGAAAAACTCCCCGTTTGGATGCATAATAAATTATAGCGAAAAAGAAAAATAAAAATCAATCTAGTCCCATAAAGTTTTTCAATTTTCAAAATCATCCCAAAAATATTGAATTAGATGAATACGTCCTATAACTATACTAATAATCGTTGAATCCGTCCATGAACCCAGTTTTTTCGCTAATCATCGCCGAAACTGTCCATTGGCTACCCTAATGGAGGAATGGGTTCGGGGATGATTATGGTAGTTACGGGACGGGATAGGCGATAATTAATGAAAAAATCGGATTTATGGACGAGTTCGGCAATGATTAGGGTAGTTATGGAACAGATTCATCTAATTCGATATTTGTTGGATGGTTTTGAAATTTTTTTTAAAATTATGAAACGATGTGGGTTTTTGTTTTACAAATTATATATATTGATTGAGCACCTTTGATTATTATAAATCAAAATGGTATTAGTATGACTTTATTTATTTTTTAAAGCCCATTAAAGTTTCCCAAGCTGCCAACCGGGTTGAACCACCAGTTCCGATTTGGAGTTGTTCGTTCACAGGTCCAAAAGTGTGAAACAGGAATCGCCTGGGCGACCGCCAACCAAATTATTTGTCTAGTTAATTAAATATGTTTGCAAATAATTTTGTTTAAAATATAACATGAATTATGGCAGCGCACAAAATTAATATTGTGCGCACCCAAAAATTTCATAAAATCACCTAAATACCCTTATTAGAGGTAAAACAATGTTATGAGCACATTTTGTAAAGTTAGCGGCACCAATACTTGATCTCTTCTTCTACCTTCAAACCCAAAACCCTACTTCATCCATTACATTACGCATTACAATTTTCTTCTCGTTTCCTCATTCTTTCCTCCTTTCACAATATTATTTTGGAGGCAATGGAGGATGACAATACCAAAATCGATAGAAAGTTGTAGAATATATAAGTTTTTTGTGTTTTGTTATAGATAAAAAATTAAGGTTTTGATAGAACATCGCTGGCCGGACTTTTTTTATTTTATTTTTTTGAATAGTATTAAACGGAGGCCATGGATGTCCATGGCCGTGTATATGCGAACGTCCATGACTGGGCGCTCACTGTGGCCGTAACTGGCCTTTCTTCACTTGGGTTGACCGGTCAGCCAGTGTATTTTATTCGCCGGAATCATCGTCATCATTTTTCTACTCACTAGCTACTCTCTATGTTTCTGTTACATATTGTTCTTATACCAGCATATGTACATATACACTATATATATACGTACGTAATGGGTGTGTAATGCCATTGGGTATGCATGTTTGTAAGAACTAAAGAGCACATGCAATATGCAAAGAAGAAATGCAATTGGTTGTCTCCAAGTCACACCAACATACCCATTTCTGATATCTAGGGGAAATAAAATACACTAGCCGGCCATTGATGGCCGGCCAGTCCAAGTGACGAACGGCCAGTCACGGCCGTTCACATATACACGACCATGGACATCCATGGCCGTCTACTGCTATTTGAAGAAAAAAAAAATGTCGCGGATGGCCGGTCCTTCCATACACCAATGCTGCCACCATCGCTGCCGCCAGTCTCCCCACCGCTGCGCATCCTAGGCATGCTCTTGGTTGCTCTTCGTCTCGGTTGGAGGTGGCCGTCTCTGACTTGTTTCTTCGCAGCTGCTCTTTACACATTTCATTAAAAGATACTACATCTCTTCCTCGGCATATTTCACAGACACAATGTCTTTCCTCTTCGTCTCTCTTCGGCCTCTTCTCTCTTTCACTCTTGCCCTTTTTTTTGTGTTTGAAAGAGATAATAGGTCTCCTGGAGTAAAATGGATAAAATGGGTTGAAAGGGTAAAATGGGTAGTTGCTTATTGTGTGCCCTAATCCTTGATTCCTTGTGTGTTTTTGTGTGTTCGAAGTAAAATATTGTGCTTATATAACCGGAGCCATGAATTATAATTACAGCTTAAATAGATTCCCTCACATTTAATCACTTCGGGAAGTTTTGTAATTAACATGAATGGAAGCTTTTGTCATGATAATGATTAAGTAGTTGTAGGTATGGGAGTTTGTAATTATTAATTAATCACTTCGGGAAGTTTTTGTAATTTTGCTTTTTTTTTCTTATATATATATATATGTGTGTGTGTTTTTTCTTCTATTGTTATTCTGTAGCAGCTATGAATCGGAACTCTCCTCTTCGATCTCAATTTCCTGAATTGACCTCACAGTTGAAGAATCAAATAAACATTTTTTGAATGTTACAAGGGATAGATGGTGGAATGACACGTTCAACCTATGTTCAATGTTCTCCATTTAGAGATCCGACAAATGGTCAGTTCATTATCTCTTTCCGGAAATAAAATATAGTGTAGGTCTAAAAGTTCTATTTTTATTTAATTTGTTCTTTATTGATCATGGTAAGCTGTAGCTCCCTTAAGTGACAACCACAATCGGCTAAGGAAGATTTCACGTACGCAGTCAACTTCTGCCCATTCACATATATCACGAACAGTAAATTTATCTATGCTTTGTCTTTTTCATTTTTTTTTCTTATAATTTTCCATCCTGGTTTCTGTTTCATTTAAACTCAGAAAATCAGAGGCCTTGACATTGACACATAATTTAAATTTCCCATCCCGATCCGTATTTAGTTTAGATATATATAATCATTTTATCTTTTACGTGATTGGTCGAAGAATAACTTTACATCACCTATATTTTAATTTGCAGCAGAGGCATGGAACTGAAATTATATATATACTTTTTCTGATAAACTTGGTAAATAGGTATCACATTGCATTGGTTGTTAAACATAACTAAAGGGAGACTTCGAATAAAATTAGTCATCCAAGGAGACATGATTCAGTGCTTTAAATTGACATAGGCATCTGGATCTCTTTTAGGTTATTTTGTGGCAGGACAATTTGTCGACATTATATATATATATTTATATTTGTTTATTCTACTCTTAGTGATTATATTAACTCGAACATTATATAATTCCTTTAAGTATATACAGTAATATTAAGAATCAAATATATCCAATATATGTGGAGAATTGTAGTTCCTCTTGAAGTAATTTATGGATGATAAACTTTAAAAAAAAAAAAGTATATGGTAATGATAAACTAAAATATATGTGATTTTCTTTTTTTTTAATTTATATATATATTTTTCTTCTATTGTTATTCTGTAGCAGCCATGAACCTTAAACCTGAAAATTTTGACAATTTCCAACACGAATATTTTCGAAAAGAAGATAATCCCGGTTTGATTTATTTAATGAAACCACTTTATGAGGATGGAGCTGGGATTAGGGATATATTTATAGGATGTCACGTTTTCATTACTCGCGTTAAGAACTGTGCCCCCGAAGGCGCACGGTGTTAAAAATTACAGTAATTTATAGTAAGTATCGGATCGTTCACTGGAGGATGTGCGATGGAAGCAGGTCCCACGCTATTTTATAAGATTTTTCACTCGTATTACTCAAATCAGTTTGGGGTTTGAAAACTAACATCTAAGTTGCATAATTTAAACTAAGCTATGAAAGCAATTGAAGTTATTCCACCAAGCAGATAAAAGCTGTTCTTAGAAAGCAATTAAAATTTAATCTAAGAAAGCAATGAAAATTATACTAAGCTATTCTAAAACGCAGATTTAAAATGTGACAGAAGGGACATGAAGAGAATAATGAAGATTGAACAAGATTCAGATGAGACACAATTAAACTTCCATTTTGTTACACAGGTCTTTGTTTGAAATAATCCTATCAGACAGCTAACTCTCATGCTCTCTGTACCATGTTCCCTTTAACAGATAAGTACTTACAGTAAGAGTTTACATACTCTTAAGACAACAAATTCTAAGATATCACAGATGCATAACTGCCCCGGGCCAGGGTATGTTAGTCATCTGTGGTGGACAAGCAACACCTGACAAATCATAAATTGAAATGCCAAGTACTCCCATCATTCCCCCGATCACACTCAAAGATTCTAATCAAGCCCTGAACTATTCCATAACTTTCAAACCTTATAATAGATCGAACTTCTCTCAAAGCATCCGAGTGACCTCTATAAAAGCATTTAAAAGAAAGCGGTAAATAAAGCATGTAAAAGTCCTATCATTTTGAAGCTTCAAAAAGCATAACACACTATTAGTATAAGAGAGCCTCCAATCATAATAACCGGAAGTGGATCAAGAATTCCCGAACATCAGTAAATTGCTCGCAGTGTTTACCCACTTTCGGGTGATTATGAGATACAAAAAGTAATGAAACAAACTAATAAATTAGTTCATTCCGGATGTACTCACTCAGGACTCAAAATTAGGCTTTGGCAGAAAAGGATAGCAGTTGAAAGATTACTCAACCCTATCTCAAAGAATAACCAAGGCCTACATGTTGTTCCTCTAGATCCTACCAAATTTATCTCGGCAATAAATTTTATGAAAGCAAATTTCAGTCCTACCAATCAAAATTTTCTTGGTCCAGACACTGAACCTCATCCTCAGGGCCAACTCAAACTCCTGGTAAAGGTGAGTTGAAAAAGAGTTCAATCCTCGTAATGGAATGAAATTTGACTAAGAAAATTCGAATCATCTGTGATTAAACATTCATTGCCTGTTACAACTGCAGCAGCCAAATCTTCACAACTACTTGTCAAATTTTAAAGAAAATTCTAGTGATAGCGTGTGATTAAATTAAAGCAGCATATCTCGATCGAATTAAGGGTGGAAATAGGCTAGGCCGGGCTAGGCCTAGGCTTGTACGGCCTGGGTCTATGTCGATTTTCATAAGCCCGAGCCTGGCCTATTACCTTTGATAGGCCTATGTTATAGGCCTAAGCCTAGCCTATTTATTTAAATAGGCCAGCCTCTAAGCCTTTTAAAGGCCTGATTAAGCCTATTTTAGAAATAAGTTTAAATATTTTTATATATATCCGGATGTAATCATAAAGTTGGAAGACATAATTTGTTCACTTGGGCAAGTTATCCAAAATTATTTATTTACGAGAAAAAACTCATAAATATTTTGAAAATCTATATAAGATCAAATTAATAATTACTTTTACATAATATAATACTAATAATACGACATATACCTACGTAATAAACATAAATAAACTAATAATATGATAAATAGGCCGGCCTGGTAGGCCTAAAAGGCTTTTAATTAAGCCTGGCCTATGCCTATTTAGCTAAATAGACTTTTAAATTAGCCTAAGCCTAGCCTGTTTATAAAAAAAGCCTAGCCTGGCCTGACCTTTGGTAGGCTAGGCCATAGGCCCCTGTCGGGTAGCCTGGCCTATTCCCACCTCTAGATCGAATATGCACACTCTACATTGGAATTTAAAATATCAGTTATATATATAGTAATATTAACAAAGTTGAATGAGGAAATTGATAAGGAAGGATACTATTCCTTACTAGCTTTATGCGGTATAGTTAAATAGAATTGTTGGTTCCGGGATTCGATAGCTAACGTATGTTTTCTGAAAAATTAATAAATAGATCTTTTGTTTAAAAAAACCATTGATTTTTAAAAAAGTTGGCGACTGAAAATTTCAGTTGCTTATTCACAACCAAAACATGTCGGTCGCTATTGTCGCGGGTTAGCACCAAACTTTGTCAGTCAAAATTCCAGTTCCAAGTTTCCGATAGAAAAAAATCAATCGGTAATTAGCCATAGATAAATTCAGTCGCTAATTCTGTTACTAATAATAACAAATTAAATTTCGTTCTACAAGTTTCCTTCGCTAAATGTACTTTTTCTTGTAGTGATATACTCTTATATTTCTATTTAAGTGATATAACGGGAAATTTAATGCTGAAAATATATTGTTTTCAAATTATTGGGGCAGAATTGAAAATTTGTAAAAGTTATTGGGTGTTAAAAGAATATTTTAAAAGGCAAATGTTGAGTTTTTTTTTTCTTTTTCTTTTTTTTTTTTTTGATATTAAAGTTAAAAGTATAGGCTTATTTTTTTTGTCAAAAAAAATTAATATATGAAGTATATATTAAACATAGTTCGGGTATAATATATAATGAAAATGTATAATTAGGTGTAAATTAAAAGAAAACTATAGTGATCAATTGCAATTTGCAAATCTTATTAAAGTGGTGAAAATTTGTAAAAGTTATTGGGTGTTAAAAGAATATTTTAAAAGGCAAATGTTGAGTTTTTTTTTTTCTTTTTTTTTTTTTTTTTTTGATATTAAAGTTAAAAGTATAGGCTTATTTTTTTTGTCAAAAAAAATTAATATATGAAGTATATATTAAACATAGTTCGGGTATAATATATAATGAAAATGTATAATTAGGTGTAAATTAAAAGAAAACTATAGTGATCAATTGCAATTTGCAAATCTTATTAAAGTGGCCCATTGATAGGCATTACTAAGTATATATTTATATTTGGGAATAGTGTTTCGGAATATACATCCATATAATTCTATATGACAAAAATGTATTTATTAATAATATTTTTTAAGTAGGTTAATAAATGTGATGGCTAAATAGTCTTTGTTTTTTTAAGTGAACACTTTGCTTGCACGCAAATTTGAAGTGTAGGGCATAGGTATTATATTCATCATACGCAGCATGGTTTATTAATAGCTTATATATATGTATATATAAACTACATTTATAGTGTTAAAATTAATTTATTATGAGTCAGATTCGTAAGCAATCCCAATTTTAATGCGATAAAGTTGGAGAGGATTGTATGTGAAGATATTTCCTTGCTGAAACTTTTTTTAACGAATCCCCCCTATAAATAATAGACGTCACATAGGAATTTCATCACAAGTGAGAAATCAGAATTCAATCGTTCAATTGATACACATAATTAATTGATGGAGAAAAGAAGTATTTTAGCAGTGAGAGTAGTGATGGTTGCAGCAGCAGCCTGCCTTGTATTTCCCAGCTCATCTGTCGTCATGGATCAGCCTCCCCCTTGGGACTACCCGAAATTCGCCAGGTGGCTCATGTTCCAGAGCTCCTATGGCACACTAACCACCATCGCCACGCTCAATACTTCCAAATATGATATCGCTCCATACAGCAACTTTGTCGCAGTTACAGACGGCCCTGCTACAGGAATTCCTTACATGTACATATCGACCTTCAGAGATAAAAATGGCATGGAAGGAAATCGCACGGCGGCTGCTTTAACTCTATCAGAATTTTACCTAAACAGGAGGTCCTCCTGCTACGACGGTGGCTTGAGCTTCAATTCTCAGAACCCAACATGCTCAAGAGCTACTTTCACTGGAGTGGTATCATTTCATTTGTTTATAAAATATATGTATATATATATATATATATATATATATATATATATATATATACACTGCATAGCTAGCTAGATACTACTCCATACTCCATATTATTTAATTTTTCATTAGTGACAATTTGTAATATGAATAATTTAATTATTTGCATCAGTTGCAATTGATCGATGGCTCTGAAGAAGGTGATGTTGGAAAGATATATCTCTTTAACGATTTCCCGACTTTTAAAAGTGGTAACGTAACTAATAATCAATAATTAATCATGATTCTTTCTTTCTTTTTTCTTTTTTAACCATCTCTTTACTTTTCTTTTTTCTTTTCTATTTTATTTCTTTTTCTCATCTATCACAGGATTCGCGGCATATCCATTTACCCAATTTAAAGTTTTCAAGATCGACATCAAGTCCATCGTCTTGACAAATAACAACACTGATGGAGCAGTCTCCGTTGATGTAGATGAATATTTCAATGCGAGAATCCACCAATAAAGAATACTACAAGCTACTATCTACCTCCTCCTACATACTAACTGTAGTACTTTTATTGTAATAAAATAAAATGAACAGAAATTCCGATCCCTGGCTACTAGCTGCAGGGGTTTATGTATGCATCACTTTGGCATCCCGGCCGTGTCGTTGTTCCTCGCTCATTATATATGAAGTATGTGATTAACTAATTTGACCTGTGTTTCGCATCTTTTTTTTAAAAAAAACAAAAATGTTCACCACCACACTTCAACAGATTATTAAAAAATTCTGGGTTTAATAATTTGCATAGAATACAGTACTAATTTGGAAAGAAATTGAATCCATTATTAATTACTATTACTTAGCTTGAACAATAATTTTGCTGGGAGGAATATTGGCATTTTATTGGATCCCCTTATGAAGATCCGGCCCGCCCGCCCTTGACTGGCCGGCCGGGGACTTAAATTTTCGTTTTTGGACAATAATTGTGAGTTGTTGAATTTATAATACCGCTTGGGTCGGAGATTTAGGCAAAGCAGACATCGTCCGGATTGATAGCCTTCACAATTGTTATCGCAATGCAACTACAAATTACAATCTAATTTTGCTGCCAACTAAGAACTAGGCTACACCAGTGCAAAAAAAAAAAAAAAAAAAGGATAAAATAAATGCAGATTTTCTTTGGATTGAATTATGTTGTCCTTGTTTACCAAAAAAAAGAATTATGTTGTCCTTATTCTTGCCTTTGCATCGCTTGCTTGACATTTATAGGCAGTCAAGTAAAGTGCAAACCCACGTCTTGACACGAACTGCTGTTCTTGAAGACTAATAGGGCATTATATTTCCTCCAGATGGGTTGGCGGATATACTTGCGAGTTGGTGCTGAGGCCATGAATTGATTGCATCTTGTGCCATTT
Organism: Hygrophila difformis; assembly: GCA_030278955.1. Taxonomy (NCBI): domain Eukaryota; kingdom Viridiplantae; phylum Streptophyta; class Magnoliopsida; order Lamiales; family Acanthaceae; genus Hygrophila; species Hygrophila difformis. The sequence continues at coordinate 83,909,906 of JAOANR010000001.1, forward strand.
TTGTTCTTTTCTTCCCTATGCTTATCTCTTCATTTTTTTTAACTTATTATCCCTTAGCTAGCCGTATTGGCTGTAAACCAAATAAATAAATAAATAAATAAAAATAGAAAAGAAAAACATTCAATGACAACAAATGCATATATATATATATATATAAAGAAATATGGCAAACCCCAAGTTTGATTCTACTGCAGTCTGCAGAAGGGTTTCACTAGCTAGAGAAGGGCTTGCGTAGGACGACGAGGCAATTACAAAAAGCAATGGAAAAATACTACTACTAGATATCATTATGAGCAATAAGTGGCCCACCTAACTGGCTAACTATATAAAGAAAACATAAACCATAAGCTACTCTATATATATACATTAACGTACGACTTTCTGGAGTCGAAAGTATTCTAAATATTTCACTTTCGAGCTTTTAAAAATCTAGAGGAGATAACTAGGCCAAAAATATATAATTGATTACCAATATAATGTGGAAATTTATTAAAATTGGCCATAACTCTAACTCGTATATGTAAAATGATGATGGGTAGACAGCTATGTCCTTTACTTTTACTACAAGAAATATTGTATTTTAAGATTATACCGGAAATGGACTATAACACATAAAGTTACACGGAATACACAACATGACAAAAGTCTACACCGGGTCAAATAATATTTTCAAAATTAAAGTGGGTGTAACACCCCGGTTTTTAATCACCCAGGTCGGGGTGTCACCGCCACACCCCCTAGCAAGACACAGTTTCTCCGAGCTTGCTAAAGAGATGCAAGGCTATGGTTTTTCAAAATTTAAAACATTCAAACAGCCCATTCATATATCATTCGAAAATAGTATTACATAAGTTGCAGCGAAAAGTAATATTTACATATATACAATGCAGCGGAATTTAAATATAGGGCCAACATGGCCAACACACGGGTTAAACAGGCCCGTTCATGCAAGTTCTAGTCTAGTGCAAAGAAATTCTAAAATAATGCATCTTCCCAAAATTTCCCATGTATGCATATGACGATGCATAATTCTCAACTCTGAAAGAAAAAGAAAGAAATAGTTTTGGTCAGCACAACGTGCTGAGTAAGTTAACACATACATGATTATGGAGTTTCAAAGCCATTAGTTAAATTTTAAGAAAACATGTACACAATACCCCATAATTTAATTTATTTATCTAACAACAATTTAACTGCATAATTAAATAGGCAGGGATTTCATAAAATCACATTATAGCTTGCGAGGTAAATAATTGCATAACATAACTTAAAAGCATAATTTAAATAAGCGAAGGAAAGTATTGAAGTCTTTTAAATTTCCCGTTAATCCATAGTCGAGTATCAAGATTTCATTTGTATTCAAGTTTCTCTCGATTGCATTGCAATCCCTACATATTTCAAGTAACCGTTGGCCATAGCCAAATACGCCATACCCAGTACCACTCCGAAGCCTCGGGAAACCCATACGGATACTCCCGAGAGTGTAGGCCCTAAATATCCCGCCGTTTTGGCGCAGTTTCTCATATTCAACACCATCGTCCAATCAGGCACGATGTACAAAGCTAGGAGGGCACCCTGCAGAGCACTCACTCCCTACATAGATTACTCTCATCCGTTCAGGCACGAAGCAAAAAGCTAGAGGGGCACCCGACGGGACACTCACCCTCTACGTAAAAAGCTCAATCTAGTCATAAGGGGATTTCGAAAACGTTTGTTATTGTATTTTATTGCAAAGCTCAATCCAGATGACAGAAAATAGTTTGCGATCTTTAGATCGCCATGAGAGATAGGCGGGGTTGGCAGTGACCGCACCATCAGCAGCGGCGATGGTGGCTTCCGGTGCAGCGGTCGTGCCATCAAGAAGACCAGGTCATAGCACTCGGCCATGTGGAGGATCTGACGATGCCAAACAAGGTATGTGGTGGAGTCGAGTTTCACCGGAACCATGTTGATCATCATATTAACAGGAAGAGAATCAGAGGTGGGCGTAGGGGTGGAGGTAGGGTTTGCCATGAGGAGGAAAAGAGAAGAGAAAAAATCGATGCAGAAGCGAAGGGATCGTCCAAAGCTCTGATACCATGTGAATAATGGAATAGGATTCACCCTTAACCTCGGTGATCCTCAAGGCTTGTATTTATAAAGTGTATGTTACAGTGTATAACAACTTCCCATAATAAGAGGGAAAACAAATCAATCAATCCCTAATTACAAGCCTAAATACATGGAAAAGATATACTATCTATTTTCCTTATTAGGAACCAATTCCGTTGCGGAATTCTGTCGCAGATGTGATAATTTCTTGTAGTAATTATATTGCTACGCAACACTCCAAGTCTCCAAGTAAGGGTGAAGCCTTTAATTTAACCCTTCATGACGAGCATTCATAATGAACCCATCTAATGCTCCAACCTTAAAATAAACACTCAAAACTCAGATTTCATTACTCCAAAGCCTTAATTGAATGATCCGAACATCAAATGAAACCCATGCATATTGAATCTCCAAGTATACTTTTCAACACTCCATGCAAATGTGATCATTCCCATGCATAAAATTTTTACGGTCTCACTTTGACTATTAAAATATTACTTGATTAGGTTTCACTTTTATCACTTTGGGTCTTTCATTTAATTTTCTGTTACAGTTCATTCCATTATAATTTTGGCTAACTTGGGGACTTCTAAATAGTAGTGAAATTAGGGTGAAAGCGTTACGGTAAATATCCGATCGATCCGATACCATATCCGATTATATTCGAATCCGAATCCGATTGAATCTGTATGCATCACATATTCATCCTGTATCCGACTTGTATTCGCATCTGAAAAATATTCGAATTCGTACTTATATCCAATATATCCGTATTCCTATCTCCCAGGAACCTACACAAAGACTGCCTATTAACCATTTGTAAGAACTAATCCCATACCTCAATTTCTCAGTCGAATAAAGGAAGACGAAGATGAATATCCCACTCCCACTCTAAGCCATTCCATCTCCCATATTCAGCAATCCGTCCTTCCTTATTAGTAGCAAGTGCATATAGTCTAGGGAACAACTCTTTCAGTGTTATCCTCTCCTCAATCGATATATCAAGCCAAAACCGGACGCGCGCACCGTTGCCGACCTGAATAATGAAATTGCCCTCCCCACCCCGGCCAATCCTCCTTGCCCATTCTTTGCTAATTTGCCCCCAGAGCGACCGCCCTTCCGACATTGAGGTTTTGGTAGGTTAGTGCATTTATGTCACCTGTGGATCCGACATTGAACTAGTAAAGGGCATTATATGTGAGGTACACTTGCTGTTTGTCGGGCAAAGACAAAAAAAAACATTATTTTGTGCCAAAATGTAGTTTTCGGAACTAATTTTATTATTTAGTGTCAATGTAAACCTTATTTAATCTTTATGATGCCTAGTTTGAGGTGAAATTATCATTTGCAGAGCCCGATGCAGATAGGGTAACCCTAAGCATTCACTGTGGGGGTAAAATTGAAAATGGAGTGTGGGTTTCAGGTCAAGAAATTACAACCACATACAAGTATGATAATGTGTTTGTGAAGGACCTAAGACTGAATGGTCTTAAAAAATTTGCTGAGGGCCTGTATACTGGGAAGGAATTTAGCATTTATATGGCGGTTGGGAGTGAGATCAAGTTAGAGGGTGTTTGGATTGGCTTCTACCAAGGTGCTTTTGGCTTTTGCTTCTGCCAAAAGCACTTTTGGGGAAAAAGAAACGTTTGGTTTGGCTTTTTTAAAAAAGCAGAAGCACCTCGAAAAGCTGCAAAAGTGCTTCTGGGAGAAGCAGCCCAGGGGGTGCTTCTCCGAAAAGCAGAAGCCAAAAGCACTTCGTAAATTGTGCAAAGACTTAAATACCCTCATTACTTAATATAAATTACACTATAAATATATCTTATTATCATATTAAGTATCATGTCCTTTTTGGTAATTTATACATTTAAAAAGCACTTTTCACTTTTACACATCCAAACATACTTTTGAAAAAAGCTGCTTTTCAAACATTCCACCCAAACACAAAAGTTACCTGCTTCTGCTTTTGGCTTTCACTTCTGCTTCTGCTTTTGGCTTCTGCTTTTTTCAAAAGCCAATCCAAACGGGCCCTTAGTTAGGGATGGCAGTGTTATAAAAGCAGCTTGTGAGGCATTGACTAATATCAGAGAAATACACATGTATGTTGTTGAAAAATCTGAAGATGATGAGGGTGTGGACTGTGGAGAATTGACTGATGATGAAGAAGGGGGCAACTTTAGTGGATTTGAAGATTCAGATGAACCATATGAATATGACATGAGGGATGAGGATGATGAATCTGATGATGAGGAATATGAGCAGGAAAATGTGTTTGAGAGGGCACGGTTATGGAGGGATGAGCAGGCTATGTCAAGTAAGGACAAAGGCAAGGGGAAGCTGGTTGAGACTGATGTGGTTAGGGACAATGAATCTCTAGATTCAGACTCGAATGATGATGTGATTGTTAGTGGCGATGATCTGAAAAGTCCAAGGGGTTCAGACGAGGATGAAGGGGAGAAACAAGATTTTCCCTTATTTAACACAAGTGATATATTTGATCCAAAATTCAAGGTTGGTATGGTATTTGCTACCAAGAAGGAGCTAAAGTTGGCAATTCAATCACTGGCCATAAATGAGAAAAGAAGCATCAAGTTCACGAGAAATGACAAAAAGAGGCTAGTAGCTGTTTGTGCTGAAGAGTCATGTAAATGGATCTTGAGGGGGCAGCCGCTATCCAAAGACAAAGATTCGGGATTTAGGATTAGGGAGCTGAAGGACAAACACTCTTGCAAGGCACAAGTTGATGTGGATAATGTCAGTTCCACATGGCTTGCCAAGAAGTTCAAGGACACATTTGCGACTGATCCAAAAAGAAATCTGAAGGCATTTAGACTGGAGGCTGTCAAGAAGTTGAACGTCCAAGTAACCGCACACCAAGCTTACAGGGCAAGGGCAACAGCTCTAAAATTAATTCAAGGACCGGGGCCTGAACAATATGAATTATTGTGGAGTTTTGCTGAGGAGGTGTTAAGAAGTAATCCAGGGTCCAATGTTATCATTGAGACAGATGGAGAAGATGGTAAGAATAGATTTGACAGAATATATGTGTGTCTTCATGCATTGAAAGAGGGGTTCATAAGTGGTTGTAGGCCGGTGATCTGTCTTGATGGTGCTTGGCTAAAGGGGGCATTTGGTGGTGTATTGCTTACGGCTTGTGGTGTCGATGGTAACAATAGTTACCTGCCCATTGCATATGCTGTAGTCAAAAAGGAGACAACGGAGACATGGTCATGGTTTATGGCACATTTAAAGGGAGATTTGAGGATAGAAGATCCTACCAAAATCACATTGATGAGTGACAAACAGAAAGGTATGAACCATTCTGCTATCTTTCATTCATTTAATTTATTTTGTAACCTAACATTCTGAATTTCACTATTGCAAAGGTTTGATCCAAGCTGAACAAGATATATTTCCCGGGGCTGAATACCGATTTTGTGCACGCCATTTAATGGTCAATTTCCAATCAGCTGGGTTCAAAGGATGGATACACAAGAAACTATTCTGGAAGGCGGCCAAGTGTACCACAATTAACTCTTTTGAGAGGGTATTGGATGAACTCCACAAGCAAGATCCAAAGGCTGCAGAATGGTTAAGGGGAAAGCCTCCAAACCAATGGTGCAGAGCATTCTTCAGCACACACTCAAAGTGTGATATCCTGACCAACAACGCTTGTGAGAACTTCAATGGAAATATTGTAGAAGCTAGGAAGCTGCCATTATTGACAATGTTACAAGAGTTGCATACATACTTGATGACAAGGTTTCAAAAAAATAGAGACATGGCGGACAAGTCCAAAAGATGGAAGGATGTGTTATGTCCCAGGATTCAAAAGATTTTAGATTGTTATGATGAAAAGGTTCTTCATTATGTGCCATTGAAGTCCAATGCCAACAACTTTCAGGTACATTCTCCCTTATTTTTAGATTACATTGCTGTTTGGAGGATTTTTTTGTGGAATTACATACTTAGTATGCTGAGATCTCTTCCATATTAGCTGTTAGAGCACAATTATTTCTGCTATGCTTAACTCTAATGGTTAAAAATGACAGGTTAATTCTATCTATAATGATTTTGAGCAATTTGCTGTGGATTTGGATAGAGGGATTTGTGGTTGCAATAAGTGGCAGCTTAGTGGCCTTCCATGTATCCATGCATATATAGCAATTAACAAAACAAAACATGCTGTTGAGAGTTATATCCACAAATGCTATGAGGTTTCATCTTACAAGAAGGCTTATGCCTTACCTGTGTTACCAATGAATAGCATTCAAGAATGGCCTAAAACAAACCACATTCCCATTATTCCACCTAGAGCTGATCCAAAAAAATTAGGACGGCCTGTCACTGAGAGAAGGAAGGAAACTGGTGAAGGCAGTAATAAGGTGAAGAAGAGGAAGGCTGGTAGGCCCCAGATACTACCTTGTGGCAGCAAAATAAGAAGACAACAGGACACTGTGACATGTTCTAAGTGTGGGGGAAAAGGACACAATGTGCGTGGATGCAAGTCGAAGGTCTCAAACAGTGAGGTTCAAGGACTAATTGTAATCTCACTCTTAATTCATCACTTGAAATTGTTTTCTTTTTTTACCAATTCTGACATGTTTGAATATGCTCATTTACAATATTGTAGGAAGGACAAGCCGTTGACATGGTCATGGAGCAAGATGCCTCGATGCCTGAAGAACCTATGGTCGAATGTATGACTCAAGTCGATTCCCAAGTACCAAATGCTCAAAGGTCTGTCCAAATTGTTATTCCAGCCGCTTTTAGGGACTCTCAAGATGGTATGCAAGTGATGACAAGGCCTGTAGCATCTATCATGAAGGGTGGCAAGAAGTTCATGTCTGTGAGCAACATTATGAAGAAAGCTGCCCAAGACCGAGGGAAGGGCTCTACTTGAGCTGTCATGGAGATTGGCCTATCCTAAACTTTGTTTTGTACCATTTTTGTGGCTGTAACTAATTAAACTCATCAGTCATTAGCCTGTTGCACCTATGACATTTCACTTTGTGTGTTGCACATTTTGGTTTTGGCAAACACGAACAACTCATGCTATGTGTGCAGATGGATCAATGTTGATTCATTTTTTGTCAATATATGACTGTAACAGCCAGATGATATGCTTCATATATTTCAATTACTTTGTGCTCAGGTTGCATTTGTGTTCATTCTTCATCAGGTTGTATAAAATATTTGTGCTCAGGTTGCATAAACCATTCGTGCTCAGGTTTCATTAAAAACCAACATAACAGGGCATTGTTGCCAAAACCAAAACAACCATACATAAGAATACTGCACATACATAAGAATTCACTCCAATTCATACTGAACATAGATAAGAATTCAATTCATACATAAGAACATACATAACAAATCAATATCATACATTCACTCCAATTCATATATAAAAAAACTGAACATTCATAACAAGGCATTGAAATAGCTCTTTCATTCAAATTCAAGGAACCATCACAGACCATCAAAAGTAGAGTTCATACATTCATTCTAGTTCATGAACACTCCAATGTTCCATTACATTAGCAAAAGCAACAATCCTGCAACATTCCATTACAAGCTAAAACTGAACACTTCCTACTACCCATCAGAATTCATTTCATTAGCAAGAGACAAACAACCACAAACATAAGAAAGCCACATAACACCATCAGCGGCACACTATGCACCACTTGAACGTTTCCATGGGTCATTGGAGAAGTAACCTCACTGAATTCCTCAAATTCACCATGAACAGCAGTGCCCGTATACTCACTCCTCGAGGCGGCGGGGGGTTCGATTGGTTCTCCGGTGTGTGCCCAATAAGCCTCACGAGGATACGCCCACCGGAAGAACTTACAATCTTGACAACTGTAATACAGCCTTCCAAAACTTGCCTTGGTCGGTGTCTCTACAACACGCATCAGCAATTTCTCACCACAATGGCAAAATGGCGATGGAGCGAACCTGAAATCCATTCTCTTCACTCCACGAAAACGCTGCTCCATAGCTCTTCTTCGAATTTCCAGAAACCCCACACCACACGACTATTCTTGGATTCTCGGTTAACAGCTGCGGTATGGGCATAAAGGATGATGTCGATCGAGTCCGAGCCTAAATACAATAAGGCAAAGAGGGAAAGGCCATTTAGGGTTTGATGTTTGGCGGGTAATTGGTTTCCCTTCCCCCCAAAACCGATGTGGCATGCCCACTTGTCTTTCCTCTTTACACACTCAGTCAACAAGCATTTGACTCCTTAATCCATTCGACACCTGGCCAATTAAAGTAATTAAGGGAGATTTGGATGTATTGTGCGTGGATTAAGAAACATAGTGGATTATTTTAGTTAATTCAAAAATTAGTGGATGATTTGGAAAATTTTGGTAAATTAGTGGATCATTTGGTTCTTTTTTCCGGATACTATTCCTTACTAGCTTTATGCGGTAATGTTAAATGGCCGAATTGTTGGTTCAGGGATTCGATAGCTAATGTATATTTTCTGAAAAATTAATAAAAAGAATTTTTTTAGAAAAACATTGATTAAAAAAAAGTTAGCAACCGAAAATTTCGGTTGCTGATTCACAACCAAAACATATCGGTCGCTATTGTCGCGGGTTAGCCACCAAACTTTGTCAGTCAAAATTCCAGTTCCAAGTTTCCGACAGAAAAAATCGGTCGGTAATTAGCCACAAATAAATTCAGTCGCTAATTCAATCGCTAACAACAACAAATTAAATTTCGTTCTATCCTCGCTAAATCTACTTTTTTCTTGTATACACTCCTATATTTCTATTTAATGATGAAAAGGTATATTGTTTTGAAATTATTGGCGCACAATTGAAAATTTGTAAAGGTTATTGGGTGTTAAAAGAATATTTTAAAAGGAAAATGTATAGCCTTATTTTTTGTCAAAAAAAATAATTTTTGAAGTATATATTTAATATAGTTAAGGGTATAAAAATTTTTTGGGGGCTGTATATAGTTTCTTGGTGTGATTTTGTATAAAGTTTCTGTGTATCGGGCCATTTAGCGACTTTAGGTTGGAGGTAGGCCCTGGGGGAAGTTATAGATACTTTTCCATACTTTGTATCTGGAGTACTTCATTTAATTTCTTCTGCAGTATTGGGCTTTGGTGGTATTTATCATGCACTTCTGGGGCCTGAGACACTGTGATGAGGACCATTTATTATGGTAATGTGTGTGATGGACTCACAGGCGGCTTAGGCCTAGGCCAGGTGGGGCCCGGGCCCCACCTCATTTTTTAAAAAGATAATATATATTATTAATTTTAATTTTATTGATTAGAATCAAATTAGAACACCAATATTCTATTGCTCCAATCCAAAATTAATATTTTTATTATTTTAGTTTGACATATGAATTGTGCTTCTATATTAAGATACTTTTGAATTCACTTAAATATTATTTTCCTATGCTTTCGATTTATTGAAGTGAGAGATGAATAGCCGATTCACTGAAACAACTTCGAATTGCTACTTTGTTATCTTGATCATATATAGCTCAATTCTCTAAGTTTGATAGAGATGGTTACTTCGTCTTTATGAACTTATCTAGCTTATTTTTCATCAATTGATATGAGTTATGATGTGCAGTTGTATGATGTGATTTTACCAGTTATTTATAAATTAATTGAATTAACATTGATCTTTTTTTTTTTTTTTGAGGAAAGATTTTATTTCCGAAAGAAGGAATACGAAGTCTGATACAAAAACAATACACCCGCCTAAAGTAGGATAGCGAATAGCAAAATACATCAATTGACAGTGGAAGTGGCAGCAATAGAGTTGTAGCTAGACACGAGCTCGAAACATAAGAATAAATCCGACAAAAACAAGGATAACCGCGACCTGTGAAAACTCCTCAAACTCCTCAAAGCCGATCCCTGACATTCCCAACAGCTTAAGACACTGGCTTCTCAATGGCAGTAGTCACACCTGCTTTCGCCTGTTTCACCCATAGCGGGAGTATCTCTTGCTCAGAAACCTATATCCTATCAGTACTACTCCAGTATACCAACTCCTTTGTGCACATTAACCTTTCCAATGGCTCTACAACAGTCTCACCAAAGCCAGAACCAATTCCTTCCAGCATCGAGTCCATCAAGCCAACCTGACCTCAGTAAAAAAGATGTATGCATTCGCTCTTAACAGTAGAAATTGGCAATAGGACCCTCAATCGGTGAGTCGAATTGACAATTCCATGGACTTACATTAAGGTCACATTTCCATGCAAAAAAATATTCATCATCAGTGCATTAAATCAAAGGGGCAAGGTTTAGGTGATAGTTTGGCCATGGCTATGGGAAGGATAAGGAGATGAACACACATTGGGAAGAAGGGAACCATCTACAAAGATCACACAGAAATTCTATAAGTGATGCAGTGATGCAGCCAAAGTATTACAGCAAAATGAAGAACAGAACCAACTGATCATGCCCAAGATAAAAAGTGGAGCTCTTTCTCAAACTTTCTATGTTATTAGCTAACTTTCAAAGTGTTCTTCAAATGGTGACAGCCCCGACCCTTCTATGTTATCAGCAACACGTTTTACTCCTATTTCTGTATGCTGATATGATTTTTCAATTTCTTCTCTTTTTTTCTCTTTTTTTCTATCTCTTTTTCTTTTTTTTTTCTTTTTTTTTTCTTTTTCTTTTTTTTTTTTTTTTCTTCTTCTGCAGGACAAAAATATTGTACTTCCTGACACTATCGAAACCTTCATACACCCTGCAGTACCCAACTCCAGATATTCCACAACATTAGGATTTCAGTTGAGTTCTAACACCCTAAAATTACCCAACAAATGGGTTGCATCAACAATAGAATTTCAGATGAAACTTTATAAATGATTCCAGAAAACCCATTGGTACCAAAGGCTGTATGGCTAGAAAACGGAAAGACTAAAGGTTCAGAGTATCAAAAGCAAACCGGTGAAAAAAGTATCCCAATGAGGATCGATCAGGCAAGCTATGTGGTGATAGAGGGATTGTAAGAAAGGTATGACCGAAGAGAAGGGGTAGACCTGATACCCTTGTCATTTTCAATGCACTGAGGTAAATATATGCATGTTCAACATGAATGATAAAGCAAGATCTAGAATGTCATAATGGGCACCACAAATGCACACATCAAAGACATATTTAGGCTTGGCTCTCACCAGGCAATTTGTCAGATGGCTTAATATATTCAATGCAAGAGATCCTTGATCCTGTTTGGTGATTCTGCTCAACAGTATCAGCGCTCCAAAAGGTAGTAGCTGCAGCAACATGAAGCAACAACAGCAACAGACCCCAGCAGTAGCTTCCAGAAATGAGCAGTAGTATCATCTGTATCAATTAATGGTCAGCAAGTGTGGCGCACAGAGAAGCAGCAGCAGCCTCCAGAATAAGTACTGACAATCGTTATCTTCAGGGCGTATGAACCAGAAGCCATCTCAGGTCAATACCAGCAACATTCTTAGCATTATGTTTCAGTATCAACATATTTCAACAGCTGCACCAACGAAACATGTGCAGACCCCCAGGGCTCCAGCCGGTACCATCCGAGCATTTCACATTTGGAATAGACAAGGCTCACTGTGTAGCGCTTTCTTCAGGCATCAGTGTGAATAATGAAACCATGCAATGCCAGTGATGGTCCTCACTCAATCGAAAATGATTTCTCATGACATCAACCTCAGCAACCACGTCTGGAAATAGAGCATCATCCATCAGCCTGCAACATCCTGCAAATAGCAAAGAAAAAAAGGGGAGGGATGAGGCAGCAGTAGCCTCCTGTTATCATCTCCTTTTGTAACCTAAACCTTGATCTTCTTTTTTTTTTTTACAGATGCATTATTTCTATCCAGGTTTGAAAACCAGCAAGCAACAATATTGGGATTACACAGAAAACAAATGCATGCCCGAAACCATCCTCTATGACTGCAGCACCAAACACAGGCCAGTTCTCTCCTACTCAACACGCAACATTAACGATTATGGTCTGCGTTAAAGCCACTTTTCAATTTTGCCGTGCCCTGATGCACCGAGCCTCGCCCAATGGTCCGCTAGATCATTACGTTCCCTCAAGATATGTTGCACACGGACTTCCCCAGCAAAGTTCACCACCTCAACATTGATCTTACCAATTAATCTCGACAATGAATCTTATGAAAAAAAAAATTGAGGAATAAATTGGGAGATAAGATGATAAGTAATACTATAGTGTCGTATATTAAAAAATATATTTTCACTTCTATAAATAATGAATCCATATTGCAGCGGCATCAAAAGATGTACAGCCGACAACATCAATTAAGTAGGTTTCTTGCAAACAAATTATTTGAATTAATTTATACATTTTATTATTCTTCTTGTGTTTAAACATTTTTCATATTTTTGGAGGAGCCACTAAAGGCTTGAGAAATGGTTGGTGGGTGCTCATGCCACACAATTACAACCTTGTTCATATTTTGTACTTTTTTTATGAACAAAAGTATATATAATTATTTTGTCTACTTAAGCTCCGGCCCTACCAACTGAAAAATTCATCATGGACTTAATTTGTAAAGCCAATGAGGCTGAATAATTTCTTTGTCCAAGGAATGAAAATTTCTGTTCCCACAAAAAAAAAATAATACTCCTATGTAATGAAAATATATAGTACAGAAACCTATGTGTAAAAGAAAACTATACTTATCAATTGCAAATCAAATTAAAGTGGCCCATGCATACGCAATACTAAGTACTAGAAAAAAAAATTCATATCGTCCTATAATTTTCAAAATTTTCAAAACCGTCCCACAAATATCGAATTAGACGAATCCGTTCCATAACTATCCTAATCATGGCCAAACCCATCCACGAAGCCGGTTTTTCGTTAATTATCACTGAACCCGTCCCATAGCTACCCTAATTATCGCCGAACCCATCCCACCATTAGGGGAGTTATGGGACGAGTTCTACGATGATTAGCGAAAAAATCGGTTCATGGATGGGTTCGGCGATGATTAGGGTAGTTATGAGACCGATTTGTCTAATTCGATATTTGTGGAATGGTTTTGAAAATTGAAAAAACTTATGGGACTAAATGGGTTTTTTTTTCCCTAATTACTATATATTTTAACTTTGGGAATAGTTTTTCGGAATATACATCCATATATATATATATTTATATATATATATGACAAAAATGCATTTATTAATAATATTTTTTAAGTAGGTTAATAAATGTGATGGCTAAATAGTCTTAGTTTTTCTTTTCTAGCTTTTCTTCTTTTTATTTTCGGGTAGGTTGGGTATAAAAATGGCACTAAGTGCATACTTGCACGCAATTTTATTTTTATTAATAGCTTATATATATATATATATATATATATATATATATTACGTTTATAGTGTTAAAATTAATTTTTTTTGAGTCAGATTCGTAAGCAATCCCAATTTTGATGAGTTAAACGAGGGATACCCTACACTAGTACTAATGCGATAAAGTTGGAGAGGATTGTATGTGAAGATATTTCCTTGCTGAAACTTTTTTAACGAATCCCCCCTATAAATAATAAATAAACGTCACCTACGAACTCAGAAATCAATTCAATCGTTCAATTATATTGATACACATAATTGATGGAGAAAAGAAGTATTTTAGCAATGGTTGCAGCAGCAGCCTGGCTTGTTGTCTTTCCCAGCTTGTCTGTCGTCATGGCTATCTCGAGGCCTATCCCCTTGGAATACCCGAAATTCGCCCAGTGGCTCATGTTAAGGACCACCTTCGGCACACTCACCACCTTCAATGACACGGCCATCGATGAATATGATGATTGGAATTGGCTATCCAGCAGTGTAGTCGCCGTTTACAACTGGCGAGGAACTCCTTACATGTTCATATCGACCACAAAAGATCCCAATGGCATCTTGGCCATGAATGGCATCTTGGCCTCGGAGAATTCCTTGTCTACGCTGGTTCTATCAGAATTTGACATCTATCCTAAGTCATGTCTCGAAGAGTTCCCTCAGTACCCAACATGCTCAACACTTAGGCTCATTGGATGGGTATATATACTGCATTACCTAGCTAGTACTACTCCATAGTCCATACTAGTATTTAATATTTTTATTACTACAATTTGTAATTTTAATAATTTAATTATATGCATAGTTGAAAGTATTGAAAGATGACACAACAGAAGGTGATCTTCAAAAGTCCTTTTTCTTAGGTCAGTTCGACGCTTACAATAGAGGTAATGTAACCAATCAACAATTAATCATGATTCTTTTTTTTCTTTTTTTTCTTTTTTTAACCATGTCTTTACTTTTCTGTTCTTTGTTTTTTCTCTGTGATGTCTATTTGTCACAGGATATGCTGCAGATCCAAATAACCAATTTAAACTGTTCAAGTTGGATCTCAAGTCCGTCCTCTTGACAAATGAATTGACTGGTGTAGAAGTCTCCATTTGTTTAGAAGAATATCTTAATTCGAGCTATGTTTAGAAGAATATCCATTCACTGGTGTAGAAGTCTCCATTTGTTTAGAAGAATATCTTAATACGGTAGTTTAGAAGTAATACCACAAGCTATGTTTGGCTCCTACAATAGAAATTCCGATCCCTAGCTACTAGCTGCAGGGATTTGTGTATGCATCACTTTGGCTTCCCGGCCGTGTCGTTCTTCCTCGCTCATTATATATGAAGTATGTGATTAACTAATTTGACCAGTGTTTCTTTGAAAGCATCTTCTTTTTTTTAAAAAAAAAAATGTTCACCACCACACTTCAACAGATTATTAGAAAAATCTGGGTTTAATAATTTGCATATAATATAGTAATTTGGAAGGAAACTGAATCCATTATTAATTACTATATTACTTGAACAACAATTTGGCTGGGAGGAACATTGGCATTTTATTGGATCCAGTATCCACCTTATGAAGATCCGGCCCGCCCGCCCTTGACTGGCCGGCCGGGGACTTAAATTATCGTTTTTGGACAATTGTGAGTTGTTGAATTAATACCGCTTGGGTCGGAGATTTAGGCAAACCAGACATCGTCCGGATTGATAAGCCTTCACAATTGTTATCGCAACTACAAATTAGAATCTAATTATGCTGCCAACTAAGAACTAGGCTACACCAGTGCAAAAAAAAAATTAGGATAAAATAAATGCAGATTTTCTTTGGATTGAATTATGTTGTCCTTATTCTTGCCTTTGCATCGCTTGCTTGACATTTATAGGCAGTCAAGTAAAGTGCAAACCCACGTCTTGACTCGAACTGCTGTTCTTGAAGACTAATAGGGCATTATATTTCCTCCAGATGGGTTGGCGGATATACTTGCGAGTGGTGCTGAGGCCATGAATTGATTGCATCTTGTGCCACTTTTGTTCTTTTCTTCCCTATGCTTATCTCTTCATTTTTTAACTTATCCCTTAGCTAGCCGTATTGACTTGTAAACCAAATAAATAAATAAATAAAAATAGAAAAGAAAAACATGCAATGACAACAAATGCATATATAGAAATAGGAAAAAAAAAAAAAAAACCCTATTCATCCCATAACTTTTCCCAATTTCTCATTTCATCCCATAAAAATGCTAGTAACTAAATCCATCCAATAAGTTTGTTAATTTTCGCCTAATCCATCCAAACCATCCTTAATGACGTTGTTGTGCTGATGTGGCGGGCAATTAAGAGAATTAAACAATTTCAACCATTTTTTGACACAGGTGGCAGCTTATGTGGAGTATTTTGGACCCAACTAATTCAAGAACCGGACCGGACCGAACTGGACCGGCAGCAAGATGAAATACTTTTCCCCCCCTTTCTCACAACAATTACCCTAAAATTGTTGTACCCGCTTCACTTCCCTCCCCCACCACCGAAAGTCGTTCTTCCCCATCCTAGTGTTCGTTTCAGCCAAGTCAATTGTTGGCCGTGCGCGGGATTGAAGTGAGGGCGTATTTCCAGTAAGGGTTTGCATTGTGAAGTGCGACGAGAAGCAATGGGGAATGCGGCTGCGAGATTAAGGCCAGAGAGCGACCACCATTACCCACCACCTGATTACGGTAAGTTTCCTTATACGGGTTTTTAGTTGTTGGGTTGAAGTTGCGGTTTTATAGGGTATTTTTGTAGAATGTCGATTATGCGGTGGTCCCTCTATCCCTTTCTGTTTTTTTGTATGTGGTCCCTATTTCATGTACTTAATTTGTTTATATGGTAGTTGTAGTCATTTATGTCGAATGGGTAGGAGACAATGGAACCAAGTGGGAATTAAAGTAAAGCAAGTATCCTGTTGTTGTTCTGTTTTGTGCATTTTCTTTGAATAAAAAGTCCCTGCTTTTGTGCATTTTATATGTATTGAGCAGATTTACATTTATGCAGAGCCCAATGGAGATAAGGTAACTTTGAGTATTCACATTGGAGGTCAAATTGTCAATGGGAAGCATATTACGGATGGTGGGGGGGAAACCATATTTAAATATGACCATGTGCATGTTAAAGAACTCACATTAAAGGGAATTAGGACATTTGCTGAAGGTTTACATTCCGGGGAAGGTTATAGTATTTACATGGCTGTAGGGAATGATTTGAGGCTGGTGAAGGATGCAAATTATAAAGGCAGCTTGTGACTCTTTGGGGGTAGAGAGGGGATTGCATATGCATGTTGTCATTAGAAATGAAGGTGGTGAGAGGCTGGCAGGTGGTGATTTTTCTGATGAGGAGGAGCTTGCAAATTTGAGTGAGTTTAGTGATTCCGACGAGCCATACGAGTATGACATGAGGGAGGAGGAAAGTGACTCTGACTCATATGATGATGAAGATGCGGCTGGTAACTGGAAGAGCTAATAAAGGGAGAGGTGACCAGCAAGTTTCACTGAATGATAAAGGGAAAGAAAAGGTAATGGCTAGTGGTGGTGATGATGACAGCCATTTTGAAGGTTTTGAAGATGATGTAGACGTGATTAAAAGTGGTGATGAGCTAATTAGTCCCGTGGGTTCGGATGAGGATGAAGAGTATGTTAAACCTAAATTGCCAATGTTTGACAGTAATGATATTTTTTACCCGAAGTTCAAAGTTGGGATGGTTTTCAGCACAAAGCAAGAGATGAAATTGGCAATCCAATTCTATGCTATAAATGAAAAGAGAAGCATCAAGTTCCCTAGGAACGATAAGAGGAGACTTGTGGCAAAATGTGCTGATTCAGCATGTAAGTGGATATTGAGAGGGCTGTCGGCGGGTAATGAATCCAGTTTTAGGATTAGGGAGTTAGGTGACCATCACACATGCAAGGCAAGCAATGATGTGGAGAATGTAAGCAGTACATGGCTTGCCAAGAAGTTCAAGGAGAAGTTTGTGAATGACCCGAACAGAAATATGGAGGCTTTTAGATTGGAGACAGTGAAGGATTTGAAGGTCCAAACACATCAAGCATACAAGGCAAGGAAAAAGGCCATTAAATTGACTGAAGTAACGGGGCTAGAACAATATAAGCTACTTCGGAGTTTTGGAGAGGAGATTATGAGAAGCAACCCCGGATCCACAGTAGTGATTGAAACAGATGGCAGTGATGGGACTAACAGGTTCGACAGAATTTATATGTGCCTTCAAGCTTTGAAAGAAGGATTTATAACTGCATGTAGGCCGGTGATTTGTGTGGACGGGTGTTGGTTAAAAGGGACATACGGGGGTATTTTGCTTACTGCATGTGAGGTGGATGGGAACAACAATTACTTGCCTATAGCCTATGCTGTTGTGAAGAAGGAAACCACAGAGACATGGTCCTGGTTTCTTGCACATTTGAAACATGATCTCAGGATCCAAGACCCAACAAAATTTACCTTGATGAGTGATAAACAAAAGGGTACTCATTCTGCCATTACTTGCAATCTATCAAACATTTATTTGTCTAACATTCATGACCTGCATTCATTTTTTTTTCATATTGAAATCAGGTTTGATCCAAGCCGAACAAGATATTTTCCCCGGGGCAGAATTTAGATATTGTGTTAGACATTTAATGGCCAATTTCCAATCAGCTGGTTTCAAAGGATTGTCACACAAGAAATTTTTTTGGAGAGCAGCAAAATGCACAACAGTCAATAAATTCGAGAGGGTCATGGATGAGCTACACAAGGATGATCTGAAAGCTGTTGAATGGTTAAGAAGCAAACCTCCAACTCAATGGTGTAAGGCCTTTTTCAGCTCGCTTCCAAAATGTGACATACCACAAAGATGGTGTAGGGCCGATCAGAAATTCAAAAATTAACCAACCTATATAATGGTCGATCATCCAGCCACTAATCTGCAAACTTGTATTGCATATTGATAATGAACCACATACCACAAAGACACACAACACAACAAAGCCATACCACAAAGCCATTGTTAAAACTTTTTGCTCATATTTCATAATTGAAATGGAAATGGAAACATTTTCATAACAGATTACTTCTCCATTCCTAAGACCATTACTTCCAACTAGTTAACAGAACATCTAACTACTTCTAAAAACCAACACTGGTCTAACACATTCCAACTTCATTCTACTACAAGACGGCACCAAATTCCTTCATTTCTACCACATGAATACACCCAAACAGGTCTACTCCTTCAACTTCCTTCATTTCTACTACCTGAATACACCCAAACTGGTATACTCCTCCAACTTCCTTCATTTCCATAGCAATAAAACAACCACCATTCCCACAAGGATGCCGCACAAAACCATCAGAAACTTAAGAAGCAAATCACCATCCTGATTTGCAGGTACATCGCGGTGGCCATGTGTCATAGGAGAAGACACCTCACTGAACTCCTCAAATTTCCGTGGAGCCTCTGCCATGTACTCACTCTGGCTTGGCATCCATTGGTTCGATGGGTACTCCATTGTGTGCCCAATTAGTTTGAATCGGATATACCCATTGGAAGAATTTACACGTTCGACAACTGTAGTAGAGCCGCCCATAGCTTGGTTTGACCTGGTCCTCAATCACCCTCATTAACAGTTTCACCCCACAATTGCAGAAAGGGGATTGCGCAAACCTGAAATCTATCCGCTCCATCCGCTGCCTCACCCTTCTCCGCTGGTCCATTTGCACAGTTCACACACTTCCGGCGCCAAAGACTTGCGAGTTTCCCTTCGAATCGTATGACCCACTCAGAAATTTGGGTAATGGGAGGAGAAAATGGAGTTGGGAGGGAGGAAAGAACGAGATTTAGGGTTAATAATTGGAGGCAAATTGGCTCATACAGGAAGGTGTTTCCCTCCAAAACCTATGTGGCGTTGAAATGCCAGCACCTTGGTCAAGAAATGGTTGAAATTGTTTAATTCTCTTAATTACCCGCCACATCAGCACAACAACGCCATTAAGGATGGTTTGGACGGATTAGGCGAAAATTAACAAATTTATTGGATGGATTTGGTTACTAGCATTTTTATAGGATGAAATGAGAAATTCGGGAAAGTTATGAGATGAATAGGGTTTTTTTTCCTATAGAAATATGGCAAACCCCAAGTTTGATTCTACTGCAGTCTGCAGAAGGGTTTTACTAGAGAAGGGCTTGCGTAGGACGACGAGGCAATTACAAAAAGGAATGGAACGACAATACTACTACTCCACTAGATATCATTATGAGCAAGTGGCCCACCTAACTGACTAACTATATAAAGAAAACATAAACCATAAGCTACTCTATATACATTAACGTACGACGTTCTGGAGTCGAAAGTATTCTAAATATTTAACTTTCGAGCTTTTAAAAATATTAGGATCATTGATTCCATCTACTAGCTACTAGCTAGAACGCCGGCCATTAATCATGTTTAATACTAATTAATTAAATATAATTACTTCTAAAGGCGATTGGGCACTTGATTATTTGCAATATAAAATACTACCATAAATTTTTTAGCGGTTTATTTTGATAAATAAAATGAAAAGAATAAATTATAGAGAATGAAAATTGAAAAGCAAAAGGCATTCGTTCATATTCATATATATATATATATATATATATCTTCATTGGAAAAAGGCTAATTAAACAACGTATTATTTATTACAAAGGGCTTGTCGCTTTATTAATAATCTAGAGGAGATAATTGAGCCAAAGATATATAATTGATTACCAATATAATGTGGAAATTTAATTAAAATTGGCCATAACTCTAACTCGTATATGTAAAATAATGATGGGTAGACAGCTAGTTCCTTTACTTTCACTACAAGAAATATTGTATTTTAAGATTATACCGGAAATGGACTATAAGACATAAAGTTACACAGAACACACAACATGACAAAAGTCTACACCGGGTCAAATAATATTTTCAAAATTAAAGTGGGAGCGTATAAATATTTCATGCATGGAGTGCTCAAAAATATACTTGGAGCTAGCATTCAAATATGCATGGGATCGGACTTTAATTTCATTTTAGTGTAATGAAATCTGAGTTTGGAGCTAGCATTCAATTAAGGTTGGGAGCATTGTTCATTTTAAGGTGTGTCATCTTGGAGAATTTAACACACTGATCTTCAATAATAATGCGCACAATAGAGCGCTCTCATAAATGACTATGTGACTAAAACTATCACCAGTTTTGGTATAGGTATCTCCAACCTATTCCAATTCCCCAAAGAAGACCGTCTTTGAGTTTCCCTCGTCGAAGCCTGTGAAGCAACCCCTCCGTACCGTTGTGTCTGAACAGGGTCGTTCCCTACATTTTAGAGGCCCTAGCTAGGCAAAATGAAATAATAGGTCCCAATTTTTTTTTTTAGTGAATAACTGGGTATCACATACCTCATTGAGCCCAAGATTATTCATTCGAGAATTTGATGTGAATTGAATGATTGTCTATTTCAAAATAGAATTCTGCATATACAAAGACTCGAACCCGAAATTTTTGTTTAAGATAATATGTCCTGATTGAATCTAAATAAATATAAATTGAATATTCTTAGAACAAATAAATATTGTCGATATAAATGAATTTTTCTTATGTTCATAAAAGTTGTAATTTTCTGGTTAAGAAAAAACTAAAAGAGAAACTAATGGTTAGTTTTGCTGTATTTGAAGAGGAAAATACAAAGAATTAAGTAAAAAATTAATTTCATAGCAACAAAAAATTATTAAAATTTAAAAATAAATTTTAGCCCCCCTTTTGAACGGTGGGCACTGGGCAATTGCACTTCATGCCGCCCCTCTGCAGGACCGGCCCTGTGTATGAAACAGGTGCGCGTAGGTCAATTGGTAAACGCATTGGACAGTCCCCGTAAGTGTCTTTACCAACTCCACTTAAAGGGCCACGAACTCTATCTTCTCGATTTAGATATTCCCTAGGCTCAATGACATTGAAAAAATATATAACAATAAAATTGGAATGCCATTGTGAGTTCTCCAGCCAAATGATATGAACTCGGTCAATGCAAGGCTGGAGAACCCGTTTTTCTCCTCACATCTTTCTGGACGTATTCTGTATAATATTTTCTGTATATTTCTCGTCCATACCTTCTTCTCATCTGGATGAGTCTTCATATAGTAGAAAGAAATCCATGCATAAGGAATGTGTAATATTTACCAAAGCAACAAGTCCTTCCTTATTGAGAGTTTCCAGGGATATAATATTGTGTTGCCAAACTTAAATCATCGATATCCCTGAAAATCTATCAAGAGCAGGTGGGGGAAGATATCCAGCAACCAGTAGCTGTCCTTTCATAAATACTTCAACTGGATAAGATCTTTCGTCGACTTCATTGTGGAGTTCGAACATCGGTATTGAACGTACAACAAAACCGGGTCCCAACAGTGTGGCTGGCGAAGGATTGCGGCGCTGGTGTGTTCCGACGGCGCTGATTTGGTGCGTGCGGCTGTGGGAAAGGGCGACGAAGATGTGTTCTTTCTAGGGCAGAGTGGAACAAGGCATGCTTGAGGAACGCGGATGGAGAGGAGATATAGAGAATTAGGCTGGAGATCTCAGCGGAGGGCATGGGGTGTTGGAGGCAATGATATTATTTTGATAAATTAGCTAGCTCAATAATAATTTTGTATTAATTAAGTCTCACTCGTAGTTAATCACATTTCCGGATTCGCCATCTAGAAGTTAGGATTTAATTTGTACTAAATTATTCGTCGAGATTTTAGATTTTAAAATGACTAAATAATTACGCTAAATTTCGACTTAATAGTCGTAACTAATTAGTATGAGGTTAAATAATTGGTAATGAAATATAACTTGATACTTAAGTCAATGTAATTGGACTCACTTTTATTTCTTTAACAGTTAATTGTAATGACTTGACCACAATCGATGAAATAGTCATTGCTTCGAAAAGTATCATTTTCCATTCTCTAAATTATTTAATGATCAAAAAAATTAAATATTTAAAAGACGTTTTTAGTTTAGAAAATTTTGAATACCTATTAATTAAAATTTAAAATTTCATGGAGTGTTTTAAGATTGTGAAACTTTCTGATCCTCTGTAAGGGACGATGACATTTGTAGTACGTGCAGCCGCTTGTGTCCCAACAAGATCTACTGATCCAGTTTTTACAAATGTAATGTATATTGATGGAATTATTTAGAAACGTCAGAATGTTAATATATAAAAATTCATACTAACCAGCTGCTCGCTGCAGTCGTAGTCGCTCCCTTTGCTCGCGAATAGCAACCACAAGCTCAGTATTAGTGAGTGGTCGGCGTGATGTCCTTGAATGTGATCCCAAACCTCGGGGAGTACTGGATGACGACCCACCCCTATGCTCTGACATAGGTATAAGATCCACAATAACAATTTTGGGCCCGAATTTAGGCCGAATGTACGTAAAATAATAAGTTATGGCCGCATGATGTGCACGCACAACGCGATGACCTATCAGTGAAAAATATTATACTTTTTTTTAGATACGTAGTTAAATTAAATAATACTCCATCCATTTTATTATTTATGTCCTATTTTCATTTTTGTATCCTCACTTTAAGCACTAACATACCCTTGCATTAAGTACTAATTACCCTCACTTTAACTTTACCACGTAAAGCTAATAAGGATTAGTATCCTTCCCTTTCAATTTCCGCATTCAACTTTGTTTATTACTTCTACTATATATAAATGATATTTTAAATTCCAATGTAGATTGTAGAGTGTGCATATTCGAGATGTGCTGCTCTAGTATAAACACTCGCTATAATCAAAATTTTCTTTCTCATTTGACAAGAAGTTGTGAGGATTTGGCTGCTGTAGTTGTAACAGACAATGATTGTTTAATCACAGATATGATTCCAATTTTCTTAGTCAAATTTCATTCCATTACGAGGATTGAACTCTTTTTCAACTCACCTTTACCAGGAGTTTGAGTTGGCTTCATAGCTTACACAAGTTGAGGATGAGGATTTGGATAATAGCATATTCCTTGAGGTTGTTGGCGGACATGACATGCGGAATGCAATGTACGGTTTCGAGGCCATGAGCAAAAATAAAAAATTAGACCCTATAAAGAGAGTTTATATTTCTTTTTTAATAATATCTGGATACTCCCAGACCATATTAGACTTAAGACTGATTCATTGAGGATCTGCATGGATAATGAATGACGCATCTTCTAAAACGGTTTTATGCATACATAAGAACCATAAGAACCTTATCTTTCTCAGACCATATTAGATCTACTACCCAATTTCCTATTTAATGCCAACAATTGATTTTGAACTTTGCAGAGCAAAAGTAAAAGGCTTTAGCTGGAAATTAAAGTGTGTGAACCATAAGAACCTTATCTTTCTTGAGTAACAAATGCTGGCCCTAAAACCTTTGTGTTTTAATTGTTAATTAGCTCATCTGCAATTTTATGAATGATATGCTTATTTTTGTAGTGCTGATGATGAAGATGAAAATCATATTGAATATTGGAGATTGTGCGTATGTAAAGGTAATTTTTGTCGTCGTTAAGATTGTGCTGATGATGAAGATGAAAAGTTGGTAAGCCTTTCATGTTGGTTTCATTCTTATCCAGGATGTGATTTTTACGGGTTGGAATGAGTCATCAATGTTATATTTTTACATGTGCAGTAGCCTTACAATTTATGTCATCTTTATTAATGAATACAGGCTAAACAACACAGCTTGCAAGATTGTGAAAAAGCATAACCTACATGGGAAAATGGATATGATCTTAACGAGATGCATTTATATAAAGATTGTATTGTAGAGGTAATTTATTATACATAATAGACAATGGTACTTGGATAATATAATATGTGGTTTTGAATTGTGATGTTTTCTTCCTTTGCTGCATAAAATTTGCAGCATATCTTCAATTACTCCTAAGAAGAAGGATGTATACCTGAAACCCCCAACCAGTGACACCCAACCAGTGGCGTACCTATATAGCGGCTTGGGGGGCCGCAGCCCCCTTGAGTTCGAAAATTGACTTTTAATTTTTATATGTTATGTTTATTTTGGCTATAGCAGAAATTTTTTAAATATAATTTGCCTTTTTACTTTTATACAATTTAAGACATTAATTGTTAAATATTTGTATTGGATTGCGTGAAAACATGGAATGTTAATATCATTTGATGACAGAGGGAGTATATTCTTTATCTTAATCAAATAGAAAAATATAATAAATTTGGCACATTAACTTTAATGGTGAGAACTAGTTTTTTTACCCTATATGTAATTGTTATCGTATGAAAATTAAAGATGAAATAAGGCGAAGACATTTGGTCATCCCGCCCCCCAACCCGGACACTTTGCGTCCGCCGCTGCCCCCAACTTCACCTTCACGAATGGAGGACCTTTAGGTTCCTAACACTCTGGAGAAAGTGTACCAAGGACATTCCACGAACCCTTGGAGATAAATTACTTGTAACTGCAGATCCAACACTTCACTAATTTTGTAGGTCTTTACCCAAATACTCCCTCTGTCCCATTTAAGATGTCTTGTTTCATTTCTGCACACAATCCAATGCACTTTTTCAATTGTTAATATCTCAAAATATATACAACAAAAAATTATTTAAAATATATATTATAAAACTACATGATTATACGATTCTAACAAGATCCAACTCGACTATATTTTTTCAAACATATACTTTGAATAATATTGAGTCAAAGTTAAACAATGAACAGTGCCAAAAAGTCAAACCAGACATCTTGCCTGGGACGGAGGGAGTATTTTTTAAAATCCATGCTCTAACAAATCAACAAATTAGTAAAAGTTATTCTTGGAATTATTGACACATGACATTAACACCGGTATTAGTTGATCAATTTGTTTTTTTTTTTCTTTTTTTGGTAAACAAATCTATGGCCATGTAAATTAGTTATATATATATATATATATATATTTTATATATAAATTAGTTATATATAAATTAGTTATATATATATATATATTTGGTTATGATGCTTTACATTTTATTTGGATTTAAATAGATATATATATATATACTAGAACTCTTTTGGTGGCATGTGAGGAAAAAACATTATAGAAAACTATGATAAGACATTCAAAACTAAAATAAAAACAAAATTTAAAAAAATTTAATTATGAGATCTGGATACACCCTAAAAAAGCAATATTCAAGAATCTCTTCCAACTACAGGAATGAGGAATGAGATCTTTAACTGGAGAAATATAAAGTATCATACTATGATCGAGCTCTACACGTACTTCTCACTAAGGTCATAAAGAGTGTTTCTCTTGATGGTGCTTCCATTCCAGCAGCTTTTGAACACCTAATATTGATCAACAATTCCAAGATTCAAATTGAATATACAGAGACCTAATATTGATCAACAATTTCAGATACAAAATGAATAAATAGAGACATGTAATTCCTTCATAATCAATCACTTGGCACAACAAAAATAACATTAATCTCCACCCAAATTTGATAATATAGCAAACTCCATAGAGAGAGCTACACAAAGGGGCGAAACCACACAATCACAAGGAGGACTTGGGCCCCTCCATAAACTTAGAGAATTAAGCTCCTAAATGTGTGTAGCTAGGATGCCAAACAGCCTTGTTTCATTGTAGTGCAGCCCTTGCTTCAATTTTTTAAATTTTTAAATCCTCATCCTTTTTAATACTAGTATTATTTTCTAATTTGCTTTACTAATTAAAAAAACTAACCGATAGGCATGCATAGGTCCCACACATTTTGGGCCAAGTTCATGCCTTCCAACCTATGGTTGGGGTTAGATTTTTCACCCGATCCTATATTTTTCCTCTTTATCCATTTATAATTTGTGTGGTAGATCTCACCACACTTTCTCTAACTTCGGCCCCTAAAAAAATAAAAGCTTGTTATCATCATTAATTTAAGTGTAATTTGATAATTTAAAAAACGCATTCCCTAATGCATAAAGTAAATAATAAACACTACTAGAAAAAATCTGAATTTGGTAGCTAAAACTGTGGTAGCTAACGAATTTTGGTCGCTAACGAAATTCGGTCGTAAATTCAGTCGCTAACCTCTTTAGCGACCGAATTTTACCAATTTTTTTCGGTCGCTAAAATAAAAAATTCTTGTAGTGAAACTTATTTAACGAGCCGCAAAGAGCCCGGGTAATTCATACTTAAGCTCGGTTTGTATAATAAACAAATAAGTCGAGCTCAAGTTCAAATCTACTACGGTGGAATGAAAATTTTGAATTCGATAGCACAAGCACATTTTATGAACTTATTAAACAATTTAATACTAGATTCTTATAAAAATATGAACAAATATATATTGCTAGCAGAATTATATATAATTTTAAATTACTAGAAATTTATTGTGTTTCCTAATATGAGCTAATTCGATTAATTTATTTTTCAAATATCAAAATGTGCTAAAAAAATAACTAGCCGAGCTCAGAAGCCCAATCGAACTGATTCAAACCCAAAACGATTTATTTATTTTAGTAGCTCCAATATAAAGTCTTGATTCCGCCAGTAAATGGCTCATAGGTCCTTCCTTCTTTCAAAGTCTAGTTTCGCCACGGGCTACACAGGACGTTTAAAACATTCTGTCACCTTTTTCCATCCATGCAAACGCAATAAATGAACAAAATATTATCACATAGAGCCAAATATGTATCTGGTCCTTTTTCCAATTCATATTTCAAGGTAAAAATGTGAACAAGAATCCTAAAATGTTAAAAACTGCCACTGAAAGAAAGGAAAAAGTAATTGGGCAGAGGGTCCTACTTCGCTGGTTGCTCGGAAAAATGTTTTCCTGGTTTTGTCTGAGAATGTGCAAGTCTCCACCATCACCAAAGATGAAAATTCCATCACACAGATAAACACTCCCAATATCTTTTCAGAAGCCTGAAATGGCTCAACGCCAGAACACCACACCTGGTTCCCACAACTTGAATGGCTTCCCATCACACATCATTTGCTTTGTGTGGTGTTAACCCCAATATTTTAGGCCCAACGAATTAGGCCCAGTAAATTTAGCCCAATCCATTTTTCGAGTGGCCCAATCCGAAGGCCCAATCAAGAAACCCGGTCCAATTTTTGAGTTATCCGGATAATGGCGAATGGTGAGATGCCGCCAGCTAGTTCAGGATTTATCCAATGGCTAAATGGTGGTGAAGAGCTGGCGACATAAAAACACGCAAGAATCAAGGAGACATCACCCATAATTGACGCCATCACAGGGAGCGGATCAAGGAGTTTCCTCATCCGATAGCCTTCAAGACAATGCAGCCACCTTAGGGTTGAGAGCCTATATATATGAGTGGCAGCAGTTTTAGTCGACATCTACACACACCCTAGAGGAATCGCACTTTAATATTTTTACTTTCTGCAAATTTTCTTTCTGCAAGTTCTTCCTTGTTTTCTTCCATTCCGTAATTTCTTGTTCCTTTACAGCTTTTATTTAAGTTTCTGTAATCCCATTCCTCAATCCTTGTAATCATTCTTCATCAATATCAATCGACGAAAATTCTTGGTTAACAAATTGGCACGCCCAGTGGGACTCGAGATTGAGACCATATCCGCTTAGATCCAGTTTATGCAACTTAGATATGGCCGAATAGTAAGGGACTTAACTCAAAAATTTGAAGAAATGTCACTACACGAAGATACACCGATTAGAACATCTGAGAACGCCGTTGAAACGGCGAGCACTTCTCAACCACAACAGGGGATTACGCAGATCCCTACACTGACCGAGCAAATGCGGCTATCGATGATAGAATCGATGGCCGAATTCATGCCTTTGCTCACAAGACACCTAATGGATGTGTTGCGGCCTGCCATGGCCGACCAAATTGACAAAATATGTGGATCCTTGCGTACTGAGCAAGATAGATCTGCTCCAGCAAATGGTACGATTGTGCCACCAAACATCCTATGTCCAGGGCCGTATGGCGGCCAACAAAGGATTTGGGAAACCAATTTTGGCCAGCCGCCACTCCCGGAGTCCGGAGGCCTGGCCAGTTTGCCCCCATTCCCATTTCAGGCCACTCATGCTTTCGCTCCTGCGGCACCTAGCATGCCGAACTTTGGTTATGTGGCACCTCCCGTATCGATGTATGCTTCATCAGGATACTTGATGGCGGCCAACGATGCACCAGGTTGTACGACGGCCTCCGGTGGACTTGGCATGGCGCCACGTCAGGCTGCGACACCTCATGTGCCGAAAGTTCAAACCACACCTCAGGTGGCAGCACCATTGAACCTTGGTTGGATGCCGCCAACACAAGGGGGGCAGACACCACAGCCACATGGAGTGGCTTGGACACCTTCTACGTCTCCTACAGCCGCCATACCAGTACCAACTCCCGTGCCGAATCCTAGTTGTATGCAGCCAGCGCTAGGGGGGCGGACGCTATATGGGGTGGCGACGACACCTGTCATACCAGCCGCCATGCCTCATGCCACACCTCCAGCGGCCTTGCCTCCTATGCAGGCACCCGAAGTGTCACCTGATCAACTTGCAGATATGATGAAGCAGCATTTCGGGATCCAATTAAGGCCGATAGAGCGGCCTACTTACAGAAAGCCCTATCCTGACTTGGTGGATACGATGCAGCCCTATCCGAGAGGGTTCAAGATGCCCGAATTTACTATGTTCTCGGGGGACGACGGCAAGTCCACTGTAGAGCATGTGGGCAGATTCACAACACAATGCGGTGAGATGGCGGCCAATGATTGGCTGAAGTTGAGGTTGTTCAGTACATCCCTTACTGGACCTGCCTTCGCTTGGTATGTATCTTTGCGGCCTAATTCAATTCAGAGTTGGGCTGATTTGGAGAGAGCCTTCCACGACAGGTTCTACACTCCTTTGACAAGTGTTAGTTTAGCAGAGTTAACTAATGCTAAACAATTTGCAGATGAAGCGGCGAGCACATTTATCAATAGATTACAGCGGCTTAAGGGCCGATGCGCAATTGCGGTGCCTGATAGGGAGATCGGCAATATTGCAGTAGCGAATATGTTACCAAAATTGAAAGAACATTTAATTGTGCAGGATTGCACTAATCTTGCCCAGTTGGCCGAGAGAGCGGCCCGCTTGGAAAAGTTCCTTGAGGAACAAGATGAGAAGCGTCGACCTACATACGGGTCTATTTTCAATGAATTAAAACCTAGTAAAAAGGAAGACGGACAAAGGGTGATGGCCAACACAGTAACCCTGTATGGAAACAACCCTGGATAGTTGCCCTAACACGCTATCAACAGCGGCCTTGGAGGCTGAGTAGTTGATGGCTGAGTAGCAGCGTCATGATGATGGAGGCCGAGGCAGGGCACGGACGACTGAGGGTGAACGGCGGCTGCTCCGGGTTGGTGGCTGAGAGATGAGCGGCGACGACCCGGAGTGAAGGTGATTGGCGGCTGAGGACTCGAAGCTCGGAGCGTGGCGGCTGGCGGCCCGGGGTGGCGTCCCGAACAGATGACGGCCTGGAGCCGGAGCTGGCGGCCGGAGATGAGGCTGGGCCTAGAGTTGGCGGCCTGTGGCAGAAGCTGGCGGCCCGTGCTTTGCGGCGCAAGAGCTGGCGGCAAGCTGGATGGCTGGCGGCCAAGGTGATGCTGGCGGCCCAAGTGATCAAAGCTGGCGGCCCAAGAGAGATGCTGGCGGCCCGTGCTTGGCGGCGCAAGAGCTGGCGGCAAGCTGGATGGCTGGCGGCCAAGGTGATGCTGGTGGCCCAAGTGATAAAGCTGGCGGCCGAAGAGAGATGCTGGCGGCCCGTGCTTGGCGGCGCAAGAGCTGGTGGCAAGCTGGATGGCTGGCGGCCAAGGTGATGCTGGCGGCAAGCTGGATGGCTGGCGGCCAAGGTGATGCTGGCGGGCCAAGTGATCAAAGCTGGCGGCCGAAGAGAGATGCTGGCGGCCCGTGCTTGGCGGCGCAAGAGCTGGCGGCAAGCTGGATGGCGGGCGGCCAGGGTGATGCTGGCGGCCGGGCGATGCTGGCAAGCAACGGTTGGCGGCCAAAGTCTGAGGTTGGCGGCTCGATGCCTAGCGACGGCAGGTTTAGGCTGGCGGCACTCGAGAACTCCGAGCTGGCGGCGTCCTCGGCAAGCGAAAGCTGGCGGCGCTCCTTGCTTCAAGGCTGGCGGCCCGGAGAAGAGGCGGGTGGCGGCCGGGAGCTGGCGGCCCGAGGGGCAGAAGCTGGCGGCCTGGGACTGGCGGCAGCTGGCGGCCTGGAGCTCGAGCTGGCGGCTCGAGCTAGAAAAAGCTGGCGGCCAAGGGGTGAGAGCTGGCGGCCGGAGAGAGAGGGCTGGCGGCCGGAGAGCTGGCGGCCGGAGAGGGCTGGCGGCCGGAGAGAGCTGGCGGCGCCCCTCTTGAAGGATCTGGCGGCGCTCCACGAAGTTGCTGGCGGCCGGGTGCGAGATGGCTGGCGGCCCGAGAGAAGACGCTGGCGGCTGAAACTTTTGACAATTTCCGTCCCACGAGCTTTTGCTAAAATATACCAGGTTAGATTTATTAAATGAAAAGAGTTATGATTCACGGGAAAGGGTTTAGGGATATATGTTGAGATTATTAGTCTTTTTATTACTCAAGTGTGGTGCTTCGGTTTCAAATGGCGCTGTGGTCCTCTCTGTCAAGGAATGTTGACAAATCTCATGGCATAGCCGGGATAGGTTGACCTTCAGCCTGTCACACTGAGGATCCCCGGCAGATATGCCATGATGCTTCTCATCAATTCTTGCCATAAGAGTTCCTGCCATGAAACTTTTGACAGATTCCCACTACATGAGTATTTTCCGAAAAATCATGATCCTGGTTTAGGTTTTATTTAATGAAACCAATTTATGATGGTGAAGTTGTGATTAGGGATATATTTATAAGTAGTCATGTTTTTATTGCTCGTGTTTAAGAAACTGTGCCCCCGAAAGCGCACGGTGTCAAAAATTGCAGTAATTTATAGTAAGACCGGATCGTTCACTGGAGGATGTGCGATAGAAGCAGGGCCCACGTCGTTTTACTAGATTTTCCATTCGTATTGCTCAATAGGGTTGAAAGGTGATTAATATCTACTGATATGAATTTAAACTAGATCTTGAAAGCAGTTAAATTAATCTACAAAGCAAATAAATCTATTCTAGAAAGCGGATAAAAATTATTCTAGGAATGCTATAAACATTATCTATGAAAGCAGGGAAAAGGTGCATTGTGCCAACCGTGAAGTTGAATCACAATGTAGACAGAATGGACAGGAAGAAAAGAATGAAAATTGGACAAGAGTGAGATACAGCAATATTAAACTTCCATTTTTATACGCAGATCTTTGTTTGGGATAATTCTATCAGATAGCTGATTCTCATGCTCTCAATAATGCTTTCCCTTTAACAGACAGGTACTTGCAATATGAGTTTACATGTTCTTAAGACCGCAAATTCTAAGATACCACAGATTCGTAACTGCCCTGGCCTGGGTGTGTTACTTCATCTGTGGTGGAAAAGCAACACCTGACATATCATTTATTGAAATGCCAAGTACTACTGTCATTCTCCCATGTCACACCCAAAGATTCGAATTAAGCCCTAAACTATCCCTTAACTGTCAATCCTAGTAGCAGTTACACAACTCTCAATACAACCGAGTGACCTCTAATGAAAGCGGTTAAAAGAAAGCGGTAAAGAAAGCATTTAAAACCTATCACTCGGAGGTTTTGAAAATCTGACCCTGGTAGTAAAAGACAGCTCCCCATCAGGATGAAGGAGTATGGATCAAGAATTCCCGGCTCTCAGTGAACCACTAGTGTGTTCACTTCCTTCCGGGTGATTATGAGATACAAACTAATGAAACGAACTAATAAATTAGTTCGTTCCGGATGCACTCACTCAGGACTCAAAAGTAGGCTTTGGCAGAAGAGGATAGCAGTTGAAAGAAAACTCAACCCTATCTTGGAAAATAACCAAGGCCTGGATGATGTTCCTCTAAGATTATTTACTACACTGTATTTGAATCCAAGTGGACCCCATCTCGGTGTAGCACTTAATCTTACATTTCCATCAACCAGCAATTTGGAAAATAATGGATTTGAAAATCATTCCCTGTCAGGTACTAGACTCTCAGTTAAAACACAGACCCTTTCAGTCTAGGCGAGACCTAATCGCTGAATCTGCTTCTAATTTCCCAAAATACAACCCTTGACAGAATATGAATTAGTCATAACTGAAGAATTTATCCTTACTCAGATCCGGATTTTATAAAGAGGTTTTTGTTGGAAATTTATAAAGCAATATGTGTTTAAGATCTAGACTTCTATTGTCCAAGGGAAGGATCCCAAAATAATTACAGACCACAATAGTATATAATATTATCATGCATAAAGATATATGGAAGTGTAAAATTAATTGACCCAAAATATAGATGCGGGTCTAGACAGAAGATGAAACACAGAATGAAGTGGTCAAGGGACCAAAGTAATGGCAGAATACTCAGGTGGACTGTAAACATCTACTGTCCAATTTCCCAATTACTCGGATGGAGCGAATTTAGACAGCTTAGACCCTGTAATGGTGGTGTCAACACCAGTTGGGCCTCCACTGTCTGTGAATTCGGATAAAACCTACATGCTTCCCTTCTATAATGATCGTCAGTTGGCACTGACTGATGCCAACTGACTCCCAGTATGGATTGGAATTTAGGTTTGGAAATTAAGATAATAACAAAAATAAAACTGTATCTGGATGGGAGTCAGCTGAGCAGCTATTATAACCCCGGATGGGCGAACCGCCAAGGCTTCCACTGACAATCGTCCAGACCATGCAAAATAACAATTAGTAACTAATACCCAGAATACGAGCTAGTTATCCATGAGGGAGTACCCGCCAACATTAGTCTGATGTATTCTTTACTAATGGTTCCACACAACACACAAAGACAAAATAAATAAGAAATAAAAGAAGATCCCTTGTATGAGAGACATTGGTTTCTCATGCAAGGTTGTGGATTGGGTCCACATGTGATGGTCTTAAATAATCCTTCCTACCATAATTAATTACAGTCCAGATTATCTGTTTAAGCCATCAAGATTTTGTTTATTAGAAGAGTGTTTTAATGGCAATTGAACAAAGGTCCTTTAATCATGATGATTATCG
Source organism: Hygrophila difformis (assembly GCA_030278955.1). NCBI lineage: Eukaryota > Viridiplantae > Streptophyta > Magnoliopsida > Lamiales > Acanthaceae > Hygrophila > Hygrophila difformis. Next base: position 83,943,524 of record JAOANR010000001.1, read on the forward strand.
ATGTTTGATTATTACTAATCTCAATCCTTAATCATTAATGAATCAAGGGTTCAATTAATTAAGTGATGCAAATGGAGAATCAAAATTTGGGCAGCATAACACCCTATATTGCAATTCCAGAATGTTACATCCTAACCCGTGGGGTTATGATGTGAGTGTTGCAATATAAAATAGGAAGAGAATGAAAGTTGTTTGGGATTAAATAGAGGGAGAGGAACCCTTGTCGCGATATCATAAATTTTGTCGCGGACCGAGGTCCGTGACATGGACATCCCGACAAGTTTTTAGAATTTTTGGCAGCATAACGCCTCTCAGTCGCTATGCAAGATTTTGTCGCGGAACGTGGTTCCGCGACAAGAGTGACATCGCGACAAAGTGTTTTCAGAAAATTCCTAACGCATTTGAACCTTTGTCGCTATGCATGGAAATTTTGTCGCGGAACGTGGTTCCGCGACAATGTGTTCCGCGACAAAGTGTTCAAAGATCAAGGAACATGGCATAATTTTTCTGTCTCAGAATGGGATTTTGTCGCGGAACGTGGCTCCGCGACAAGATGATTCTGCGACAAAAAGCCATGCAGACAAAATGCAAGAGTTTGGCTCCTTTGTCGCTATGCATGGACAGTTTTGTCGCGGAACGTGGCTCCGCGACAAGGTATTCCGCGACAAAGGGTTTTAAATTATGGAGACAAGTGTCTTGAAACACCTTGGTCGCGGAACAGCCATTTTGTCGCGGAACGTGGTTCCGCGCCAGAAGGCGGTTGGCGCCCAAGGTGGTTCAGGACAAAAGTCAGAAAAAGCAGAAATGAACAGTGGCATGCAAACAGCGTGATCTCACCCTATTTCAGATCAAAAAGCTATTCTAAGCTAAAAATAAGCAAGAAACATTCAAAATAAAGAAGAACATGCTTAAACAAAAATAACAAGGATGGGCAGAATATTAAAATAAAGCAGGAGTCCTAATCTAGGGTTTGATCACACATCCACACAACATTATCCATATAATGCTAACAGTAAACATAAATAGGCATGATGGGGGTCAAGAGACCCCAAAACGAAAAAGAAAGCATAAATCCATGGGGTGTGAGACCCATTTCATGATTTGGGACACAAATGATGAATGTTTTCCCATATTATTGAAGAGGTATTGTTAATACCCATGATTTGGGTATTACAAACCCTAAAACAAGAGTTTAGAAACCAAAACATGGTATAAAAATGGCTATCTAAGCAACTGTGAACAGTAAAAATACTAAACTAAGCTAAACTAAGAGCAAAAATTAAATAATACATGAAAATAAACCTAAACTACTCTACCTAAGGAAGAACTCCTAAGCTTGCCTGCAAGAGCTCTACAAAAATTTCAATACTCCAACTAGCCAACAACTAGCTCATGGGAGGCACCTCATATTTATAGAAGTGTAACCCTAAGCCCATGGGCCTTGATTCTAGCCCATTGTGTCTTAAGACATCACACACATCACAGCTTTGTCTCGGAGCATCAAGTTGGTCGCGGAACACACTGCATGTGGCAAGGCTTCTCGACTGGGTCTTGTGTCTCTAATTGTGCATCTTGGTCGCGGAACATGCCTTTGTCGCGGAGCATGCCATCGCGACAAAGGTCATCGCGACAAAGGGCTTGGCTGGTCTCCTCTTCATCTGGGCCACTTGGTCGCGGAACCCCTCCTTTGTCGCGGAACACTGCATCGCGCCAAAGGGCTTCCGCGACAAAGGTCTTCCTGGGCCTGCTGGATTGGGCCAGATGGGCCGAAAGTATTCTTTTTGTGGGCTTTTCTATCCTTTTCCCACCTTTTTGTTTCCTTTTCTTTTTCTCATGTTTTTGGATTTTTCTAACATAAATATGTAATAAAATTACATATTTATGCTTTTTTTCATACCAGCTTATTATTTTTACAATTATGCATAAATCAGTCTAATTCGACTGCTTTCTTACTTAATGTAAGACCGGAATGCGATCAAATGCCCGTTTAAGACACGGAAATGGATTGAAAATAATGGTCATTTCTGGCCATTATCAACATCCTCACATTTAATACTGATCGTCCCCGAGCAGTCAGAGTCAATGTTCGTAAGAACACAGACTCTACATATTCAATTCATTTTCGTGGCTTCATAAATCACATCCTTTCTGGATTGGGATAAGACAATCAAAAATTACAAGTATTAAATTCCCTTGATTGCAGTGTTTAATGAAATGATACTTGCTCACTATATCGGGCCAACAAATCGAACATCATCATCAACCTTTCATGAATATCATGTTTGAAAAATGCAAAGATTAGGGATGAGAATTAGAGGATGACATGAACATGTGTAATAAGACAAAGCCTCACATATAAGAGAATCGGAAAAATTCACTCACTCTCAATTGGGGTTTGATCATGAACGCTCAAAATCAAATTTAATTAAATTATCCCATAAGCTTGCAATCAGACCAACTCGCCACCGGCTCATTTCTTCAAATCGAGATCACGAGGTCTTATTTGAGGGTTATAACGGGGCGTACGGTTGTAACATTAGGTAGGAAAGGGATTATTGGGCTAAGAAGTGGCAGGAATTAATTCTATCATAACTTGGCATATTTTTATTTAAAAATTTATGATCATCAATATTTCTTTCTTTTTGATTTTCTTTTGCATGACATTAGACTATTGTCTAATTGCTTGTCATTTGCAATTTATTGTTGTTGAACGACATTCAACTTCTTCTTCTTTTTTTTTTTTTTTTGAATCGGTTCATGGAATACCGATTAATACTTTTTCTGATGATCACAAACTTAATGCCTTTGATAGAATTCATTCTTGCACACTTGGGTTTGAATTTCTTGGTCTTTTTAGAAGGCTAGGAATAATATAGAGGGCTTCAAAGAAAAATTAGGCTTATAGGCTCAAATTGGTTAATCCTAAAGGGAAAATATTTTTGGGTTTGGATTTCAAAAGAAGGCCAAGAATTTGGGTTTTCTAGGTGCCTCGATCATATGCTCGATTTCGGGAATATGGCATGGTCTTGAATCGGTCACAATTGCAAGTTCTAGTTTCCTTTAATCAAAATGATTCACACATCAAAGAAAATGAATGAATAAAAGTGACTCATGGCTCAAATCTCACAAGGTTGGGTTGATTCATGTCATACAATATTCTCAAATTTAATCAAAGCTTAATTCTAACAATTTATTCAATCGAAATCTCTAACATGCAGATTTATTACCCAATAAGCTGATCGCATCATTAAATTTTTATAGCTCAAAACCTCAGGAGTTCATGTCATGCATGTCTTTAATTATATTATCCCAATTTAAAAGTCTGAAAATTTAATCATAAGCCTAATTCAACCTGTGAATTTAGAGCAAGTTTATGCATATTTTTGCTGGTTATTTAATTGAAAGCAGTGAAGAGGCTCTGCTGACATACTGAGTATGTCAACAGCATTTTTTGGTCTGACAGTCACTTATTCATCTCGGACTGTACAGACATCTTTTTCAAAAAGGAAAGCAATAAAGATTTGTTCCGTGGTCTCAAAAGCTGAGTTCCAATTTAGGGAAAGCAAATAAATACAACCGAGGCAAGGGATCCTTGTGCAGTTGATACAAACCTGCACACACAAAAGGGGGGGAATCCCTTGCAAATTACTACTACTAAAATGAAAATGAAATAAAGCAAGGTAAAGTGGGACTAGGATTCTTCCTTCTTCCTTCAGAATAGGAATCTGGCCCAGTGGATGTAACTGGTCAACTCACACCGCAGACACCAGCCATTATGGTTCATCATGGGCTCATGCCTCCTTGGGCAGTAGACTCTGTCTCCTTGATTAGCCCATAGGTACGGAGTGTCTGGGTTGTCCGTCATCAATCCGAGGACGCTGGTAGACGTGTACTGAAGAATTGACCGATCTGTTACCATCCTTTCGATCATTCTGATTCCTTGTTCAACTTGCCTTTCATCCGTCTTACTCATAAGCATCAGTCCCCGGGTGAAGATTGACGCCTTGTGGTTGTCCTCAATTCCTGGGCGCAGCAGTTCACAAGCGTGCTCCTCATTCCCTTCTACGAACGCCATAAGTGCTGGAATGATATGGAGATTGAAGTTTCCTGCAGCTGTGCATGTTTGCAGGAATCTCTCCTTCTGCCAACGGATTCTTTCTTGCCCTCTCTTCACAGTGGAGGAATCAACCTCGCATCGCCTGTACACGATGGTAAGGTTTCCAGCATCCCTGAGCTTCTTGCATATCCGTTGTGCAGCAAACACCTCCCTGATTTCATCTTCTCCTATCCGGGAGAGAATTTCACCAAGGAGTTCAAGCGGTAAGTCCAGCAACTTGGTTCCCTCTGGAGCGGGGTCTGGAATGGGAGGATTACCCCTGAAAAGATAAGAAGTAATGAATCCAATTTTTATATAATTTTCAGAAATTATTCGAGTTCAGAAACCAACATCCTCACATTTAGGGCTTTGCTCTAGATGTGAGATTATTAAATTTCTGACTTGAATTTTAATTTAAAGCATATGTAAACAATATTTGGTTTTAAATGGGCTAAAGAGCCCAAAATAAAATAAAATTGGCCATTGGGCCTAAAATCTTTTTAATGGGCCAGTGGGCCAAAAGTTTTCAGTTTTATTAAACAAGTCCGAGACACTTGTTGGAAGTGGAATGAGATGGATAGATGGAAATGGAATGCTCGAATATTGGAATGTGCAATGAAGACGTGGCGGAACGGATCTGCTATTTCTGGATAGCTTGGACTGTTTGGACAGTTAAAGCATCCAGAAATTTGCAAACACTGTTTTTAATTTTAAAATGGTTGACTTGTTTTATTTAACAAAAGTGGGATGTGAGTGGTCCCATTTTTGATTTTGGAAATGATAGCAGTTGGGTGACAAAAATACTGCTATCTTACTCACACTAGTGTTCCATTGGGAACAAAAGACTCAAGTCAAACATTAAACAAAAATGACTCTTTTTGTCTTTTTCTAAAAGTTTGCTTTTATTAAAAGTGGAAGTTTCTCATTGGGTGTTTGTACTATGTTTCCATAAACAAACAAACATTTATTCCCATGAGATTTCTCTCATGGGAACAGATGTGCCCAAAAAGGTCTTACCTCTTTTATTACACCAACTCAACTCTGTGCACATCACATCAAGATCAATTAAACCAATAACATCAAGATATTCAAAACAATACCCAGGTGTTCATCAGTTTGTTCTTTCCAGTTTTAAACCTTCAAAATCTTATCCATTACCAGTTTCAAAATGGAGGTTCAAATGTTTTAAAATGGTGTTCTCAACCGAGAGCACTCAAAAACCTCCAAAAGTTTAAAGTTAAACGTGCACACTAACCACACCACACCAAGAACACAACAAAATAAAAACAAAATAAAGGGTCCGAATGGGTGCTATGAACATGGCGAAAACAGGGTTTACCCTCTCCTCCTTGGCTCGGGTCTAGGCACGGGTCCAAGGTTTGGGAGGAGTCCATGAAATCGGTCCATAGTTTCCCCTTGGAAATGGAGTGCAAGAGTGCGAAGAACACGTGGTGTTCGTTCGGATGAGAGAAAAATGGTGGAAAAGGAGATGAAGAAGTTGGAGGGAGTTGAAATGACAAGCGAGAGTGAAAAGAAACTGGAGGGGGTGGGGGGGTATAAATACTTGAACGTTTGTCGCGGAATTCGAGACTTTGTCGCGGAACAAGGTCCCGCGACAAGGCATGGCGACATCAGAGAGGTCGCGGAGTTGAGGGTTGGTCGCGGAGTCATGCTCCGCGACAAGGCTACCGCGACAAAGCTCAGTATGGGCACAAGGTCAACGCCGATCATGTCGCGGAGCAGGGCTTGGTCGCGGAGTCATGCTCCGCGACAAGGTGCATCGCGACAATCAACGGAGAAGGGTTAAGAAAGAAAAGGGGGTTTGTCGCGGAATAGGGCCTGGTCGCGATGCATGACATCGCGACAAAGGACCTTCTGCGACAAAGAATCTTTGAATTTTCAATTTTCTTGGACTGGGCCCGAGTGTGATGTTGGGCCAGAGTCCATTTTATTTGATTTGGGCTAAATAAATTCAGTCCAAGTAAATTCAAAATGCTGGGCTGAAAATTAAACAATCCACTTGCATAAAATTAAGTTGGGTTAGTTCCATTTATCTGTGAATTTTGTTTCGGGTATTGAATTTCTTCAAATTCCGAAAGCATTTTCTTAGACTTATGGAACTAATCCAACCAAGAACCTGGTTTTTCCATGTTATTCTTATCTGCTCCTTCTTTTTGGTGGTTCCAAACTTCTGCAAGACAGACAAATAAGACGCATTAGATTTTCTCCAAATATCAACATCCTCACATTTAGAGTCTTAGTACTCTAAATGTTTAATTGATCTTTGGGTACTTGCTCGTCATGAAATAAGTACTGTAAATATATACTATATATATTTATATATATATATATATATATAAACTGAAATTTTTGTGTTTTTAAATGCTGTTTCTTATTGAGTGTAAGCCGGGTCTGCCACTGCTTGGCTTTCTTTCTCCGGATCGAACTGTCCGATGTACTCTTTCAATCGTTGTCCATTCACCACTATATCGCCCCTATCAGTTCGGATCCTGACAGCTCCGTTTTTGAACACCTCTAGTACTTCATGTGGTCCTTCCCATCTAGATTTGAGCTTTCCGGGGAACAGCTTCAACCTAGTATTGAACAATAACACATGTTGGCCAACATAAAAATACTTAGGTTTAATCCGGCGATCGTGCAACTTCTGGGTCCGCTCCTTGTAAATTCGAGAGCTTTCATAAGCTTGCGCTCGTATTTCCTCAATTTCATTGAGGTCCAACTTACGTTTGCTCTGAGCAACTTTCGGATCGAAGTTAAGCGTTTTAACGGCCCAGTAAGCTTTATGCTCTAGCTCTACGGGCAAATGACAGGCTTTTCCGAAGACCAGCCTATATGGAGACATCCCGATGGGAGTCTTATATGCTGTGCGGTATGCCCATAGAGCATCATTGAGCTTACGTGCCCAATCCTTACGGGTTATCCCGACAGTGGCTTCGAGTATGTGTTTGATTTCGCGGTTAGATACTTCGACTTGACCACTAGTCTGAGGATGGTAAGGCGTGCCTATCTTATGGAGGATCCCATTTTTACTCATTAAAGTTTCAAAACCTTTATTAATAAAGTGTGTTCCTCCATCAGATATCACCACCCTAGGTACGCCAAACCGACTGAAAATGTTGTTCTTGAGGAACTTGATGACTTGGCTACCATCATTGGTCGGTAATGCGACAGCCTCGACCCATTTGGATACGTAATCGACAGCTACCAAGATATAGTAGTTTCCACCAGATGGTGGAAACAGTCCCATGAAATCGATGTCCCATACATCAAAGATCTCAAGTGTGAGAATCCCCTTTTGAGGCATCTCATCCCTCTTGGAGATGTTTCCTAATCTTTGGCATCTGTCACAGCCCTTAACAAATGTCCTGCAATCCTCATAGATTTGAGGCCAATAAAATCCACATTCGAGGACCTTGTGGGCCGTTCGAGCGGGACCATGGTGACCTCCATATTCTGATTCATGGCATTTTCTGACAATTTGATAAGCTTCATGCTCAGTCACACATCGCCTGATTATTGAATCAGGGCAGTGTTTGAAAAGATAAGGTTCTTCCCAGAAGTAACTTAATACATCTCGTTTGAACTTATTCCTCTGATGATAATTCGAAAACTGTGGGGTTACTCCGCACGCCAAGAAGTTAGCAATGTCGGAAAACCATGGACAAGCTTGATTATGCAGATGCAACGCGAACAACTGTTCGTCCGGGAAATCTTCATTGACGGCTTTTTCCTTTTTATCATTATCTAATCGAGATAAGTGGTCAGCAGCACCGTTATCTCGACCTCGCCTATCTTTTATTATGATGTCAAATTCTTGCAACAGAAGTACCCACCTGATTAATCGAGGTTTTGCATCTTGTTTGCTAAACAAGTATCTCAATGCTGTATGATCGGTGTATACTATGGTCTTTGTACCTATCAGGTACTGTCTGAACTTGTCAAACGCGAAGACTACAGCATACATCTCTTTCTCCGTTGTGGTGTAGTTAACTTGGGCTTCATTCAGGGCATGACTTGCGTAATGAATTACGCAGTGTCTCCCATCCTTATGTTGTCCAAGAACTGCGCCTACGGCGAGACCACTAGCATCGCACATTACCTCGAAAGGCAGTGACCAATCGGGTGGTTGCACTATTGGTGCAGAAACCAACATCTTCTTGAGCGTGTCAAAGGCTTGGACACACGCTTCGTTTATTAAGAAAGGATTTTCTTTACAAAGCAGATTAGTGAGCGGCTTGGCAATTTTAGAGAAATCCTTAATGAATCGCCGGTAAAAACCGGCATGACCTAAGAAGCTCCTAACTGATTTGATCGAGTTAGGAAGAGGGAGATTGGAAATGATGGAAACTTTGGCTGGATCAACTTCAATGCCTGCACGAGAAATGCGATGACCTAACACTATGCCCTCAGTGACCATAAAATGGCACTTTTCCCAATTTAAAACCAAGTTAGTGTCCTCACACCTCTTTAAAATCTTAGCAAGATTGGTCAAACAATCTTCGAACGTATCTCCATATACAGAGAAGTCATCCATGAAGACCTCAATGCATTTTTCGATAAATTCAGAGAAAATAGACATCATGCATCTTTGAAAAGTAGCAGGTGCATTGCACAAACCAAAAGGCATCCGTCGATAGGCAAAAGTGCCGTACGGGCAAGTAAAAGTGGTTTTATCATGGTCTTCACTGGAAATAACAATCTGATTATAACCAGAATAACCATCCAAAAAGCAATAAAACTCTCTCCCTGCCAGCCTCTCAAGCATCTGATCAATGAATGGCAATGGAAAATGGTCCTTGCGTGTGGCCTCGTTCAGCTTCCGGTAATCGATACAAACTCTCCATCCGGTCACTGGTCTGGTTGCAACCTCTTCTCCTTGCTCATTCTTGGTTATGCACATCCCTCCTCGTTTGGGTACGACCTGCACCGGGCTAACCCATTTGCTATCAGAGATAGGATAGATTATACCAGCATCTAAGAGCTTGATAACCTCTTTCCTTACCACTTCCTGCATAAGGGGGTTCAATCGCCTCTGAGGTTGACGGGAGGGTTTAAACTCTTCTTCCATTAGAATACTGTGCATGCAAATAGAAGGGCTTATTCCTTTTATATCAGAAATGGTCCAACCTATTGCATGTACATGTTTCTTAAGAACGACCACCAGAGCATTTTCTTGCTCTTGGGAGAGCTTAGCCGAAACAATCACGGGTAACTTTTTATGTTCTGCGAGAAACGCGTACTTGAGATGATCGGGTAATGTTTTAAGTTCAAGCTCTGGTGGACATTCAACGGAAGGGAGTAGTTTGCGAGAATTGGGTAGTGGGAGAACAGATTTACCTTCGGGATCCTGCATCAGTACAGGATCCTCTTCCTCCTCTTGGTTGGTGTCATCATGGAATTCGATGCCGTCAAATTCCTCCAAATCCCCTGTTTCGGGATCGGCAAAGTGAACGGCTTTGCATCCTTTGTGCTCCACGCCAGCAGGCTTCAGTACCTGCTTTGATAGTTCATCCAGCATCATTTCACAATCAAGTTCAGAGTCTGGCTCTTCCCTAACTATTACATTTTCAAATGAAAAACAAGAACTGTCCTTCGGAAATTTCTGCAATTTCTCCATATCAAAGATGATCTCCTCGCCATCGACCCTTAAGGTGACTTTTCCGGATTTAGCGTCAATCAGTGCACCACCAGTGGCTAGAAATGGGCGTCCAAGGATAAGCGGCATTTCAGAATCCTCTTCAATGTCGAGGACGATGAAGTCGACCGGGAAAAGAACCTGCCCGGTTTTGACCACAACATCCTTGAGGATTCCTACGGGCTGAGTGATCGATCTGTCTGCAAGTTGCAGTCTCATCTTGACCGGTTGAATTTCTCCAAGCTTAAGGCGAACAGCCATAGCTAGTGGCATCACATTGATGCTTGATCCTAAATCACAAAGCCCCATACTCACTTTGGCCTTTCCGAATTGTACTGGAAGTGTGCAACATCCAGGGTCCTCTTTCTTTTCAGGCATTCTCCTCTGAACGATGGCACTGCATGTGCTGTTGAGAATAATTACCTCTTCCTGCTCAACCTGCCTTTTTCCTGAAATCAATTCTTTCAGGAACTTAGCATAGATGGGCATTTCGGAAATCATTTCTGTGAGAGGAATGGTTATCTCTACAGACTTTAATCGTTGCAGAAATTTCTTGAATTTAAGATCATGTTCTTTATTTTTAAGCCGCGCAGGATAAGGAATCCTGGGCATGTACTTGTTATTAGCAATTTTTGGTGGTGAAGGGAAGGAAGTTGTACCTTCACCTGTACCCTTATCTGTTTCAGCCGTTTCAGGCGCAGCTTCAGTCTGCAATTCGGCTGTCTCTTTTTCCGCTTCGTTCCCATTATCAGCTTCCTTACCAGCATTGTCAACAATATCATCTTCTTCAAATTCTGCTCCAGCATCTGCTCCCTTTGGTCCAGCTAGTACTCTTCCAGATTTCAAGGTTATTGCCTTGCATTGCGGGTTCTTTTCCGCAGTACTAGGCAATGTTCCTTTGTCCCTTTTCTGCATCTCATTAGCCATCTGTGTAACTTGGGTCTCCACATTTCTGATGGAGGCCTGCAGTTGATTGTTGATCTCTTTCTGACTAGTGATGAAATCAGTCATCAAATTCGCAAGCCTTGAAGGAGGCTTTTGATTCTGATTCTGATTTTGGTTCTGATTCTGATTCCACTGGCCTTGGTTTGGGACAAACTGAGGCTGGAAACTCTGATTGGGCTGAAAGTTCTGGAAATTCTGAGGCGGCCTCTGCTGGATCTGAGGTTGGAAACCTGGATTCTGAAAATGTTGGCCCCTGTTCTGATTGAATCCTTGGTTCTGCTGAGGATTGAATTGCTGTTGTGGCTTATTCAAGAGATGTGAGTTCAAGGCGTTGTTGTTTGAGTAGGACGAATTCGGGTGTCTATTTGGAAATGCTCCTGCATAGTTACAGCTCTCAGCTGTGACTTGCTCGCATGTGTCAGTTGCATGAGCACCCTGACATAGACCACAGATCACATCAGTTTGTTGTCCCTGCGCAGAACTTCCGACTCCTTGATTTACAGACAACGCTGCCACTTGCTCTTGAAGCTTTTCAATGTCTGACTTCTCTGCTGTACCTACAGCACATAAACTACGAGGGGGAGTGAGATTACCATCATCAGTTAGAACAGAACGGTTGACACTCATGGCTTCAATCTTTGCCCAGGCTTGGTCCATCGGTATGTAAAGCAAATGTTGACCACCAGCAGCATCAAGCATGGATTTCCATGCTGGAGTCAGACCACTGTAGAACTTTCTTAATCTCTCCCAGTCATGGAAGCCATGTTGAGGACACTTTCTGAGTAGGTTGAAGAATCTTTCCTTTGCATCATACAAGGACTCGTCCGGTTTCATTTTGAATTCCGCAATTTTGGAGCGGCATTCATCCACCTTGGACTCCGGGAAGTATTTTGCTAGGAAGTTTCTGATCACATCTTCCCATGTAGACTTCTGATTTACGGGCAGTGACTTGTACCATGTTCGTGCTCCGCTTGTCAGAGAGAAAGGGAATAGCCTTAGTCGAATAGTGTTTGCGGGTACATCACGATTCTTGATCGTGTCACACAATTCTAGGAAGGTTTGCAGGTGATCATGGGGGTCTTCATGACTTGCTCCGGCAAACTGGTTGCTCTGGACTAGATTGATTAGGGCCGGTTTCAGTTCGAAGTTCCTGGCCAGGAATGGAGCTTGTCCAGGAATGTTCAGATATGGCTCTAAAATCGGCTGCATGTAATCAGCAGCAGCTGCTGCTTGATGATTGTTCTCAGGCCCGCCTTGGTACTGCTGTGGGTAGTAGTTCTGAGGCATGAAATAGTTCCTCGGATCATTGAAATCATTCGGATTCGGGGGATTCTGATGGGGATTATGGTATTGCTGATTCTGTTGGTTTGGGAAATTTTGCTGATTTGGTTGGTTTTGGTTGTTTGGTGGGTTTTGGTTCGGGTTGGGAGGGGGTGCCTCGAAGTGCTGCTGCTCCGTGTTTGGTGGATTCCCACCTCCTTGTATGATCTGGGGAGGGGGGTCATCCAAATCATCATGATCAGCATCTTCGGGATCTTCCTCAATGTTGTGAAGTGGGGGATCGGGTTGAATGATTGGTGGGATGTCAGGGTTTGCCATTTCGGAGATATCGCTGCTGGTGCTTGGCGAAAGTAATGCCTGTCGTTCCCGTTCCCTTCTTCGTTTAGTCTCCGCCCTAAGACGTCGAGCTGTCTTTTCTATCTCTGAATTAAACGGGATCTCGGCTGGCGTCTGCTTCCTCCTTTGCATAGAACAACGGCTTCAATAATGACAGTACCTGTACAATCCCCAGGTTAGAAGTGGTTCTGAAGGTGAATATTTATAATTATATGTATAGGCTAATCTAGGAGCAATGAGGAATGTAATTCTCTAAATAAAACGGCGCTGCATCCTCCCCGGCAACGGCGCCATGAAACTTTTGACAATTTCCGTCCCACGAGCTTTTGCTAAAATATACCAGGTTAGATTTATTAAATGAAAAGAGTTATGATTCACGGGAAAGGGTTTAGGGATATATGTTGAGATTATTAGTCTTTTTATTACTCAAGTGTGGTGCTTTGGTTTCAAATGGCGCTGTGGTCCTCTCTGTCAAGGAATGTTGACAAATCTCATGGCATAGCCGGGATAGGTTGACCTTCAGCCTGTCACACTGAGGATCCCCGGCAGATATGCCATGATGCTTCTCATCAATTCTTGCCATAAGAGTTCCTGCCATGAAACTTTTGACAGATTCCCACTACATGAGTATTTTCCGAAAAATCATGATCCTGGTTTAGGTTTTATTTAATGAAACCAATTTATGATGGTGGAGTTGTGATTAGGGATATATTTATAAGTAGTCATGTTTTTATTGCTCGTGTTTAAGAAACTGTGCCCCAGAAAGCGCACGGTGTCAAAAATTGCAGTAATTTATAGTAAGACCGGATCGTTCACTGGAGGATGTGCGATAGAAGCAGGGCCCACGTCGTTTTACTAGATTTTCCATTCGTATTGCTCAATAGGGTTGAAAGGTGATTAATATCTACTGACATGAATTTAAACTAGATCTTGAAAGCAGTTAAATTAATCTACAAAGCAAATAAATCTATTCTAGAAAGCGGATAAAAATTATTCTAGGAATGCTATAAACATTATCTATGAAAGCAGGGAAAAGGTGCATTGTGCCAACCGTGAAGTTGAATCACAATGTAGACAGAAGGGACAGGAAGAAAAGAATGAAAATTGGACAAGAGTGAGATACAGCAATATTAAACTTCCATTTTTATACGCAGATCTTTGTTTGGGATAATTCTATCAGATAGCTGATTCTCATGCTCTCAATAATGCTTTCCCTTTAACAGACAGGTACTTGCAATATGAGTTTACATGTTCTTAAGACCGCAAATTCTAAGATACCACAGATTCGTAACTGCCCTGGCCTGGGTGTGTTACTTCATCTGTGGTGGAAAAGCAACACCTGACATATCATTTATTGAAATGCCAAGTACTACTGTCATTCTCCCATGTCACACCCAAAGATTCGAATTAAGCCCTAAACTATCCCTTAACTGTCAATCCTAGTAGCAGTTACACAACTCTCAATACAACCGAGTGACCTCTAATGAAAGCGGTTAAAAGAAAGCGGTAAAGAAAGCATTTAAAACCTATCACTCGGAGGTTTTGAAAATCTGACCCTGGTAGTAAAAGACAGCTCCCCATCAGGATGAAGGAGTATGGATCAAGAATTCCCGGCTCTCAGTGAACCACTAGTGTGTTCACTTCCTTCCGGGTGATTATGAGATACAAACTAATGAAACGAACTAATAAATTAGTTCGTTCCGGATGCACTCACTCAGGACTCAAAAGTAGGCTTTGGCAGAAGAGGATAGCAGTTGAAAGAAAACTCAACCCTATCTTGGAAAATAACCAAGGCCTGGATGATGTTCCTCTAAGATTATTTACTACACTGTACTTGAATCCAAGTGGACCCCATCTCGGTGTAGCACTTAATCTTACATTTCCATCAACCAGCAATTTGGAAAATAATGGATTTGAAAATCATTCCCTGTCAGGTACTAGACTCTCAGTTAAAACACAGACCCTTTCAGTCTAGGCGAGACCTAATCGCTGAATCTGCTTCTAATTTCCCAAAATACAACCCTTGACAGAATATGAATTAGTCATAACTGAAGAATTTATCCCTTACTCAGATCCGGATTTTATAAAGAGGTTTTTGTTGGAAATTTATAAAGCAATATGTGTTTAAGATCTAGACTTCTATTGTCCAAGGGAAGGATCCCAAAATAATTACAGACCACAATAGTATATAATATTATCATGCATAAAGATATATGGAAGTGTAAAATTAATTGACCCAAAATATAGATGCGGGTCTAGACAGAAGATGAAACACAGAATGAAGTGGTCAAGGGACCAAAGTAATGGCAGAATACTCAGGTGGACTGTAAACATCTACTGTCCAATTTCCCAATTACTCGGATGGAGCGAATTTAGACAGCTTAGACCCTGTAATGGTGGTGTCAACACCAGTTGGGCCTCCACTGTCTGTGAATTCGGATAAAACCTACATGCTTCCCTTCTATAATGATCGTCAGTTGGCACTGACTGATGCCAACTGACTCCCAGTATGGATTGGAATTTAGGTTTGGAAATTAAGATAATAACAAAAATAAAACTGTATCTGGATGGGAGTCAGCTGAGCAGCTATTATAACCCCGGATGGGCGAACCGCCAAGGCTTCCACTGACAATCGTCCAGACCATGCAAAATAACAATTAGTAACTAATACCCAGAATACGAGCTAGTTATCCATGAGGGAGTACCCGCCAACATTAGTCTGATGTATTCTTTACTAATGGTTCCACACAACACACAAAGACAAAATAAATAAGAAATAAAAGAAGATCCCTTGTATGAGAGACATTGGTTTCTCATGCAAGGTTGTGGATTGGGTCCACATGTGATGGTCTTAAATAATCCTTCCTACCATAATTAATTACAGTCCAGATTATCTGTTTAAGCCATCAAGATTTTGTTTATTAGAAGAGTGTTTTAATGGCAATTGAACAAAGGTCCTTTAATCATGATGATTATCGATGTTTGATTATTACTAATCTCAATCCTTAATCATTAATGAATCAAGGGTTCAATTAATTAAGTGATGCAAATGGAGAATCAAAATTTGGGCAGCATAACACCCTATATTGCAATTCCAGAATGTTACATCCTAACCCGTGGGGTTATGATGTGAGCGTTGCAATATAAAATAGGAAGAGAATGAAAGTTGTTTGGGATTAAATAGAGGGAGAGGAACCCTTGTCGCGATATCATAAATTTTGTCGCGGACCGAGGTCCGCGACATGGACATCCCGACAAGTTTTTAGAATTTTTGGCAGCATAACGCCTCTCAGTCGCTATGCAAGATTTTGTCGCGGAACGTGGTTCCGCGACAAGAGTGACATCGCGACAAAGTGTTTTCAGAAAATTCCTAACGCATTTGAACCTTTGTCGCTATGCATGGAAATTTTGTCGCGGAACGTGGTTCCGCGACAAGGTGTTCCGCGACAAAGTGTTCAAAGATCAAGGAACATGGCATAATTTTTCTGTCTCAGAATGGGATTTTGTCGCGGAACGTGGCTCCGCGACAAGATGATTCTGCGACAAAAAGCCATGCAGACAAAATGCAAGAGTTTGGCTCCTTTGTCGCTATGCATGGACAGTTTTGTCGCGGAACGTGGCTCCGCGACAAGGTATTCCGCGACAAAGGGTTTTAAATTATGGAGACAAGTGTCTTGAAACACCTTGGTCGCGGAACAGCCATTTTGTCGCGGAACGTGGTTCCGCGCCAGAAGGCGGTTGGCGCCCAAGGTGGTTCAGGACAAAAGTCAGAAAAAGCAGAAATGAACAGTGGCATGCAAACAGCGTGATCTCACCCTATTTCAGATCAAAAAGCTATTCTAAGCTAAAAATAAGCAAGAAACATTCAAAATAAAGAAGAACATGCTTAAACAAAAATAACAAGGATGGGCAGAATATTAAAATAAAGCAGGAGTCCTAATCTAGGGTTTGATCACACATCCACACAACATTATCCATATAATGCTAACAGTAAACATAAATAGGCATGATGGGGGTCAAGAGACCCCAAAACGAAAAAGAAAGTATAAATCCATGGGGTGTGAGACCCATTTCATGATTTGGGACACAAATGATGAATGTTTTCCCATATTATTGAAGAGGTATTGTTAATACCCATGATTTGGGTATTACAAACCCTAAAACAAGAGTTTAGAAACCAAAACATGGTATAAAAATGGCTATCTAAGCAACTGTGAACAGTAAAAATACTAAACTAAGCTAAACTAAGAGCAAAAAATAAATAATACATGAAAATAAACCTAAACTACTCTACCTAAGGAAGAACTCCTAAGCTTGCCTGCAAGAGCTCTACAAAAATTTCAATACTCCAACTAGCCAACAACTAGCTCATGGGAGGCACCTCATATTTATAGAAGTGTAACCCTAAGCCCATGGGCCTTGATTCTAGCCCATTGTGTCTTAAGACATCACACACATCACAGCTTTGTCTCGGAGCATCAAGTTGGTCGCGGAACACACTGCATGTGGCAAGGCTTCTCGACTGGGTCTTGTGTCTCTAATTGTGCATCTTGGTCGCGGAACATGCCTTTGTCGCGGAGCATGCCATCGCGACAAAGGTCATCGCGACAAAGGGCTTGGCTGGTCTCCTCTTCATCTGGGCCACTTGGTCGCGGAACCCCTCCTTTGTCGCGGAACACTGCATCGCGCCAAAGGGCTTCCGCGACAAAGGTCTTCCTGGGCCTGCTGGATTGGGCCAGATGGGCCGAAAGTATTCTTTTTGTGGGCTTTTCTATCCTTTTCCCACCTTTTTGTTTCCTTTTCTTTTTCTCATGTTTTTGGATTTTTCTAACATAAATATGTAATAAAATTACATATTTATGCTTTTTTTCATACCAGCTTATTATTTTTACAATTATGCATAAATCAGTCTAATTCGACTGCTTTCTTACTTAATGTAAGACCGGAATGCGATCAAATGCCCGTTTAAGACACGGAAATGGATTGAAAATAATGGTCATTTCTGGCCATTATCAGCGGCCGGGTGAGATGGCTGGCGGCCCGTGAGGGAGGTGTTGGCGGCGCAGCAGGGGCTGGCGGCCGGTTGAGCTGGCGGCGATTTCCTCAAGCTGGCGGCGGATTCACCAAGCTGGCGGCAGGATCCCTGGGTGGCGGCGCTGGATGCGGGCAGCGATAGAGACGCTCGAGATGAGGACGGCTACACGCACAGGCGGGCGGCCAAGGCGCTAGGAGTAGGCGGCGACAGGCTGGCGGCCGGGAGCCAAGGCTGACGGCGCCCAACGTACGCTGGCGGCGCTTGTTCGAGGCTGGCAGCGTTCGTGAAGAGCGATGGCGGCAATGGAGAAAGCTGGCGGCAGAGGCGTCGACACGGCGGCGATTCTCCGGAGCAGCGGCGGCGCACCTTGACGAGTGGAAATTTCCTTCAAGGAAGATGGCGAGCGGCGGTTTGGTTTGGGAGAAAAAGAGGAAAATTTCAAAAAAATGCCTAAAAAATTTTAACCCTTGGACAAGTGGTGTAACATCCCGAATAATTAATTCATGATTAAATTAATTTAATTGTGATTAGTTAGTCAAATGGGCATAAATAATTAAATGAAGTGAGTGTATACTTATTTCAAGCCCAATGGAGAAGTATAGGTGGTCCAACCCAAGATTAATTTAACAAGGGGTGTTTAAGATGATTTAAGGAATATTGGGGGCCAAAGTGAGAATAGGAGTTTTGCAATTAGGCCCTTGGACTATAATTGGGGGAATTAAAGGATTTGTGCCCACTCCCACCCATTTCATCGAGCAAACAAGAGAGAGAGGAAGCTAGGGCACAAGTGAGAATGGAGAATCGGGCAAATGGAAGGGAGGAAATGGTGGAACCGAGCAATCCAAGTGCCATAGGAGCTTCAATCGAGTTCTTGCCTAGGTAAGGAATCTCCACTTCCATTTCTTTCTCTTCCTCGATGGGGGATGTCTTCTTTATTTTTGGGGATGAATCCCGGCGACTCGCCGGAGCAGGAGGGGTGGTGCCGGAGTTAGGAGAAGGAGATGATGGTGGTGAGACCATGGAGGTGGCGCCGCGGTGGTGCGGCGCCGGGACAGCGGCAGCGGGCTGCTGCTCGCTGCTGCGCGTTGCCGGCGGCGACGCCGCCGCCCTCCGGCGAGGGCGGCCGGGGGTTGATGGATGGACTGGTGGTGGCGTCGCGGTGGCGCGATGCCTGGGACAGCAGCGGGCTGCTGCCCGCTGCGTGGTAGAGCAGCGCACAGCGCTGCTGTGCTGCTGTGCAGCGGCAAGCCGCCGCTGCTGCTGGCGGCTGCCGCCGGCGACACGCCGGCGGCCAGGTGGTGATGGTGGCGATGGTTGTGCTGTGGTGGAGTGTCAGTTTGGTGGTGGTGTTGGAAATGTTCTTGTTTTCCTTGTGTTAATTGGGTTCTTAGTTTGTGTTTGATTGTTGTGCTATTTGGATTCTGAATCCTTAGTGTTCACTAAGTGTTTTAATTATGCTATACATTTATAGATTATTGGGTATTTTATTGAGCTACTTTTTGAGAATAGTTGTAGTAGATAGGTGATTGGAAATGTTCTTTATATGAATCTGTGGTGGGAATTTGTTGTGGGAATTTGGTATTGAAGGAGTACCTTGTTAACTTAATTGTTTATGAATTCTTGAAATGAGTAAAGGACTTTGATTTAAGTGGACTAGTAGAAAGAATGTTGAAGTTTGTTGATGAAGTTCAAATTAGTAGTAGAATCTATTATGTTGAATAGTTGATATTTGGATAAGTTGTGAAATGGAGTAATGATTGTTGGCATTCTTGGATTTTGAATAAATTGGATATATTGTATTGTGATTAATTAAGTAGTTGGATTTTGTTTTAGAATTTGGAAATGCATGCTTGGTTTAAAGGCTTAAATGGAGTTAATTGATTATGTTAATAATTGGGAACTTGATACTAAAGATGTTGATGAGTTTTGTAGTTGGAGAAGGAATTGTGCTAGTTGGTTTTTGAGGATTGTGATTCTTGGTTATTGTTATTTTTATCAAATGAATATGTTGAGTTGTTGGGTTATTCAATATTAGTCAATTCTATGTTGATAAACATAGAATTGGAAGTGTTGGGTGGTTGATTTGGAGGGATTAAAAAAGGGGATTGGAGGTGGTTGTTGGTGTTGGAGATAAGAGGAGATGATGAAATTGGTATTGTTAAATTATTTTAATTCTTATGATGATATTATTGTACAGGGAACGAGTGTGGACTTGTATTGAAGCCACGTGAAAGTTGAAGTTGTACAAAGGGAGCTTGAAGATTTATAATAAAGGCAAGGTTTAGAATAGCAAATTAGATCGGGGTTAGGAATAGACTAGTATAGTCTATGTTGCCTTAGTATTGGGAACTCTCGTGTGTACGGATTCCCTGCGCATAATGAGGATGCCTTAGAATTAGGCTAGAACTGCTTGCGAATATCTCACTAATTATTATGTTCATAACCTGGAACTTAGTTGCAATTAGAGAAGATCTACCATGCCTTAGTTTAGGATGGAATCTTGCGTTGCTTCTATTTTGATGTTATGAGTTGTTTATTATGTCCTGATGCGTTGGTTTACGTATGGACATGTGATTGAATTGGATCTGAATATCTGTGATGATATGTTGGTGAATCAAAAATTATGCTACGAGGGTAGGATACGCTATGCTTACGAGTCGGTATCCGATTGGGCATAGTAGTATCTTTCCCTGGGCATTGAATTATGCTACGCGGGTAGGATACCCTATGCTTACGAGTCGGTATCCGATTGGGCATAGTGGTATCTTTCCCGGGGCATTGAGACTGAAAAGGATTTATATCCTAGTCTGTATTTGGCTAGAAAGGGCTCATGACCCTTAGCCTGACCCGCTTGCCGTAAGCCACGATCTCAGCTGTTAGTGTCCGCGGCGGGGGCACTGTGGGTATATCTCTCGACCATTAAGGGGAGTGGACCCTTATATGGGAGGGAATACCGACCATGGTACCTAGGTGCGCGCTAGACATGCTTATGTGTTGCATTTAGGGTAGATAGACATCTTAGGTCATAACATATCATCTCATCATCCATCATTCATTTTATCTGCAGTGGTTGAAGCACCGGTATGGGACGGTGTGATGTTTACTTTCTGTATTTATTTTATGTCCTTAATTATTGTTATCATTATTGTTATTATTATTGTTATTATTACTTATATAGTATAGTGTTATCATTAGTGTGCCCCGTTTCCAGCTATATCTATTCCTTGCCAGTACGATGTACTGACACCTTGTTGCTGTTGTCTGTTTTATAGATCTCCTAAGGATAGCGCAGAGCACGATGATGGGGGTTCGGGTCGAGCGAACTAGCTAGGCTGCATTTCTTATAATTGTGGTTTAGAATAAACATTATATGCTCGTGCTTGATACTTGATGAGAATATTTGTTATTCCTTAAATGTGATCGGTGTGTCACATATGATTTTACTTATTGATTATTTCTGGTATTGGATGTGTTATCGTGTCATTATATTATTTCAGGGCTTGTCGCCCGGATATGCCATGTACTGTTCCTGGGCTATGTATTGCTTTGGTTGGCATTTATTTGTTTGGGATACAGGTTTGTATTTATACCTCGCTTCGTATTGACTATCTAAGCTGAGTGATCAACAGTTTAGAATGGTTAATACGGCGGTGGCGTCACGAAAATGGTTTTAAATTTTCGGGGCGTTACAGTTGGTATCAGAGCGGGCTTGCTCTATTATGTGCTTAAAACTTGATAAAAACATGTGGTGAGGTGTGCGGGGATTGCATATAGGATAGGTTTGCATTGTCATATGCTAGTTAGATTTATTCTTATGCTGTGGTATCCTGTTTATATATTGCGCACCTTGTGGATTCGAGCGATAGTTTGCAATATAACTATGGACGAATAACAAGGATATTCCAAGAGATCTATTCTTTAATTCTGTTAGCAACTTGTTTAGAAGTTGCTGAATAATTATTTCTCTTATTACTACTGCGTGCTTGGTAATTCTTTTAGCTTATTGTATTGTGATAATGTATGGGATCTGTCTTTAAGGTAATTGCAGGTATTGAACAACGGGACACGCACATCCATGCCATGCAGATATGTGATGATGATCCATTGTCAGCAGATGATTAGAACATCCGGAGAATAATATCTCAGACATCTTTAAATCTTAAAAGATGTACTGCTGGTAACTTATCCGGTTGTAGCAATTGACGGAATTACGATGACATTCAATTCGAGACATCGAATTGAGTATACCGCAGAGATTAATTAGAGGCGTTGAAGCGAGTTAATAACGGAAGGTGTAATGCTCGTAATGTTGATATATATATACATATATCTATTTATTGGATATGCTTTATTTTTAATCCTTTCATTTCATTTTCTTAATTATGAGAAAGTGAATATCTCTAATATTTTCGTTGCTTCTTTCGAAAATCCTACTGTGTACATCTCTGTACCAGCTCTTCTCTCCGAGTTAAACTCTCTTAGTTTTGAAATATATTGTCAAATCACCCTTGAGGCCATCTGAATGGTTCTCATTGATACTCTGTCAGCATTGATATTCTTTCCGCCGTTTCAATACTTTAAATAGTTCGAGTTTCATTTCAGCTACACTGATATGTGTAAATGCATCTATCTAAATTCTTCAAACTTCTCTATCGTTCTCCAAAATTCTATGATAACTTTGCCATCGACTTCCTTACGTCTTCTGGAAGTTCTTGTATATCCTTTGGAGTCCGCTCTTTCTTCCTCGTTATCATTCGCCATTCTTGGTTCATGCTACTATTCATTTCTACCCGAAGTAGTGTAGTTTCTTACCGGGCATTCTTGTTAGTACCTTCTATTTTCTACTGAATTATTATCCCTTTCATAAATCGAGGTCTCCGTCAGTCAGTATGATTTCTTTGCCAACCCGTATCATCTCGTTTTGGTTCACTTATTTAATTATATTTGTTCCATTATAGAATAGCATCCTTGTCTGTATCTTTGTTTCCGCGGTATTTTTCTATTCATCTCAGAAACCTATACAATTATTATCTACTTGACACCCTCCCAATAACTTAAATTCTCACTATTCCGATTCTTTTTCACCAACATTGGACTGTTATCTACTTCGCGAATTCCTTTTTAACTGAAACTGAATTGTTTCACTCTTGGTCTATTTGTCTGTGTTGTTCTACTATGCGATGACGTTTTCGGCTCGAACTTCTAGTACGGAAATTGATGAGGCTCCTGCAAGGCCTACTATTTTCTACTATCTTTCATTCCCGTATTATACTTGAGGGTGATCGAGTGTGTTTTAATGCATCTTGATAACCTATTTCTAATTGCACTCGCTCTTCAACTTTTAGTTGAAGTACTCTTTGCTAATATAAAAACATCTTGTTATAAAATAAGGTGTTTTATGTATCTGTATTCGTTATGTGCTCCGCAAACAACTATTTTAGTTGTTCGCATCCTTTCCTCTAGTATCGGGAGATTTTGACTCTCGATATAATTCAGAATTTACCATACTTTTAGTAATTTAATCTCACTTCCTTCTTTGTGATGGAGATTGTTCGTTCTTTTTGTGATGCATATCTATCCCAAGGTGAGAAATTCTTTGAAACTACTAAGGTAACATTGCACTTGTGCAATTGCCATAAGGGATATGAAGCAAAAACATCCAACAGTGCAAAGTTGGGAGCGACTGGTTCAAGATGTAAATGGACTATCTGGAGCAG
The DNA here is from genome assembly GCA_030278955.1 of Hygrophila difformis. Lineage (NCBI taxonomy): Eukaryota > Viridiplantae > Streptophyta > Magnoliopsida > Lamiales > Acanthaceae > Hygrophila > Hygrophila difformis. The sequence continues at coordinate 83,966,590 of JAOANR010000001.1, forward strand.
AACTCAGTCCTAACACAATCCAATTAAATTCTCGGGGAGTAGTTAACTGTTTCAACAGTTAGGAATTGTGTGATATATCCTCGGAATGAGATGGAATCTCGGAATGCCATCATGATTAACACTACGAGCCGTAGATTGAGATGGCTCCCGGGGTAAAATTCACTGAAGTTGGAATCAGTAAGCATGGAAATTGAGTGGATTGTATTAAATTTCCAACGTTTCAATGAGGAAACACAAGACTGACAAGAGAATTATGTGATAAGATGCAATGAAGCACAAGCTAAAGGCCAACATCATGATTGCATCTTCGAAATCTTAATGCATAACATACAAAGTGTAACAAAGAAGCACGACAAGAGCTTGAGACTCGCGGGTTATCAACTGATGGTGAGCTTATTTAAAGGCGACATATCTGATTGGTCTGTCGGAAGTTAATGGAGATATAGAGAATAATACTACTGCATGAAATGGGATGTCTGATGGAGTTTAGATTTTTATGACTGGATACGAGTTTGTGAGTTAGTTTCCAGTGTAAGTGGGAGGAACATATGAAGATGTTTAAGTTTCTCTTACAATAGACCACAACGTTTGAGTGTCAGGTTGGCATTATCTAAGAACTAATCGAAAGGAGGGTAAAGAATCCATCATCAAGTGAGTGGTTCTTTGAAATGAGAAGAGTCGAGTTCAGAACTCTTCAAGGGACAACTTGAGTTGTCGGAAATTATTAGAAGGTGGTGGGAGCCTGAAGAGGTAAATGTGGGGTTACACCAGAATAAAGTTTAATTCTTGCATTTAAAAACGTTAATGAAGTGAACTAGACTTGAGTGTAGACCGAACTCCAGGCAAAGGCAAAGGGGTTCGTTGGGAAGCGCGAAGAGGATTGGAAATGCGATCTAACACATGAGTCCTCAGCTCGGGGCATGAGTACATATGATGCGTCCACACATCCCAATTGGGAGAACTGTCATTTGATTAAATGAAGTCAAGCAAGTTGTTGAAGGAAAGCTTGACAAGATCAAAGTCAAGAATAGGTGAAGCAACTGATTGCGAGTAATCAAAGCAATGATTAAGTACTTCAGTATAAGATGCTCCGGATTGTGGAAGAACTATGGCCCCAAGATGTGACGAGGACACGAATTGATGAATCGAAAGAAGCGTGTAGAAGTGTTCAGAGTTGGATCCCACTCCAACTCATAGAAGATAACTGTCTAGTTCATACCCTTATTTCATTCGAGGACGAATGATCCTAAGGGGGAGGGAATGTAACATCCCGAATAATTAATTCATGATTAAATTAATTTAATTGTGATTAGTTAGTCAAATGGGCATAAATAATTAAATGAAGTGAGTGTATACTTATTTCAAGCCCAATGGAGAAGTATAGGTGGTCCAACCCAAGATTAATTTAACAAGGGGTGTTTAAGATGGTTTAAGGAATATTGGGGGCCAAAGTGAGAATAGGAGTTTTGCAATTAGGCCCTTGGACTATAATTGGGGGAATTAAAGGATTTGTGCCCACTCCCACCCATTTCATCGAGCAAACAAGAGAGAGAGGAAGCTAGGGCACAAGTGAGAATGGAGAATCGGGCAAATGGAAGGGAGGAAATGGTGGAACCGAGCAATCCAAGTGCCATAGGAGCTTCAATCGAGTTCTTGCCTAGGTAAGGAATCTCCACTTCCATTTCTTTCTCTTCCTCGATGGGGGATGTCTTCTTTATTTTTGGGGATGAATCCCGGCGACTCGCCGGAGCAGGAGGGGTGGTGCCGGAGTTAGGAGAAGGAGATGATGGTGGTGAGACCATGGAGGTGGCGCCGCGGTGGTGCGGCGCCGGGACAGCGGCAGCGGGCTGCTGCTCGCTGCTGGAGCAGCGCAACGCGCTGCTGCGCGTTGCCGGCGGCGACGCCGCCGCCCTCCGACGAGGGCGGCCGGGGGTTGATGGATGGACTGGTGGTGGCGTCGCGGTGGCGCGACGCGTGGGACAGCAGCGGGCTGCTGCCCGCTGCGTGGTGGAGCAGCGCACAGCGCTGCTGTGCTGCTGTGCAGCGGCAAGCCGCCGCTGCTGCTGGCGGCTGCCGCCGGCGACACGCTGGCGGCTGCCGCCGGCGACACGCCGGCGGCCAGGTGGTGATGGTGGCGATGGTTGTGCTGTGGTGGAGTGTCAGTTTGGTGGTGGTGTTGGAAATGTTCTTGTTTTCCTTGTGTTAATTGGGTTCTTAGTTTGTGTTTGATTGTTGTGCTATTTGGATTCTGAATCCTTAGTGTTCACTAAGTGTTTTAATTATGCTATACATTTATAGATTATTGGGTATTTTATTGAGCTACTTTTTGAGAATAGTTGTAGTAGATAGGTGATTGGAAATGTTCTTTATATGAATCTGTGGTGGGAATTTGTTGTGGGAATTTGGTATTGAAGGAGTACCTTGTTAACTTAATTGTTTATGAATTCTTGAAATGAGTAAAGGACTTTGATTTAAGTGGACTAGTAGAAAGAATGTTGAAGTTTGTTGATGAAGTTCAAATTAGTAGTAGAATCTATTATGTTGAATAGTTGATATTTGGATAAGTTGTGAAATGGAGTAATGATTGTTGGCATTCTTGGATTTTGAATAAATTGGATATATTGTATTGTGATTAATTAAGTAGTTGGATTTTGTTTTAGAATTTGGAAATGCATGCTTGGTTTAAAGGCTTAAATGGAGTTAATTGATTATGTTAATAATTGGGAACTTGATACTAAAGATGTTGATGAGTTTTGTAGTTGGAGAAGGAATTGTGCTAGTTGGTTTTTGAGGATTGTGATTCTTGGTTATTGTTATTTTTATCAAATGAATATGTTGAGTTGTTGGGTTATTCAATATTAGTCAATTCTATGTTGATAAACATAGAATTGGAAGTGTTGGGTGGTTGATTTGGAGGGATTAAAAAAGGGGATTGGAGGTGGTTGTTGGTGTTGGAGATAAGAGGAGATGATGAAATTGGTATTGTTAAATTATTTTAATTCTTATGATGATATTATTGTACAGGGAACGAGTGTGGACTTGTATTGAAGCCACGTGAAAGTTGAAGTTGTACAAAGGGAGCTTGAAGATTTATAATAAAGGCAAGGTTTAGAATAGCAAATTAGATCGGGGTTAGGAATAGACTAGTATAGTCTATGTTGCCTTAGTATTGGGAACTCTCGTGTGTACGGATTCCCTGCGCATAATGAGGATGCCTTAGAATTAGGCTAGAACTGCTTGCGAATATCTCACTAATTATTATGTTCATAACCTGGAACTTAGTTGCAATTAGAGAAGATCTACCATGCCTTAGTTTAGGATGGAATCTTGCGTTGCTTCTATTTTGATGTTATGAGTTGTTTATTATGTCCTGATGCGTTGGTTTACGTATGGACATGTGATTGAATTGGATCTGAATATCTGTGATGATATGTTGGTGAATCAAAAATTATGCTACGAGGGTAGGATACGCTATGCTTACGAGTCGGTATCCGATTGGGCATAGTAGTATCTTTCCCTGGGCATTGAATTATGCTACGCGGGTAGGATACCCTATGCTTACGAGTCGGTATCCGATTGGGCATAGTGGTATCTTTCCCGGGGCATTGAGACTGAAAAGGATTTATATCCTAGTCTGTATTTGGCTAGAAAGGGCTCATGACCCTTAGCCTGACCCGCTTGCCGTAAGCCACGATCTCAGCTGTTAGTGTCCGCGGCGGGGGCACTGTGGGTATATCTCTCGACCATTAAGGGGAGTGGACCCTTATATGGGAGGGAATACCGACCATGGTACCTAGGTGCGCGCTAGACATGCTTATGTGTTGCATTTAGGGTAGATAGACATCTTAGGTCATAACATATCATCTCATCATCCATCATTCATTTTATCTGCAGTGGCTGAAGCACCGGTATGGGACGGTGTGATGTTTACTTTCTGTATTTATTTTATGTCCTTAATTATTGTTATCATTATTGTTATTATTATTGTTATTATTACTTATATAGTATAGTGTTATCATTAGTGTGCCCCGTTTCCAGCTATATCTATTCCTTGCCAGTACGATGTACTGACACCTTGTTGCTGTTGTCTGTTTTATAGATCTCCTAAGGATAGCGCAGAGCACGATGATGGGGGTTCGGGTCGAGCGAACTAGCTAGGCTGCATTTCTTATAATTGTGGTTTAGAATAAACATTATATGCTCGTGCTTGATACTTGATGAGAATATTTGTTATTCCTTAAATGTGATCGGTGTGTCACATATGATTTTACTTATTGATTATTTCTGGTATTGGATGTGTTATCGTGTCATTATATTATTTCAGGGCTTGTCGCCCGGATATGCCATGTACTGTTCCTGGGCTATGTATTGCTTTGGTTGGCATTTATTTGTTTGGGATACAGGTTTGTATTTATACCTCGCTTCGTATTGACTATCTAAGCTGAGTGATCAACAGTTTAGAATGGTTAATACGGCGGTGGCGTCACGAAAATGGTTTTAAATTTTCGGGGCGTTACAGTTGGTATCAGAGCGGGCTTGCTCTATTATGTGCTTAAAACTTGATAAAAACATGTGGTGAGGTGTGCGGGGATTGCATATAGGATAGGTTTGCATTGTCATATGCTAGTTAGATTTATTCTTATGCTGTGGTATCCTGTTTATATATTGCGCACCTTGTGGATTCGAGCGATAGTTTGCAATATAACTATGGACGAATAACAAGGATATTCCAAGAGATCTATTCTTTAATTCTGTTAGCAACTTGTTTAGAAGTTGCTGAATAATTATTTCTCTTATTACTACTGCGTGCTTGGTAATTCTTTTAGCTTATTGTATTGTGATAATGTATGGGATCTGTCTTTAAGGTAATTGCAGGTATTGAACAACGGGACACGCACATCCATGCCATGCAGATATGTGATGATGATCCATTGTCAGCAGATGATTAGAACATCCGGAGAATAATATCTCAGACATCTTTAAATCTTAAAAGATGTACTGCTGGTAACTTATCCGGTTGTAGCAATTGACGGAATTACGATGACATTCAATTCGAGACATCGAATTGAGTATACCGCAGAGATTAATTAGAGGCGTTGAAGCGAGTTAATAACGGAAGGTGTAATGCTCGTAATGTTGATATATATATATACATATATTTATTTATTGGATATGCTTTATTTTTAATCCTTTCATTTCATTTTCTTAATTATGAGAAAGTGAATATCTCTAATATTTTCGTTGCTTCTTTCGAAAATCCTACTGTGTACATCTCTGTACCAGCTCTTCTCTCCGAGTTAAACTCTCTTAGTTTTGAAATATATTGTCAAATCACCCTTGAGGCCATCTGAATGGTTCTCATTGATACTCTGTCAGCATTGATATTCTTTCCGCCGTTTCAATACTTTAAATAGTTCGAGTTTCATTTCAGCTACACTGATATGTGTAAATGCATCTATCTAAATTCTTCAAACTTCTCTATCGTTCTCCAAAATTCTATGATAACTTTGCCATCGACTTCCTTACGTCTTCTGGAAGTTCTTGTATATCCTTTGGAGTCCGCTCTTTCTTCCTCGTTATCATTCGCCATTCTTGGTTCATGCTACTATTCATTTCTACCCGAAGTAGTGTAGTTTCTTACCGGGCATTCTTGTTAGTACCTTCTATTTTCTACTGAATTATTATCCCTTTCATAAATCGAGGTCTCCGTCAGTCAGTATGATTTCTTTGCCAACCCGTATCATCTCGTTTTGGTTCACTTATTTAATTATATTTGTTCCATTATAGAATAGCATCCTTGTCTGTATCTTTGTTTCCGCGGTATTTTTCTATTCATCTCAGAAACCTATACAATTATTATCTACTTGACACCCTCCCAATAACTTAAATTCTCACTATTCCGATTCTTTTTCACCAACATTGGACTGTTATCTACTTCGCGAATTCCTTTTTAACTGAAACTGAATTGTTTCACTCTTGGTCTATTTGTCTGTGTTGTTCTACTATGCGATGACGTTTTCGGCTCGAACTTCTAGTATGGAAATTGATGAGGCTCCTGCAAGGCCTACTATTTTCTACTATCTTTCATTCCCGTATTATACTTGAGGGTGATCGAGTGTGTTTTAATGCATCTTGATAACCTATTTCTAATTGCACTCGCTCTTCAACTTTTAGTTGAAGTACTCTTTGCTAATATAAAAACATCTTGTTATAAAATAAGGTGTTTTATGTATCTGTATTCGTTATGTGCTCCGCAAACAACTATTTTAGTTGTTCGCATCCTTTCCTCTAGTATCGGGAGATTTTGACTCTCGATATAATTCAGAATTTACCATACTTTTAGTAATTTAATCTCACTTCCTTCTTTGTGATGGAGATTGTTCGTTCTTTTTGTGATGCATATCTATCCCAAGGTGAGAAATTCTTTGAAACTACTAAGGTAACATTGCACTTGTGCAATTGCCATAAGGGATATGAAGCAAAAACATCCAACAGTGCAAAGTTGGGAGCGACTGGTTCAAGATGTAAATGGACTATCTGGAGCAGAACTCAGTCCTAACACAATCCAATTAAATTCTCGGGGAGTAGTTAACTGTTTCAACAGTTAGGAATTGTGTGATATATCCTCGGAATGAGATGGAATCTCGGAATGCCATCATGATTAACACTACGAGCCGTAGATTGAGATGGCTCCCGGGGTAAAATTCACTGAAGTTGGAATCAGTAAGCATGGAAATTGAGTGGATTGTATTAAATTTCCAACGTTTCAATGAGGAAACACAAGACTGACAAGAGAATTATGTGATAAGATGCAATGAAGCACAAGCTAAAGGCCAACATCATGATTGCATCTTCGAAATCTTAATGCATAACATACAAAGTGTAACAAAGAAGCACGACAAGAGCTTGAGACTCGCGGGTTATCAACTGATGGTGAGCTTATTTAAAGGCGACATATCTGATTGGTCTGTCGGAAGTTAATGGAGATATAGAGAATAATACTACTGCATGAAATGGGATGTCTGATGGAGTTTAGATTTTTATGACTGGATACGAGTTTGTGAGTTAGTTTCCAGTGTAAGTGGGAGGAACATATGAAGATGTTTAAGTTTCTCTTACAATAGACCACAACGTTTGAGTGTCAGGTTGGCATTATCTAAGAACTAATCGAAAGGAGGGTAAAGAATCCATCATCAAGTGAGTGGTTCTTTGAAATGAGAAGAGTCGAGTTCAGAACTCTTCAAGGGACAACTTGAGTTGTCGGAAATTATTAGAAGGTGGTGGGAGCCTGAAGAGGTAAATGTGGGGTTACACCAGAATAAAGTTTAATTCTTGCATTTAAAAACGTTAATGAAGTGAACTAGACTTGAGTGTAGACCGAACTCCAGGCAAAGGCAAAGGGGTTCGTTGGGAAGCGCGAAGAGGATTGGAAATGCGATCTAACACATGAGTCCTCAGCTCGGGGCATGAGTACATATGATGCGTCCACACATCCCAATTGGGAGAACTGTCATTTGATTAAATGAAGTCAAGCAAGTTGTTGAAGGAAAGCTTGACAAGATCAAAGTCAAGAATAGGTGAAGCAACTGATTGCGAGTAATCAAAGCAATGATTAAGTACTTCAGTATAAGATGCTCCGGATTGTGGAAGAACTATGGCCCCAAGATGTGACGAGGACACGAATTGATGAATCGAAAGAAGCGTGTAGAAGTGTTCAGAGTTGGATCCCACTCCAACTCATAGAAGATAACTGTCTAGTTCAT
>JAOANR010000001.1:83974852-84045873 GCA_030278955.1 Hygrophila difformis
ACGATTTTTGCAATTTGATGGAATAATTTTCTCTGGGTTTTGAGTTGCAAGACTCAGGTAATTTAAACCCTTCAGGTATTTTCATATAAATATCATTTTCCAATGAGCCATATAAATATGCAGTAACAACATCCATCAGCCTCATTTCGAGATTTTCTCGTACTGCTAGACTCATTAGATACCTGAATGTTATTCCATCCATAACTGGGGAATATGTTTCCTCAAAATCAATTCCCGGTCGTTGTGAAAAACCTTGGGCTACAAGCCTTGCCTTATCTTTGGCAATTTCATTATTTTCATTTCTTTTTCTCACAAACACCCATCTGTAGCCAACAGGCTTCACATTTTTTTTGGTGTTTGGACAATAGGGCCGAATACTTTTCGTTTATTCAGTGAATCTAGTTCAGACTGAATCGCATCTTTCCATTTTGGCCAATCATTTCTTTTCCGACATTCTTCAACTGATCTTGGTTCAGGATCCTCGTTATTTTCCATTACATCGAGTGCAACGTTGTATGCAAAGGCATTATCAACGTTTGTTTCTTTTCGGTTCCAACATTTCCCAGTATTGATATAATTGAAAGAAGTTTCAATAACTTCATTTTCTTCTGGGTGAATATTTTCAGGTTCAACCTTTTCGGGGGTTGAATCAATTTCTCCTTCGGGAGTATCATCTGTGATTGATTTATCACCCATATGGATAATTTTCTTCTTTCGTGGATTTTTATCCTTGGAACCCAAAGGCCTACCACGCTTCAGGCGTGCAGTAGGTTCATTTGCACTTGGAATTTGCCCTTCTGGGACATTTATATTGGCTGGTGCATTTGCTGCATCATTTATATATGATTTTGTGACTTTAGCAGCATCATTAAAAGCATCGGGTAATTGATTTGCAATTCCCTGCAAATGCACAATTCTTTGAACTTCAAGTTCGCATTGCCTTGTACGAGGATCAAGGAAATCAAATGGACTTTGCCAAGATATTTCCTTTTTCAGTTGATCATTTCCTCCCCCTAATGTCGGGAATTGAGTTTCATCAAAGTGACGGTCTGCAAATCTTGCAGTAAATAAATCACCCGTTTTTGGCTCAAGATATTTAATAATCGAGGGTGATTCATACCCGACATATATGCCCGACATTTATTTATTGTACACATACATAAATAAAGATAGTTAATAATCGTGCTGATAACGTGTTATAGAAATAACTATCTTTATTTATGTATGTGTACAATAAAATGGTATATGGCTTATTAGTTTGTGTTTATAGTGGAAGTATTGTAATGGAAATTGGGATTAAATGATGAAAGAAAGGAAGTTTAAAAGTGGGATAATAAAATGGATAAAGTGTAATAATTATGGCTATGAAATGAAACAAGTATTAAGCTTGCATACAATTTTTCTAACTTAACTTCTCAATACATTACATAGGCTATTTATAAACTTTTTTATCCTCTCACTATTTACTAACCTCATAATCAAGGCATATACATTTCAAGACTTTCACATGTCTAACCTTATGATCAAGGCATGAACATGGATGTTGAACACTAGACATTCACATGTTTTGTTTACATGCATAATACTCCCCCTTGAATGTCGTCAATACGAAAAATATGCCTCGTTAAAACCTTACTTGGAAAAAACCCAGTGGGAAAAAATCCAAGTGAAGGAAAAAGAGTACAGTATTCTTGTATCAGATGCTCCCCCTGATTTGGACATCATTTTAAATCTCGAAGCCGCCGCATTCCAATTTTCTTCACGAGCTTCTCGAATGTTGCAGTCGGCAATGCCTTGGTAAATAGATCCGCTAAATTATTTTCTGATCGAATTTGTTGCACATCGACTTCACCATTCTTTTGAAGATCATGAGTGTAGAAGAATTTTGGTGAAATATGCTTCGTTCTATCTCCTTTGATATAACCCCCTTTCAACTGGGCTACACAAGCCGAATTATCTTCAAATAAAATTGTTGGGGGCATTTGTGGTTCAATGATTAAACCACAACTCTTCAATATATGTTGAGTCATTGACCTCAACCAAACACATTCTCGACTTGCTTCATGGATTGCTAATATTTCGGCATGATTAGAAGAAGTAGCAGTTAGAGTCTGCTTCATTGACCTCCAAGAGATAGCAGTTCCACCACACGTGAAGATATAGCCTGTGTGAGATTTGGCTTTGTGTGGGTCTGATAAATAACCTGCATCGGCATAGCCAATTAACTCATGTCGAGAGTCTTTTGGGTAAAATAACCCAAGATCAATTGTTCCTTGGAGATAGCGAAAAACATGCTTTATGCATTTCCAATGTCGTTGAGTAGGGCAAGAGCTGAATCTTGCGAGTAGATTGACTGCAAACGCGATATCAGGTCGCGTGCTGTTTGCAAGATACATTAACGCACCAATTGCGCTTAAATATGGGATTTCTGGGCCAAGTTGCTCTTCATTATCTTCTTTTGGCCTAAATGGATCATTTGCAGGATCAAGTGCCCGAACGACCATTGGATTATTTAGCGGATGAGCATAATCCATTCGAAATTGCTTTAATACCTTTTGGGTATAAGCTGATTGATGAACAAATATGCCCATTTCCAAATGCTAAATTTGTAGGCCAAGGCAAAATTTCGTTTTCCCGAAATCTTTGATTTCAAACTCCTTTTTCAGATATTCGACCGCCTTTTTTCAACTCTTCAGGAGTTCCAATTAGATTTAAATCGTCAACATAGACTGCGGCGATCACAAATTCTGACCCATTTTTCTTTATAAATACACAAGGGCTGATCGGGTCATTTGTATAGCATTCCTTTATCAAACTTTCACTGAGGCGGTTGTACCACATTCGGCCAGATTGCTTGAGCCCATACAACGATTTTTGCAATTTGATGGAATAATTTTCTTTGGGTTTTGAGTTGCAAGACTCAGGTAATTTAAACCCTTCAGGTATTTTCATATAAATATCATTTTCCAATGAGCCATATAAATATGCAGTAACAACATCCATCAGCCTCATTTCGAGATTTTCTCGTACTGATAACGTGTTATAGAAATAACTATCTTTATTTATGTATGTGTACAATAAAATGGTATATGGCTTATTAGCTTGTGTTTATAGTGGAAGTATTGTAATGGAAATTGGGATTAAATGATGAAAGAAAGGAAGTTTAAAAGTGGGATAATAAAATGGATAAAGTGTAATAATTATGGCTATGAAATGAAACAAGTATTAAGCTTGCATAAAATTTTTCTAACTTAACTTCTCAATACATTACATAGGCTATTTATAAACTTTTTTATCCTCTCACTATTTACTAACCTCATAATCAAGGCATATACATTTCAAGACTTTCACATGTCTAACCTTATGATCAAGGCATGAACATGGATGTTGAACACTAGACATTCACATGTTTTGTTTACATGCATAATACTCCCCCTTGTTGTTGAGAAATCATGAATCTAGGCCCGCAGGTGCAAAACCGTTCCCTGAGGTGAACGCGGCTCAATCATCGAAATATGTGCGTGATCGTGGGCACTTTAAAAATCAAAATGATGATCGTGGCCAAAATCGGTATCACAATCGAGGCAGAGGTGAATCATCTCGTCAAAATAATTATCGAAATAAGCCTCGATTTGAGCAAAATCGCAGATATGATACCAGAATGCCTTACAAACCACAACAAAGAAATTATGCAAGAAAGCATAAACAAAATGATGAAATTTGTGATCGTTGTGGAATTAAAGGCCATGTGGCTCAAACATGCCACACAGCTAAACACTTAGCTGAACTGTATCAGGCCTCGAAACGAAAAGAAAGACCAGGTGTTGAAGCACACCATAATGCCCACGATGATACTTATGATGATATATTAAATGATAATATCACGCACCTGGAAGCTGATGATTTTGTTGAGCCAGATACTGTTACTAAATAATATATTATATAGCTATATAATGCGGATCTATTTACCAAGGCATTGCCGACTGCAACATTCGAGAAGCTCGTGAAGAAAATTGGAATGCGGCGGCTTCGAGATTTAAAATGATGTCCAAATCAGGGGGGGCATCTGATACAAGAATACTGTACTTTTTTATCCTCTCACTATTTACTAACCTCATAATCAAGGCATATACATTTCAAGACTTTCACATGTCTAACCTTATGATCAAGGCATGAACATGGATGTTGAACACTAGACATTCACATGTTTTGTTTACATGCATAATACTCCCCCTTGAATGTCGTCAATACGAAGAATATGCCTCGTTAAAACCTTACTTGGAAAAAACCCAGTGGGAAAAAATCCAAGTGAAGGAAAAAGAGTACAGTATTCTTGTATCAGATGCCCCCCCCCTGATTTGGACATCATTTTAAATCTCGAAGCCGCCGCATTCCAATTTTCTTCACGAGCTTCTCGAATGTTGCAGTCGGCAATGCCTTGGTAAATAGATCCGCTAAATTATTTTCTGATCGAATTTGTTGCACATCGACTTCACCATTCTTTTGAAGATCATGAGTGTAGAAGAATTTTGGTGAAATATGCTTCGTTCTATCTCCTTTGATATAACCCCCTTTCAACTGGGCTACACAAGCCGAATTATCTTCAAATAAAATTGTTGGGGGCATTTGTGGTTCAATGATTAAACCACAACTCTTCAATATATGTTGAGTCATTGACCTCAACCAAACACATTCTCGACTTGCTTCATGGATTGCTAATATTTCGGCATGATTAGAAGAAGTAGCAGTTAGAGTCTGCTTCATTGACCTCCAAGAGATAGCAGTTCCACCACACGTGAAGATATAGCCTGTTTGAGATTTGGCTTTGTGTGGATCTGATAAATAACCGGCATCGGCATAGCCAATTAACTCATGTCGAGAGTCTTTTGGGTAAAATAACCCAAGATCAATTGTTCCTTGGAGATAGCGAAAAACATGCTTTATGCCTTTCCAATGTCGTTGAGTAGGGCAAGAGCTGAATCTTGCGAGTAGATTGACTGCAAACGCGATATCAGGTCGCGTGCTGTTTGCAAGATACATTAACGCACCAATTGCGCTTAAATATGGGATTTCTGGGCCAAGTTGCTCTTCATTATCTTCTTTTGGCCTAAATGGATCATTTGCAGGATCAAGTGCCCGAACGACCATTGGATTATTTAGCGGATGAGCATAATCCATTCGAAATTGCTTTAATACCTTTTGGGTATAAGCTGATTGATGAACAAATATGCCCATTTCCAAATGCTCAATTTGTAGGCCAAGGCAAAATTTCGTTTTCCCAAAATCTTTGATTTCAAACTCCTTTTTCAGATATTCGACCGCCTTTTTCAACTCTTCAGGAGTTCCAATTAGATTTAAATCGTCAACATAGACTGCGACGATCACAAATTCTGACTCATTTTTCTTTATAAATACACAAGGGCTGATCGGGTCATTTGTATAGCATTCCTTTATCAAACTTTCACTGAGGCGGTTGTACCACATTCGGCCAGATTGCTTGAGCCCATACAACGATTTTTGCAGTTTGATGGAATAATTTTCTCTGGGTTTTGAGTTGCAAGACTCAGGTAATTTAAACCCTTCAGGTATTTTCATATAAATATCATTTTCCAATGAGCCATATAAATATGCAGTAACAACATCCATCAGCCTCATTTCGAGATTTTCTCGTACTGCTAGACTCATTAGATACCTGAATGTTATTCCATCCATAACTGGGGAATATGTTTCCTCAAAATCAATTCCCGGTCGTTGTGAAAAACCTTGGGCTACAAGCCTTGCCTTATATTTGGCAATTTCATTATTTTCATTTCTTTTTCTCACAAACACCCATCTGTAGCCAACAGGCTTCACATTTTTTGGTGTTTGGACAATAGGGCCGAATACTTTTCGTTTATTCAGTGAATCTAGTTCAGACTGAATCGCATCTTTCCATTTTGGCCAATCATTTCTTTTCCGACATTCTTCAACTGATCTTGGTTCAGGATCCTCGTTATTTTCCATTACATCGAGTGCAACGTTGTATGCAAAGGCATTATCAACGTTTGTTTCTTTTCGGTTCCAACATTTCCCAGTATTGATATAATTGAAAGAAGTTTCAATAACTTCATTTTCTTCTGGGTGAATATTTTCAGGTTCAACCTTTTCGGGGGTTGAATCAATTTCTCCTTCGGGAGTATCATCTGTGATTGATTTATCACCCATATGGATAATTTTCTTCTTTCGTGGATTTTTATCCTTGGAACCCAAAGGCCTACCACGCTTCAGGCGTGCAGTAGGTTCATTTGCACTTGGAATTTGCCATTCTGGGACATTTATATTGGCTGGTGCATTTGCTGCATCATTTATATATGATTTTGTGACTTTAGCAGCATCATTAAAAGCATCGGGTAATTGATTTGCAATTCCCTGCAAATGCACAATTCTTTGAACTTCAAGTTCGCATTGCCTTGTACGAGGATCAAGGAAATCAAATGGACTTTGCCAAGATATTTCCTTTTTCAGTTGATCATTTCCTCCCCCTAATGTCGGGAATTGAGTTTCATCAAAATGACAGTCTGCAAATCTTGCAGTAAATAAATCACCCGTTTTTGGCTCAAGATATTTAATAATCGAGGGTGATTCATACTCGACATATATGCCCAACCTTCTTTGAGGTCCCATTTTTGTGCGTTGTGGTGGCGCAATCGGTACATAAACCGCACACCCAAAAATTCGCAAGTGGGATATATTGGGCTCCTTTCCAAACACAATTTGTGTAGGGGAGTAGCTATGATAGCTTGTCGGCCTTATTTTCACAAGTGCAGCTGCATGCAATATAGCATGTCCCCAAGCAGAAACAGGGAGTCTTGATTTCATTAACAAGGGTCTTGCAATTAATTGCAATCGCTTAATAAATGATTCTGCCAGACCATTTTGCGTGTGCACATGAGGTACAGGATGTTCAACAGTAATTCCAATCGACATGCAGAAATCATCAAATGCATGTGATGTATATTCTCCAGCATTATCAAGGCGTATTTTCTTTATCGGATGATCTGGAAACTGTGCTCGCAATTTTATAATTTGTGCAAGTAATCTTGCGAATGCCAAATTGCGAGTTGATAATAAACAAACGTGTGACCAGCGTGATGACGCATCAATTAATACCATAAGGTACTTGAAAGGTCCACACGGTGGATCAATAGGTCCACATATATCGCCTTGAATTCTTTCTAGGAATGTAGGGGATTCAATTCCCACTTTTACTGGAGATGGTCTGGTTATCAATTTCCCTTGTGAACAGGCTGCACAATTGAACTCATTTGGGTTCAATATCATTTGCCTTTTCAATGTATGGCCATTTGAATTTTCAATAATTCGCCTCAGCATTACACTGCCAGGATGCCCAAGTCTATCGTGCCAGGTAATAAATTCACTAGTAGCTTTCAAGCCTACTAGGTTATGTATTTCTGCGGCACATATTTTTGTATAGTATAAGCCAGAGGAGTAACATGGCAATTTTTCATTCACAAATTTTTTGCCATTTTCAATTCGAGTTATCAAAAGATACTCGTGATCTGCCTCTTTTGAAGTTTCAATGTGATATCCATTTTTTCGAATATCATTGAAGCTCAGTAAATTTCTTCGAGCTTTGCGTGAGAACAAGGCATTTTCAATTGCCATTTTTGTCCCTTCAGGGAGAAATATAACAGCTCTACCGGAGCCTTCAATGCATTTTGCATTACCGCTTATAGTTTTCACTGCGGTCTTTTCCAATTTTAAATTGGAGAAATAACTTTTGCTTTTCAAAATGCTATGCGTTGTTGCACTGTCAATGAGGCAGATATCATCTCCGACTTTTGAATTTCCAGCATCCATTTCTTTACAAGAATATAAGAATGTTAATAAACATCAGCAATATAAATATTATTAATGCAAAAGCATATTTATATTATACATGGATAATAAAAGGGAAGTATAAGATATCATTATTTATATTAAACAGGAATTATAAAAGACAAGTAAAATATATATATATATATATAGCTATATAATATATTATTTAGTAACAGTATCTGGCTCAACAAAATCATCAGCTTCCAGGTGCGTGATATTATCATTTAATATATCATCATAAGTATCATCGTGGGCATTATGGTGTGCTTCAACACCTGGTCTTTCTTTTCATTTCGAGGCCTGATACAGTTCAGCTAAGTGTTTAGCTGTGTGGCATGTTTGAGCCACATGGCCTTTAATTCCACAACGATCACAAATTTCATCATTTTGTTTATGCTTTCTTGCATAATTTCTTTGTTGTGGTTTGTAAGGCATTCTGGTATCATATCTGCGATTTTGCTCAAATCGAGGCTTATTTCGATAATTATTTTGACGAGATGATTCACCTCTGCCTCGATTGTGGTACCGATTTTGGCCACGATCATCATTTTGATTTTTAAAGTGCCCACGATCACGCACATATTTCGATGATTGAGCCGCGTTCACCTCAGGGAACGGTTTTGCACCTGCGGGCCTAGATTCATGATTTCTCAACAACAATAGGCTGTTTTGTTCAGCCAATAATAAGCAGGTGATAAGATCAGAATATCTCTGAAAACCTTTTTGACGGTATGTCTCACTCAATACTGAGTTTTTAGCATGAAACGTAGAATACGTTTTTTCAAGCATTTCTGCTTCAGATATCTTTTGCCCACATAATTGCAATTGGGCCGTAATTTTGAACACAGCGGAATTATATTCCCGGACTGTTTTAAAATCCTGAAGTCTCAGGTTTGTCCAGTCATCAAGGGCTTTTGGAAGCACCGTCTTTTTAAGATTATCATATCTTTCTTTCAGCTTTTCCCACAATGCCAGTGGGGATTCCACAGTCACGTACTCCATTTTAAGTGCCTCTTCGATATGATGGCACAAGAAAATCATGGCTTTTGCCTGATTTTGATGGCTGGGATTTTTGCCTTCAGCAACAGTATCTTCCAGACCCATTGAAGTAAGATGCATTTTTACATCTCGGGCCCAGGACATATAATTGCTTCCTTCAACGGTTAAGGGAGCAAATTCCTGCTTTGCAAGGTTAGCCATAATCTTATTGAAAATTTAGAAATAAGATATTATACCTCAAATGATAATCTGGACAGAGTCTCCTCGTGCTGATAACGTGTTATAGAAATAACTATCTTTATTTATGTATGTGTACAATAAAATGGTATATGGCTTATTAGCTTGTGTTTATAGTGGAAGTATTGTAATGGAAATTGGGATTAAATGATGAAATTTGTGATCGTTGTGGAATTAAAGGCCATGTGGCTCAAACATGCCACACAGCTAAACACTTAGCTGAACTGTATCAGGCCTCGAAACGAAAAGAAAGACCAGGTGTTGAAGCACACCATAATGCCCACGATGATACTTATGATGATATATTAAATGATAATATCACGCACCTGGAAGCTGATGATTTTGTTGAGCCAGATACTGTTACTAAATAATATATTATATAGCTATATTATGCATATAATTGCTTCCTTCAACGGTTAAGGGAGCAAATTCCTGCTTTGCAAGGTTAGCCATAATCTTATTGAAAGTTTAGAAATAAGAGATTATACCTCAAATGATAATCTGGACAGAGTCTCCTCGTGCTGATAACGTGTTATAGAAATAACTATCTTTATTTATGTATGTGTACAATAAAATGGTATAAGGCTTATTAGCTTGTGTTTATAGTGGAAGTATTGTAATGGAAATTGGGATTAAATGGTGAAAGAAAGGAAGTTTAAAGGTGGGATAATAAAATGGATAAAGTGTAATAATCAAGGCATATACATTTCAAGACTTTCACATGTCTAACCTTAAGATCAAGGCATGAACATGGATGTTGAACACTAGACATTCACATGTTTTGTTTACGTGCATAATACTCCCCCTTGAATGTCGCCAATACGAAGAATATGCCTCGTTAAAACCTTACTTGGAAAAAACCCAGTGGGAAAAAATCCAAGTGAAGGAAAAAGAGTACAATATTCTTGTATCAGATGCTCCCCCTGATTTGGACATCATTTTAAATCTCGAAGCCGCCGCATTCCAATTTTCTTCACGAGTTTCTCGAATGTTGCAGTCGGCAATGACTTGGTAAATAGATCTGCTAAATTATTTTCTGATCGAATTTGTTGCACATCGACTTCACCATTCTTTTGAAGATCATGAGTGTAGAAGAATTTTGGTGAAATATGCTTCGTTCTATCTCCTTTGATATAACCCCCTTTCAACTGGGCTACACAAGCCGAATTATCTTCAAATAAAATTGTTGGGGGAATTTGTGGTTCAATGATTAAACCACAACTCTTCAATATATGTTGAGTCATTGACCTCAACCAAACACATTCTCGACTTGCTTCATGGATTGCTAATATTTCAGCATGATTAGAAGAAGTAGCAGTTAGAGTCTGCTTCATTGACCTCCAAGAGATAGCAGTTCCACCACACGTGAAGATATAGCCTGTTTGAGATTTGGCTTTGTGTGGGTCTGATAAATAACCTGCATCGGCATAGCCAATTAACTCATGTCGAGAGTCTTTTGGGTAAAATAACCCAAGATCAATTGTTCCTTGGAGATAGCGAAAAACATGCTTTATGCCTTTCCAATGTCGTTGAGTAGGGCAAGAGCTGAATCTTGCGAGTAGATTGACTGCAAACGCGATATCAGGTCGCGTGCTGTTTGCAAGATACATTAACGCACCAATTGCGCTTAAATATGGAATTTCTGGGCCAAGTTGCTCTTCATTATCTTCTTTTGGCCTAAATGGATTCTTTGCAGGATCAAGTGCCCGAACGACCATTGGATTACTTAGCGGATGAGCATAATCCATTCGAAATTGCTTTAATACCTTTTGGGTATAAGCTGATTGATGAACAAATATGCCCATTTCCAAATGCTCAATTTGTAGGCCAAGGCAAAATTTCGTTTTCCCGAAATCTTTGATTTCAAACTCCTTTTTCAGATATTCGACCGCCTTTTTCAACTCTTCAGGAGTTCCAATTAGATTTAAATCGTCAACATAGACTGCGACGATCACAAATTCTGACCCATTTTTCTTTATAAATACACAAGGGCTGATCGGGTCATTTGTATAGCATTCCTTTATCAAACTTTCACTGAGGCGGTTGTACCACATTCGGCCAGATTGCTTGAGCCCATACAACGATTTTTGCAATTTGATGGAATAATTTTCTCTGGGTTTTGAGTTGCAAGACTCAGGTAATTTAAACCCTTCAGGTATTTTCATATAAATATCATTTTCCAATGAGCCATATAAATATGCAGTAACAACATCCATCAGCCTCATTTCGAGATTTTCTCGTACTGCTAGACTCATTAGATACCTGAATGTTATTCCATCCATAACCGGGGAATATGTTTCCTCAAAATCAATTCCCGGTCGTTGTGAAAAACCTTGGGCTACAAGCCTTGCCTTATATTTGGCAATTTCATTATTTTCATTTCTTTTTCTCACAAACACCCATCTGTAGCCAACAGGCTTCACATTTTTTGGTGTTTGGACAATAGGGCCGAATACTTTTCGTTTATTCAGTGAATCTAGTTCAGACTGAATCGCATCTTTCCATTTTGGCCAATCATTTCTTTTCCGACATTCTTCAACTGATCTTGGTTCAGGATCCTCGTTATTTTCCATTACATCGAGTGCAACGTTGTATGCAAAGGCATTATCAACGTTTGTTTCTTTTCGGTTCCAACATTTCCCAGTATTGATATAATTGAAAGAAGTTTCAATAACTTCATTTTCTTCTGGGTGAATATTTTCAGGTTCAACCTTTTCGGGGGTTGAATCAATTTCTCCTTCGAGAGTATCATCTGTGATTGATTTATCACCCATATGGATAATTTTCTTCTTTCGTGGATTTTTATCCTTGGAACCCAAAGGCCTACCACGCTTCAGGCGTGCAGTAGGTTCATTTGCACTTGGAATTTGCCCTTCTGGGACATTTATATTGGCTGGTGCATTTGCTGCATCATTTATATATGATTTTGTGACTTTAGCAGCATCATTAAAAGCATCGGGTAATTGATTTGCAATTCCCTGCAAATGCACAATTCTTTGAACTTCAAGTTCGCATTGCCTTGTACGAGGATCAAGGACATCAAATGGACTTTGCCAAGATATTTCCTTTTTCAGTTGATCATTTCCTCCCCCTAATATCGGGAATTGAGTTTCATCAAAATGACAGTCTGCAAATCTTGCAGTAAATAAATCACCCGTTTTTGGCTCAAGATATTTAATAATCGAGGGTGATTCATACCCGACATATATGCCCAACCTTCTTTGAGGTCCCATTTTTGTGCGTTGAGGTGGCGCAATCGGTACATAAACCGCACACCCAAAAATTCGCAAGTGGGATATATTGGGCTCCTTTCCAAACACAATTTGTGTAGGGGAGTAGCTATGATAGCTTGTCGGCCTTATTTTCACAAGTGCGGCTGCATGCAATATAGCATGTCCCCAAGCAGAAACAGGGAGTTTTGATTTCATTAACAAGGGTCTTGCAATTAATTTCAATCGCTTAATAAATGATTCTGCCAGACCATTTTGCGTGTGCACATGAGGCACAGGATGTTCAACAGTAATTCCAATCGACATGCAGAAATCATCAAATGCATGTGATGTATATTCTCCAGCATTATCAAGGCGTATTTTCTTTATCGGATGATCTGGAAACTGTGCTCGCAATTTTATAATTTGTGCAAGTAATCTTGCGAATGCCAAATTGCGAGTTGATAATAAACAAACGTGTGACCAGCGTGATGACGCATCAATTAATACCATAAGGTACTTGAAAGGTCCACACGGTGGATCAATAGGTCCACATATATCGCCTTGAATTCTTTCTAGGAATGTAGGGGATTCAATTCCCACTTTTACTGGAGATGGTCCGGTTATCAATTTCCCTTGTGAACAGGCTGCACAATTGAACTCATTTGGGTTCAATATCATTTGCCTTTTCAATGTATGGCCATTTGAATTTTCAATAATTCGCCTCAGCATTATACTGCCAGGATGCCCAAGTCTATCGTGCCAGGTAATAAATTCACTAGTAGCTTTCAAGCCTACTAGGTTATGTTTTTCTGCGGCACATATTTTTGTATAGTATAAGCCAGAGGAGTAACATGGCAATTTTTCATTCACAAATTTTTTGCCATTTTCAATTCGAGTTATCAAAAGATACTCGTGATCTGCCTCTTTTGAAGTTTCAATGTGATATCCATTTTTTCGAATATCATTGAAGCTCAGTAAATTTCTTCGAGCTTTGCGTGAGAACAAGGCATTTTCAATTGCCATTTTTGTCCCTTCAGGGAGAAATATAACAGCTCTACCGGAGCCTTCAATGCATTTTGCATTACCGCTTATAGTTTTCACTGCGGTCTTTTCCAATTTTAAATTGGAGAAATAGCTTTTGCTTTTCAAAATTCTATGCGTTGTTGCACTGTCAATGAGGCAGATATCATCTCCGACTTTTGAATTTCCAGCATCCATTTCTTTACAAGAATATAAGAATGTTATTAAACATCAGCAATATAAATATTATTAATGCAAAAGCATATTTATATTATACATGGATAATAAAAGGGAAGTACAAGATATCATTATTTATATTAAACAGGAATTATAAAAGATAATTACAAAATATATATATATTATTTGGTAACAGTATCTGGCTCAACAAAATCATCAGCTTCCAGGTGCGTGATATTATCATTTAATATATCATCATAAGTATCATCGTGGGCATTATGGTGTGCTTCAACACCTGATCTTTCTTTTCGTTTCGAGGCCTGATACAGTTCAGCTAAGTGTTTAGCTGTGTGGCATGTTTGAGCCACATGGCCTTTAATTCCACAACGATCACAAATTTCATCATTTTGTTTATGCTTTCTTGCATAATTTCTTTGTTGTGGTTTGTAAGGCCTTCTGGTATCATATCTGCGATTTTGCTCAAATCGAGGCTTATTTCGATAATTATTTTGACGAGATGATTCACCTCTGCCTCGATTGTGATACCGATTTTGGCCACGATCATCATTTTGATTTTTAAAATGCCCACGATCACGCACATATTTCGATGATTGAGCCGCGTTCACCTCAGGGAACGGTTTTGCACCTGCGGGCCTAGATTCATGATTTCTCAACAACAATAGGCTGTTTTGTTCAGCCAATAATAAGCAGGTGATAAGATCAGAATATCTCTGAAAACCTTTTTGACGGTATGTCTCACTCAATACTGAGTTTTTAGCATGAAACGTAGAATACGTTTTTTCAAGCATTTCTGCTTCAGATATCTTTTGCCCACATAATTGCAATTGGGCCGTAATTTTGAACACAGTGGAATTATATTCCCGGACTGTTTTAAAATCCTGAAGTCTCAGGTTTGTCCAGTCATCAAGGGCTTTTGGAAGCACCGTCTTTTTAAGATTATCATATCTTTCTTTCAGCTTTTCCCACAATGCCAGTGGGGATTCCACAGTCACGTACTCCATTTTAAGTGCCTCTTCGATATGATGGCACAAGAAAATCATGGCTTTTGCCTGATTTTGATGGCTGGGATTTTTGCCTTCAGCAATAGTATCTTCCAGACCCATTGAAGTAAGATGCATTTTTACATCTCGGGCCCAGGACATATAATTGCTTCCTTCAACGGTTAAGGGAGCAAATTCCTGGTTTGCAAGGTTAGCCATAATCTTATTGAAAGTTTAGAAATAAGAGATTATACCTCAAATGATAATCTGGACAGAGTCTCCTCGTGCTGATAACGTGTTATAGAAATAACTATCTTTATTTATGTATGTGTACAATAAAATGGTATAAGGCTTATTAGCTTGTGTTTATAGTGGAAGTATTGTAATGGAAATTGGGATTAAATGGTGAAAGAAAGGAAGTTTAAAGGTGGGATAATAAAATGGATAAAGTGTAATAATTATGGCTATGAAATGAAACAAGTATTAAGCTTTATACCATTTTATTGTACACATACATAAATAAAGATAGTTATTTCTATAACACGTTATCAGCACGAGGAGACTCTGTCCAGATTATCATTTGAGGTATAATCTCTTATTTCTAAACTTTCAATAAGATTATGGCTAACCTTGCAAAGCAGGAATTTGCTCCCTTAACCGTTGAAGGAAGCAATTATATGTCCTGGGCCCGAGATGTAAAAATGCATCTTACTTCAATGGGTCTGGAAGATACTATTGCTGAAGGCAAAAATCATCAGCTTCCATGTGCGTGATATTATCATTTAATATATCATCATAAGTATCATCGTGGGCATTATGGTGTGCTTCAACACCTGATCTTTCTTTTCGTTTCGAGGCCTGATACAGTTCAGCTAAGTGTTTAGCTGTGTGGCATGTTTGAGCCACATGGCCTTTAATTCCACAACGATCACAAATTTCATCATTTTGTTTATGCTTTCTTGCATAATTTCTTTGTTGTGGTTTGTAAGGCCTTCTGGTATCATATCTGCGATTTTGCTCAAATCGAGGCTTATTTCGATAATTATTTTGACGAGATGATTCACCTCTGCCTCGATTGTGATACCGATTTTGGCCACGATCATCATTTTGATTTTTAAAGTGCCCACGATCACGCACATATTTCGATGATTGAGCCGCGTTCACCTCAGGGAACGGTTTTGCACCTGCGGGCCTAGATTCATGATTTCTCAACAACAATAGGCTGTTTTGTTCAGCCAATAATAAGCAGGTGATAAGATCAGAATATCTCTGAAAACCTTTTTGACGGTATGTCTCACTCAATACTGAGTTTTTAGCATGAAACGTAGAATACGTTTTTTCAAGCATTTCTGCTTCAGATATCTTTTGCCCACATAATTGCAATTGGGCCGTAATTTTGAACACAGCGGAATTATATTCCCGGACTGTTTTAAAATCCTGAAGTCTCAGGTTTGTCCAGTCATCAAGGGCTTTTGGAAGCACCGTCTTTTTAAGATTATCATATCTTTCTTTCAGCTTTTCCCACAATGCCAGTGGGGATTCCACAGTCACGTACTCCATTTTAAGTGCCTCTTCGATATGATGGCACAAGAAAATCATGGCTTTTGCCTGATTTTGATGGCTGGGATTTTTGCCTTCAGCAATAGTATCTTCCAGACCCATTGAAGTAAGATGCATTTTTACATCTCGGGCCCAGGACATATAATTGCTTCCTTCAACGGTTAAGAGAGCAAATTCCTGCTTTGCAAGGTTAGCCATAATCTTATTGAAAGTTTAGAAATAAGAGATTATACCTCAAATGATAATCTGGACAGAGTCTCCTCGTGCTGATAACGTGTTATAGAAATAACTATCTTTATTTATGTATGTGTACAATAAAATGGTATATGGCTTATTAGCTTGTGTTTATAGTGGAAGTATTGTAATGGAAATTGGGATTAAATGGTGAAAGAAAGGAAGTTTAAAGGTGGGATAATAAAATGGATAAAGTGTAATAATTATGGCTATGAAATGAAACAAGTATTAAGCTTGCATAAAATTTTTCTAACTTAACTTCTCAATACATTACATAGGCTATTTATAAACTTTTTTATCCTCTCACTATTTACTAACCTCATAATCAAGGCATATACATTTCAAGACTTTCACATGTCTAACCTTATGATCAAGGCATGAACATGGATGTTGAACACTAGACATTCACATGTTTTGTTTACATGCATAATAAAAATATATATATATATCTATATAATATATTATTTGGTAACAGTATCTGGCTCAACAAAATCATCAGCTTCCATGTGCGTGATATTATCATTTAATATATCATCATAAGTATCATCATTTAATCGGGACTCAATTCCCTTAACCGTTGAAGGAAGCAATTATATGTCCTGGGCCCGAGATGTAAAAATGCATCTTACTTCAATGGGTCTGAAAGATACTATTGCTGAAGGAAATCAAATGGACTTTGCCAAGATATTCCCTTTTTCAGTTGATCATTTCCTCCCCCTAATGTCGGGAATTGAGTTTCATCAAAATGACAGTCTGCAAATCTTGCAGTAAATAAATCACCCGTTTTTGGCTCAAGATATTTAATAATCGAGGGTGATTCATACCCGACATATATGCCCAACCTTCTTTGAGGTCCCATTTTTGTGCGTTGTGGTGGCGCAATCGGTACATAAACCGCACACCCAAAAATTCGCAAGTGGGATATATTGGGCTCCTTTCCAAACACAATTTGTGTAGGGGAGTAGCTATGATAGCTTGTCGGCCTTATTTTCACAAGTGCGGCTGCATGCAATATAGCATGTCCCCAAGCAGAAACAGGGAGTTTTGATTTCATTAACAAGGGTCTTGCAATTAATTGCAATCGCTTAATAAATGATTCTGCCAGACCATTTTGCGTGTGCACATGAGGCACAGGATGCTCAACAGTAATTCCAATCGACATGCAGAAATCATCAAATGCATGTGATGTATATTCTCCAGCATTATCAAGGCGTATTTTCTTTATCGGATGATCTGGAAACTGTGCTCGCAATTTTATAATTTGTGCAAGTAATCTTGCGAATGCCAAATTGCGAGTTGATAATAAACAAACGTGTGACCAGCGTGATGACGCATCAATTAATACCATAAAGTATTTGAAAGGTCCACACGGTGGATCAATAGATCCACATATATCGCCTTGAATTCTTTCTAGGAATGTAGGGGATTCAATTCCCACTTTTACTGGAGATGGTCTGGTTATCAATTTCCCTTGTGAACAGGCTGCACAATTGAACTCATTTGGGTTCAATATCATTTGCCTTTTCAATGTATGGCCATTTGAATTTTCAATAATTCGCCTCAGCATTACACTGCCAGGATGCCCAAGTCTATCGTGCCAGGTAATAAATTCACTAGTAGCTTTCAAGCCTACTAGGTTATGTATTTCTGCGGCACATATTTTTGTATAGTATAAGCCAGAGGAGTAACATGGCAATTTTTCATTCACAAATTTTTTGCCATTTTCAATTCGAGTTATCAAAAGATACTCGTGATCTGCCTCTTTTGAAGTTTCAATGTGATATCCATTTTTTCGAATATCATTGAAGCTCAGTAAATTTCTTCGAGCTTTGCGTGAGAACAAGGCATTTTCAATTGCCATTTTTGTCCCTTCAGGGAGAAATATAACAGCTCTACCGGAGCCTTCAATGCATTTTGCATTACCGCTTATAGTTTTCACTGCGGTCTTTTCCAATTTTAAATTGGAGAAATAGCTTTTGCTTTTCAAAATGCTATGCGTTGTTGCACTGTCAATGAGGCAGATATCATCTCCGACTTTTGAATTTCCAGCATCCATTTCTTTACAAGAATATAAGAATGTTAATAAACATCAGCAATATAAATATTATTAATGCAAAAGCATATTTATATTATACATGGATAATAAAAGGGAAGTATAAGATATCATTATTTATATTAAACAGGAATTATAAAAGATAAGTATAAAATATATATATATATCTATATAATATATTATTTGGTAACAGTATCTGGCTCAACAAAATCATCAGCTTCCAGGTGCGTGATATTATCATTTAATATATCATCATAAGTATCATCGTGGGCATTATGGTGTGCTTCAACACCTGGTCTTTCTTTTCGTTTCGAGGCCTGATACAGTTCAGCTAAGTGTTTAGCTGTGTGGCATGTTTGAGCCACATGCCTTTAATTCCACAACGATCACAAATTTCATCATTTTGTTTATGCTTTCTTGCATAATTTATTTGTTGTGGTTTGTAAGGCCTTCTGGTATCATATCTGCGATTTTGCTCAAATCGAGGCTTATTTCGATAATTATTTTGACGAGATGATTCACCTCTGCCTCGATTGTGATACCGATTTTGGCCACGATCATCATTTTGATTTTTAAAGTGCCCACGATCACGCACATATTTCGATGATTGAGCCGCGTTCACCTCAGGGAACGGTTTTGCACCTGCGGGCCTAGATTCATGATTTCTCAACAACAATAGGCTGTTTTGTTCAGCCAATAATAAGCAGGTGATAAGATCAGAATATCTCTGAAAACCTTTTTGACGGTATGTCTCACTCAATACTGAGTTTTTAGCATGAAACGTAGAATACGTTTTTTCAAGCATTTCTGCTTCAGATATCTTTTGCCCACATAATTGCAATTGGGCCGTAATTTTGAACACAGCGGAATTATATTCCCGGACTGTTTTAAAATCCTGAAGTCTCAGGTTTGTCCAGTCATCAAGGGCTTTTGGAAGCACCGTCTTTTTAAGATTATCATATCTTTCTTTCAGCTTTTCCCACAATGCCAGTGGGGATTCCACAGTCACGTACTCCATTTTAAGTGCCTCTTCGATATGATGGCACAAGAAAATCATGGCTTTTGCCTGATTTTGATGGCTGGGATTTTTGCCTTCAGCAATAGTATCTTCCAGACCCATTGAAGTAAGATGCATTTTTACATCTCGGGCCCAGGACATATAATTGCTTCCTTCAACGGTTAAGGGAGCAAATTCCTGCTTTGCAAGGTTAGCCATAATCTTATTGAAAGTTTAGAAATAAGAGATTATACCTCAAATGATAATCTGGACAGAGTCTCCTCGTGCTGATAACGTGTTATAGAAATAACTATCTTTATTTATGTATGTGTACAATAAAATGGTATATGGCTTATTAGCTTGTGTTTATAGTGGAAGTATTGTAATGGAAATTGGGATTAAATGATGAAAGAAAGAAAGTTTAAAAGTGGGATAATAAAATGGATAAAGTGTAATAATTATGGCTATGAAATGAAACAAGTATTAAGCTTGCATAAAATTTTTCTTCTTTCGTGGATTTTTATCCTTGGAACCCAAAGGCCTACCACGCTTCAGGCGTGCAGTAGGTTCATTTGCACTTGGAATTTGCCCTTCTGGGACATTTATATTGGCTGGTGCATTTGGTGGCCCATGCATATATGATTTTGTGACTTTAGCAGCATCATTAAAAGCATCGGGTAATTGATTTGCAATTCCCTGCAAATGCACAATTCTTTGAACTTCAAGTTCGCATTGCCTTGTACGAGGATCAAGGAAATCAAATGGACTTTGCCAAGATATTTCCTTTTTCAGTTGATCATTTCCTCCCCCTAATGTCGGGAATTGAGTTTCATCAAAATGACAGTCTGCAAATCTTGCAGTAAATAAATCACCCGTTTTTGGCTCAAGATATTTAATAATCGAGGGTGATTCATACCCGACATATATGCCCAACCTTCTTTGAGGTCCCATTTTTGTGCGTTGTGGTGGCGCAATCGGTACATAAACCGCACACCCAAAAATTCGCAAGTGGGATATATTGGGCTCCTTTCCAAACACAATTTGTGTAGGGGAGTAGCTATGATAGCTTGTCGGCCTTATTTTCACAAGTGCGGCTGCATGCAATATAGCATGTCCCCAAGCAGAAACAGGGAGTTTTGATTTCATTAACAAGGGTCTTGCAATTAATTGCAATCGCTTAATAAATGATTCTGCCAGACCATTTTGCGTGTGCACATGAGGCACAGGATGTTCAACAGTAATTCCAATCGACATGCAGAAATCATCAAATGCATGTGATGTATATTCTCCAGCATTATCAAGGTGTATTTTCTTTATCGGATGATCTGGAAACTGTGCTCGCAATTTTATAATTTGTGCAAGTAATCTTGCGAATGCCAAATTGCGAGTTGATAATAAACAAACGTGTGACCAGCGTGATGACGCATCAATTAATACCATAAGGTACTTGAAAGGTCCACACGGTGGATCAATAGGTCCACATATATCGCCTTGAATTCTTTCTAGGAATGTAGGGGATTCAATTCCCACTTTTACTGGAGATGGTCTGGTTATCAATTTCCCTTGTGAACAGGCTGCACAATTGAACTCATTTGGGTTCAATATCATTTGCCTTTTCAATGTATGACCATTTGAATTTTCAATAATTCGCCTCAGCATTACACTGCCAGGATGCCCAAGTCTATCGTGCCAGGTAATAAATTCACTAGTAGCTTTCAAGCCTACTAGGTTATGTATTTCTGCGGCACATATTTTTGTATAGTATAAGCCAGAGGAGTAACATGGCAATTTTTCATTCACAAATTTTTTGCCATTTTCAATTCGAGTTATCAAAAGATACTCGTGATCTGCCTCTTTTGAAGTTTCAATGTGATATCCATTTTTTCGAATATCATTGAAGCTCAGTAAATTTCTTCGAGCTTTGCGTGAGAACAAGGCATTTTCAATTGCCATTTTTGTCCCTTCAGGGAGAAATATAACAGCTCTACCGGAGCCTTCAATGCATTTTGCATTACCGCTTATAGTTTTCACTGCGGTCTTTTCCAATTTTAAATTGGAGAAATAGCTTTTGCTTTTCAAAATGCTATGCGTTGTTGCACTGTCAATGAGGCAGATATCATCTCCGACTTTTGAATTTCCAGCATCCATTTCTTTACAAGAATATAAGAATGTTAATAAACATCAGCAATATAAATATTATTAATGCAAAAGCATATTTATATTATACATGGATAATAAAAGGGAAGTATAAGATATCATTATTTATATTAAACAGGAATTATAAAAGATAAGTATAAAATATATATATATATATATCTATATAATATATTATTTGGTAACAGTATCTGGCTCAACAAAATCATCAGCTTCCATGTGCGTGATATTATCATTTAATACATCATCATAAGTATCATCGTGGGCATTATGGTGTGCTTCAACACCTGATCTTTCTTTTCGTTTCGAGGCCTGATACAGTTCAGCTAAGTGTTTAGCTGTGTGGCATGTTTGAGCCACATGGCCTTTAATTCCACAACGATCACAAATTTCATCATTTTGTTTATGCTTTCTTGCATAATTTCTTTGTTGTGGTTTGTAAGGCCTTCTGGTATCATATCTGCGATTTTGCTCAAATCGAGGCTTATTTCGATAATTATTTTGACGAGATGATTCACCTCTGCCTCGATTGTGATACCGATTTTGGCCACGATCATCATTTTGATTTTTAAAGTGCCCACGATCACGCACGTATTTCGATGATTGAGCCGCGTTCACCTCAGGGAACGGTTTTGCACCTGCGGGCCTAGATTCATGATTTCTCAACAACAATAGGCTGTTTTGTTCAGCCAATAATAAGCAGGTGATAAGATCAGAATATCTCTGAAAACCTTTTTGACGGTATGTCTCACTCAATACTGTGTTTTTAGCATGAAACGTAGAATACGTTTTTTCAAGCATTTCTGCTTCAGATATCTTTTGCCCACATAATTGCAATTGGGCCGTAATTTTGAACACAGCGGAATTATATTCCCGGACTGTTTTAAAATCCTGAAGTCTCAGGTTTGTCCAGTCATCAAGGGCTTTTGGAAGCACCGTCTTTTTAAGATTATCATATCTTTCTTTCAGCTTTTCCCACAATGCCAGTGGGGATTCCACAGTCACGTACTCCATTTTAAGTGCCTCTTCGATATGATGGCACAAGAAAATCATGGGTTTTGCCTGATTTTGATGGCTGGGATTTTTGCCTTCAGCAATAGTATCTTCCAGACCCATTGAAGTAAGATGCATTTTTACATCTCGGGCCCAGGATATATAATTGCTTCCTTCAACGGTTAAGGGAGCAAATTCCTGCTTTGCAAGGTTAGCCATAATCTTATTGAAAGTTTAGAAATAAGAGATTATACCTCAAATGATAATCTGGATAGAGTCTCCTCGTGCTGATAACGTGTTATAGAAATAACTATCTTTATTTATGTATGTGTACAATAAAATGGTATATGGCTTATTAGCTTGTGTTTATAGTGGAAGTATTGTAATGGAAATTGGGATTAAATGATGAAAGAAAGGAAGTTTAAAAGTGGGATAATAAAATGGATAAAGTGTAATAATTATGGCTATGAAATGAAACAAGTATTAAGCTTGCATAAAATTTTTCTAACTTAACTTCTCAATACATTACATAGGCTATTTATAAACTTTTTTATCCTCTCACTATTTACTAACCTCATAATCAAGGCATATACATTTCAAGACTTTCACATGTCTAACCTTTTGATCAAGGCATGAACATGGATGTTGAACACTAGACATTCACATGTTTTGGTGTTTGGAAGCATAATACTCCCCCTTGAATGTCGCCAATACGAAGAATATGCCTCGTTAAAACCTTACTTGGAAAAAGCCCAGTGGGAAAAAATCCAAGTGAAGGAAAAAGAGTACAGTATTCTTGTATCAGATGCCCCCCCTGATTTGGACATCATTTTAAATCTCGAAGCCGCCGCATTCCAATTTTCTTCACGAGCTTCTCGAATGTTGCAGTCGGCAATGCCTTGGTAAATAGATCCGCTAAATTATTTTCTGATCGAATTTGTTGCACATCGACTTCACCATTCTTTTGAAGATCATGAGTGTAGAAGAATTTTGGTGAAATATGCTTCGTTCTATCTCCTTTGATATAACCCCCTTTCAACTGGGCTACACAAGCCGAATTATCTTCAAATAAAATTGTTGGGGGCATTTGTGGTTCAATGATTAAACCACAACTCTTCAATATATGTTGAGTCATTGACCTCAACCAAACACATTCTCGACTTGCTTCATGGATTGCTAATATTTCGGCATGATTAGAAGAAGTAGCAGTTAGAGTCTGCTTCATTGACCTCCAAGAGATAGCAGTTCCACCACACGTGAAGATATAGCCTGTTTGAGATTTGGCTTTGTGTGGATCTGATAAATAACCGGCATCGGCATAGCCAATTAACTCATGTCGAGAGTCTTTTGGGTAAAATAACCCAAGATCAATTGTTCCTTGGAGATAGCGAAAAACATGCTTTATGCCTTTCCAATGTCGTTGAGTAGGGCAAGAGCTGAATCTTGCGAGTAGATTGACTGCAAACGCGATATCAGGTCGCGTGCTGTTTGCAAGATACATTAACGCACCAATTGCGCTTAAATATGGGATTTCTGGGCCAAGTTGCTCTTCATTATCTTCTTTTGGCCTAAATGGATCCTTTGCTGGATCAAGTGCCCGAACGACCATTGGATTATTTAGCGGATGAGCATAATCCATTCGAAATTGCTTTAATACCTTTTGGGTATAAGCTGATTGATGAACAAATATGCCCATTTCCAAATGCTCAATTTGTAGGCCAAGGCAAAATTTCGTTTTCCCGAAATCTTTGATTTCAAACTCCTTTTTCAGATATTCGACCGCCTTTTTCAACTCTTCAGGAGTTCCAATTAGATTTAAATCGTCAACATAGACTGCGACGATCACAAATTCTGACTCATTTTTCTTTATAAATACACAAGGGCTGATCGGGTCATTTGTATAGCATTCCTTTATCAAACTTTCACTGAGGCGGTTGTACCACATTCGGCCAGATTGCTTGATCCCATACAACGATTTTTGCAGTTTGATGGAATAATTTTCTCTGGGTTTTGAGTTGCAAGACTCAGGTAATTTAAACCCTTCAGGTATTTTCATATAAATATCATTTTCCAATGAGCCATATAAATATGCAGTAACAACATCCATCAGCCTCATTTCGAGATTTTCTCGTACTGCTAGACTCATTAGATACCTGAATGTTATTCCATCCATAACTGGGGAATATGTTTCCTCAAAATCAATTCCCGGTCGTTGTGAAAAACCTTGGGCTACAAGCCTTGCCTTATATTTGGCAATTTCATTATTTTCATTTCTTTTTCTCACAAACACCCATCTGTAGCCAACAGGCTTCACATTTTTTGGTGTTTGGACAATAGGGCCGAATACTTTTCGTTTATTCAGTGAATCTAGTTCAGACTGAATCGCATCTTTCCATTTTGGCCAATCATTTCTTTTCCGACATTCTTCAACTGATCTTGGTTCAGGATCCTCGTTATTTTCCATTACATCGAGTGCAACGTTGTATGCAAAGGCATTATCAACGTTTGTTTCTTTTCGGTTCCAACATTTCCCAGTATTGATATAATTGAAAGAAGTTTCAATAACTTCATTTTCTTCTGGGTGAATATTTTCAGGTTCAACCTTTTCGGGGGTTGAATCAATTTCTCCTTCGGGAGTATCATCTGTGATTGATTTATCACCCATATGGATAATTTTCTTCTTTCGTGGATTTTTATCCTTGGAACCCAAAGGCCTACCACGCTTCAGGCGTGCAGTAGGTTCATTTGCACTTGGAATTTGCCCTTCTGGGACATTTATATTGGCTGGTGCATTTGCTGCATCATTTATATATGATTTTGTGACTTTAGCAGCATCATTAAAAGCATCGGGTAATTGATTTGCAATTCCCTGCAAATGCACAATTCTTTGAACTTCAAGTTCGCATTGCCTTGTACGAGGATCAAGGAAATCAAATGGACTTTGCCAAGATATTTCCTTTTTCAGTTGATCATTTCCTCCCCCTAATGTCGGGAATTGAGTTTCATCAAAATGACAGTCTGCAAATCTTGCAGTAAATAAATCACCCATTTTTGGCTCAAGATATTTAATAATCGAGGGTGATTCATACCCGACATATATGCCCAACCTTCTTTGAGGTCCCATTTTTGTGCGTTGTGGTGGCGCAATCGGTACATAAACCGCACACCCAAAAATTCGCAAGTGGGATATATTGGGCTCCTTTCCAAACACAATTTGTGTAGGGGAGTAGCTATGATAGCTTGTCGGCCTTATTTTCACAAGTGCGGCTGCATGCAATATAGCATGTCCCCAAGCAGAAACAAGGAGTTTTGATTTCATTAACTAGGGTCTTGCAATTAATTGCAATCGCTTAATAAATGATTCTGCCAGACCATTTTGCGTGTGCACATGAGGCACAGGATGTTCAACAGTAATTCCAATCGACATGCAGAAATCATCAAATGCATGTGATGTATATTCTCCAGCATTATCAAGGCGTATTTTCTTTATCGGATGATCTGGAAACTGTGCTCGCAATTTTATAATTTGTGCAAGTAATCTTGCGAATGCCAAATTGCGAGTTGATAATAAACAAACGTGTGACCAGCGTGATGACGCATCAATTAATACCATAAGGTACTTGAAAGGTCCACACGGTGGATCAATAGGTCCACATATATTGCCTTGAATTCTTTCTAGGAATGTAGGGGATTCAATTCCCACTTTTACTGGAGATGGTCTGGTTATCAATTTCCCTTGTGAACAGGCTGCACAATTGAACTCATTTGGGTTCAATATCATTTGCCTTTTCAATGTATGGCCATTTGAATTTTCAATAATTCGCCTCAGCATTATACTGCCAGGATGCCCAAGTCTATCGTGCCAGGTAATAAATTCACTAGTAGCTTTCAAGCCTACTAGGTTATGTATTTCTGCGGCACATATTTTTGTATAGTATAAGCCAGAGGAGTAACATGGCAATTTTTCATTCACAAATTTTTTGCCATTTTCAATTCGAGTTATCAAAAGATACTCGTGATCTGCCTCTTTTGAAGTTTCAATGTGATATCCATTTTTTCGAATATCATTGAAGCTCAGTAAATTTCTTCGAGCTTTGCGTGAGAACAAGGCATTTTCAATTGCCATTTTTGTCCCTTCAGGGAGAAATATAACAGCTCTACCGGAGCCTTCAATGCATTTTGCATTACCGCTTATAGTTTTCACTGCGGTCTTTTCCAATTTTAAATTGGAGAAATAGCTTTTGCTTTTCAAAATGCTATGCGTTGTTGCACTGTCAATGAGGCAGATATCATCTCCGACTTTTGAATTTCCAGCATCCATTTCTTTACAAGAATATAAGAATGTTAATAAACATCAGCAATATAAATATTATTAATGCAAAAGCATATTTATATTATACATGGATAATAAAAGGGAAGTATAAGATATCATTATTTATATTAAACAGGAATTATAAAAGATAAGTATAAAATATATATATATATATCTATATAATATATTATTTGGTAACAGTATCCGGCTCAACAAAATCATCAGCTTCCAGGTGCGTGATATTATCATTTAATATATCATCATAAGTATCATCGTGGGCATTATGGTGTGCTTCAACACCTGGTCTTTCTTTTCGTTTCGAGGCCTGATACAGTTCAGCTAAGTGTTTAGCTGTGTGGCATGTTTGAGCCACATGGCCTTTAATTCCACAACGATCACAAATTTCATCATTTTGTTTATGCTTTCTTGTATAATTTATTTGTTGTGGTTTGTAAGGCCTTCTGGTATCATATCTGCGATTTTGCTCAAATCGAGGCTTATTTCGATAATTATTTTGACGAGATGATTCACCTCTGCCTCGATTGTGATACCGATTTTGGCCACGATCATCATTTTGATTTTTAAAGTGCCCACGATCACGCACATATTTCGATGATTGAGCCGCGTTCACCTCAGGGAACGGTTTTGCACCTGCGAGCCTAGATTCATGATTTCTCAACAACAATAGGCTGTTTTGTTCAGCCAATAATAAGCAGGTGATAAGATCAGAATATCTCTGAAAACCTTTTTGACGGTATGTCTCACTCAATACTGAGTTTTTAGCATGAAACGTAGAATACGTTTTTTCAAGCATTTCTGCTTCAGATATCTTTTGCCCACATAATTGCAATTGGGCCGTAATTTTGAACACAGCGGAATTATATTCCCGGACTGTTTTAAAATCCTGAAGTCTCAGGTTTGTCCAGTCATCAAGGGCTTTTGGAAGCACCGTCTTTTTAAGATTATCATATCTTTCTTTCAGCTTTTCCCACAATGCCAGTGGGGATTCCACAGTCACGTACTCCATTTTAAGTGCCTCTTCGATATGATGGCACAAGAAAATCATGGCTTTTGCCTGATTTTGATGGCTGGGATTTTTGCCTTCAGCAATAGTATCTTCCAGACCCATTGAAGTAAGATGCATTTTTACATCTCGGGCCCAGGACATATAATTGCTTCCTTCAACGGTTAAGGGAGCAAATTCCTGCTTTGCAAGGTTAGCCATAATCTTATTGAAAGTTTAGAAATAAGAGATTATACCTCAAATGATAATCTGGACAGAGTCTCCTCGTGCTGATAACGTGTTATAGAAATAACTATCTTTATTTATGTATGTGTACAATAAAATGGTATATGGCTTATTAGCTTGTGTTTATAGTGGAAGTATTGTAATGGAAATTGGGATTAAATGGTGAAAGAAAGGAAGTTTAAAGGTGGGATAATAAAATGGATAAAGTGTAATAATTATGGCTATGAAATGAAACAAGTATTAAGCTTGCATAAAATTTTTCTAACTTAACTTCTCAATACATTACATAGGCTATTTATAAACTTTTTTATCCTCTCACTATTTACTAACCTCATAATCAAGGCATATACATTTCAAGACTTTCACATGTCTAACCTTATGATCAAGGCATGAACATGGATGTTGAACACTAGACATTCACATGTTTTGTTTACATGCATAATACACAGCTATTTTTAAATTTTTGTTTTTGAAACATGCATTTTTGTACAATAGCTATTCAAAATAAATTATTAGTATTATTTAATTTTTATTTCATCCTTAAATTATATATTTATATTTACTGTTATTTAGAGTTATTATATTTTATATTTATATTATACTATTACAAGTTTGCTATTTTATTTATTTGAATTAATGTATTAATGATTCCATAGTTCAATTTATGTATGTTTTATTTTACATTGTTTAATATTTTAATATAAAAATTATGTCAAAATTTAAAAACAACAAAATATTTGATATTTTATATACCAAAATAATTGAATTATTTGGAAATAGAAATTTTTATAAATAATATAAAATTTTAATATTTTTAATTAGTGAAGGGATGTGTGAGTTAATTGAAATGAATTAAAAAGATATTGGAGATGATGGAAAGCTGATGTGGCAGTGAGAGAAAGATAAAAGTGAGTTATTAATTGAATATGGATGTAGATGCTCTAATAAAGATGTATATGTGAAAAGAATTATTAAGTCAAGAAAGTAATCATTACTATAATTTTATAATTTTAAACTTAAAAGGTATAATGATATATTTACCCCCTACAATCAATCTCATCCATTGATTTAGTTTTAAATCCAATGGTTATAAAACCTTGCAGCACATGCTGTGCCAGCATGGAAACCACACCCGAAAAAGAGAAGTAGGGAATGAGCGAAATGGCTACTGAAAGACTTTTTCCAGAATATACTGGAATACATCTTGGCCCTTAGATTAAACTTTCAATCAATGGTCTAGATTGATAGTAAGATTAAATGTGTAATTGTACCTTTTGAACTTAAATAATGTGAAAATAGATGAATAATTACTTTCCGTTATTTTCTTTACAGAATATTGTACTCCCTCCATTTCTTAAAAATTGCAACGGACTCACAGTGCACGCAGTCCAATGCACATTTTAAATCATTAATAACTCAATTCGGTACAAGTAAAAATTCTAAAAGTTTGATATTTATAAACTACTCGACGAGACGAATCTAACAAGATCCCACTTGGCTATATTTTAACATGTATAACTATAATAACAGAAAGTTGGATGTTTGATAACAGAATGTTGAGTAATTCAGAACAGAATTTTAAATAATTTGGAATAGAATGTTAAGTATAAAATGTCATAACAAAAAAAAGAATGGTATATATAACAAGACAGAATGTTGGATGTTTGAGAACATAATGTGAAGTAATTCAAAACAAAATCTTAAGTAATTTGAAATAGAATGTTAAGTATAATAATAACAGAATGTTATATAATTCAAAACAGAATGTTACATACTTGTAGGTAGAATGTTAAGTAGTTAAAAACAGAATGTCATATATTTCCTCCGTTTCTTTTTATTTGCCCCATTGGGGTCCCATTGGGGTTTCGTATACTGTTCACACACACTTTAATTTAAAATTTTATCATAGTTATATAAGTTAAAATATAGTTAAGTGGGATCTTTTAGTTATGTAGTTTTTAAATATCAAACTTTTAGAATTTTTATTTATATCAAACTTAAGTTATTAATGATTTACAATGTGCATTGGACTGCATGCTTTGTGGATTTATAACAAATAATAAAAAACAGAGAAAGTAATCATGACCAGTAGAAAGCAAAAATTTAAAACATATATATAATATAATTTTATAAAATTACATAAAAACTCTTACCATATCTACATCGTTGATTTTAAATAAATAGTGATCTAGTGGCTGTAATTAACTCCAGTATGTACTGGCCAGCACCAGAACTCTTTCGGGGAAGGAGGACTTTCTAAGGCAACAAAAACTTAATCTTCAAAACTTCAAACTGATTTAGACATCTTCTGACCGACGTAAAAAAAGGTCTCTTCTAGTTGATCCTTTAGTTCCTTCATTAACCACAAATTAAAGCTTCCTAAAGCAAAAGCCGTCAAACGGGAAGAGGGCGTTTGGAATGGCTTTTTTTGAAGTATTTTTTGCTTTTGCTTCTGTCAAAAGCACTTTGGTGAAAAATAGTATTTGTTTTGGCTTTAGAAAAAAAGCAAAAGTACCTCGAAAATCTGCAAAAGTGCTTCTGGAAGAAGCAGCCTAGGGGGTGCTTCTCCGAAAATTAAAGTAGAAGCCAAAAGCACCTAGTAATGTGTGAAAAGTTTTAAATGGCCCTACTAATTAATATAAATTACACTATAAATATATATTATTTCTATATAAAAAGCATGTTCTTTTTGTAATTATTTCATTCTAAAAGCACTTTCATTTTTACATATCCAAACAAACTTTTGGAAAAAAGCTGCTATTCAAACATTATATCCAAACACAAAACTTACATGCTTATGCTTTTGAGTTTTACTTCTGCTTCTGCTTTTTTCAAAAGCCAATACAAACGGACCCTTACAGTGCGTTTGGTTGGATGGATCTTAGATTACCAGTGGGAATGCGATTGCTGGGAATGTAAGATTACTGGGAATATGAGATGACCGGGAATCTTAATTTTTGGTGTTTTAAGATTATTGCGTTTGGTTAGATTGGGAATCTCAGATTTTCATTTCTAATTAATTTACTATAATGTCCCTGAATTTTAATTTATAAATATGTCATTTTGCTACAAAATATTGAAAATATTTAAACCAATTTATTTTTAAAATATAGAAAGTTATGTATATATAATTTACTGTATGATAATTAGTAATTTAATGTAACAAAATTCTTATTATTTTTATTTTGTATATAGAAGATAATTAAATTTTAAGAAAATATGATAATATTTATTTTAAAATATGTTTGAATATTTTACAAAATTTCAATTGATTTTTAATTTAAATTCCATATATATATATATATCATTTTTTAAATACAAATATCTAAATTTATCAAATAAAAAGAACTATAAAAAAGTAAGGGTGTAAAAGACAAATAGTATCAAAGTAGGAAAAATTCAGGTGGTAATCTAAGATTACCTGCCTCTTGGGTGGGAATCACATTCCCACCCAAAACCCCTAACATTCCCACCGAGGTGGAAATGTGACATTCCTACGTGAAAGATGCCGCGAACCAAACGCAGACATATCACATTCCCTAGTCACTGGGAATCTTGGATCTCTCGAGCCAAACGCCCCCTTAATTTATTTAAGCTATAATTCATGTTATATTATATTAGTATAAATAAATTTACCAGCATACATATTAATCCTTTAACTAAATAAATAATATATTAATAACTATCAAAATATTAATTAAATATTTCATTTAGTTAATTTAATTTTATTTGTTTATTCAGATATATGGAAAAAAACCCATTTACTCACATAATTTTTTTCAATTTCCAAAACCATCTCACAAATATCGAATTATACGAATCCGTCCATTAACTACCTTAATCATCGCTGAATCCGTCCATGAACCCGTTTTTTCGCTAATCATCGCCGAACCCGTCCATTAGGGTAGTTAATAGATGGGTTCGGCGATGATTTACGAAAAAATCTGATTCATGGACGGGTTCGACAATTATTAGGATAGTTAATGGACGGATTCGTCTAATTTCGATATTTATAGGATATGGTTTTGGAAATTGAAAAAATATATGGAACTAATGGGTTTTTTTTCCCGATAATCTATGGGCAACTTTTTTTGTTTTAGTGACAAAAACCAACCTGCATCATTTATTGTAACGTACATGATTTTAGATATAGAGTATGTTTGGGAGCAATCATATTTGGTAGCATATAGCATATTGGAAGAGCATATCCTCTCACAGTTCTCTCTCCGAATCTGCTATCTGCTAGCGGATCTGCTGACTCCCAAACATCCTCATAAAGTAAGTATTATACAAGAATTTAGCGACAAAAAATTTTTGATAAAATTTGGGGTTTGTATAAAAACACTCAGCATATTTAAAGCACTCATTCAGCTCCCAAACCAAATTCTAAAATTTGTATGTTGGTTGTGTTTACTGAATGAAGTTGGTCGTATTTACAATTATATGTGTTACTGTAAATTTGTTAGTTATTGAACGAAGTGTAGATAAGGTGGCTGACTGGCCGGCTGTTTTCAAAGATGTTTAATTTCCTTCGAAAGTAAAAATTGGTGTTTAAACTAATACAAGTACTAAATGTATTAATTTTATATATTATTGCTTTCCCCAAAATTTCTTTTATATATTATTTAAATATTTAATATTTGTATATATTATTACATATATTTTTATTTTCATTAAATTTTATTATTATAATTATCATTAAATATTTAGTTTAAAATAAGAATAGTTTTATACTGCACTTACTTTAATTTTGGTCACAATAAATTAATTATTTTTATAATTTTAATGATATATTTATATATATATTTATTTGATGTAATTATTCATATTACTGATGTAAGGAAAAATATATTTTTTAAAAATATTATGTGCAAATAAAAAATTTATAGTTTATTAAAAAATAATTTTGATGTAAAATAAAATAATAAATATATTATCTATATATTCTACAAATAATTGAAAGAATAATTCTTTATTAAGAGTATTATATTAAATAATATTGGAGAGAGAGAGGGGGAAGAACTTTAGAAATGAGTTCTTTGATGTGAATGAAAAAAAGGGAATGAGTTTTTTAGCTGATGTGGCAGTAAAAGCTGAGTTGTCGTTAAGGAAAGAGATGAAAGAACACATGAAGTGAGTTCTTTGTTGAGGATGCTCTACTACTTCCATCCAATGTGGATATTGACTACGACAGTACGTGCTACACTTGGAATATGTGCACATATTTATACAAAATATATATATATAATTTTAATTACTACAAAATATGGATATGTAAGAGGCTATTACCAAACCAAAATATCGAAATGAATTGGCCTTTTATTTGTCCTTGATTACCTTAGTTGCATATGGTAGTTTTGGAAATGTTTTTGCGAATAGTGAATTCATTGGCTTTGATTTTCTTTCAGCTTGGATTTTTTGGACGGGTTACTGGAAGATTTGGCTGGCACTTCCACATGATGGGTGAGACGTTTGTTCCACTTTGCAGTAATGGATGAGATGATTGTTTGCTCATATAATCGTAAGATTTGTTCCACTTCCACATGACGGGTTACGAATCTATTTATCAAAAAAATGTCCAACATACTTCCGTAAATAAAATTAAACAGCAAACCTCATATATTGGGTTTGGCTGCCTTGCTATCGGGTCTTCCAAGTATCGAAGTTTTAGGGTCTCTTTCTAACCACCCGACCGCAACCGATGATTCATTAGTTTTGGTTTCCTTCAGCAACAATCAGCACAACCTTACTTGGTTTCCTACCTTAGGACGTAATTAACAATGTTTGAGTAAATGATTAGCTAATGGACATGTTCGACGATGATTGACAAAAAAATTGGGTTCATGAAGTCAGCGATGATTAGGATAGTTATGGGACGAATTCGTCTAATTCGATATTTGTCGGATGATTTTAAAAATTAAAAAAACTTATAAAATTAAATTGATTTTTTCCCCCCTATAATTTATTATGCATCCAAACGGGGAGTTTTTTTCTCTAGTTAAAGTAGCAATACACGTAGTGAACTTTTTATAAAAGACGCGCACATAAATTTGATTTATTATATATAAGATTCTCAATCAATATAATTTAGGCATCTACTATATATAGAAATAATGCCAAAAATCGGGGCGTTTTTTCCTCCAGTTATTGTATAAAATCTTTCTTAAAATAATCCCATCAAAACCGGCCGATTGACATAATAGAATTTTATGTCGCATGGAGACTATTACTGGCATTACCATCCCTAATAGAATATTATTAGAATCAAAATGTTAATGGAAATTGCACCCAAATCTTGAAAATATCCTTCCCAAGCACCATGAAATTAATACAATTGAGAGATTCTTTCATAATAATTTTAATAAGCATACATACATACTCCCTCCGTCCCAATATAAGTGGCCACTTTCTTTTGGGCACAGGAATTTAGGTAGTTGGATTTAGTAGTTAAAGTGGTGTGAGTAAATTTGACTAATTCATCCATCTAATTTATAATGGTTACATTTGACTTTTAACCATATTTATTATTTAACTTTGACTTAATGTTATCGTAATGATGTAGAAAGACAAAAATAGTCAAGTGTGATCTTATTGGAATCGTCTAATCGTATAGTTTTAGAATATATATTTTATATAACTTTTATTTATACCCATTTTGAGATATTAATGGTTAAATATATATAGGGACTTTGTGCAGAAATTACAATTGTCATTATTGTTGGGTTTTTAATCATGTTTATGTTAATCTAATTTACTTAAAAGGGAAAGTGACCACTTTTAATGGGACACCCAAAAAAGGAATAGTGACCACTTTTAATGGGACGGAGGGAGTATTTAACGATGGTCAGTAATGATTCATGCCATATTCATCCCATAACTATGTTAATTTTTGCCCAATACATCCTATCAATCCCTAATGACGATTAATGCTGACGTGGCAGCA
The DNA here is from genome assembly GCA_030278955.1 of Hygrophila difformis. NCBI lineage: Eukaryota > Viridiplantae > Streptophyta > Magnoliopsida > Lamiales > Acanthaceae > Hygrophila > Hygrophila difformis. The sequence continues at coordinate 84,009,872 of JAOANR010000001.1, forward strand.
AATTGGTGCTGCCACGTTAACCACATTGGGGCACTAATCTGCTGTCACGTCAACATTAATCATAATTAGGGGTGGGTATGATGGATTGGACAAAAATTAGGATAGTTATCGGATGAATTAGGTTAATTCATTTTTTATGAGATAATTTGGGAAAACGAATAGAATTATGGGACCATTAGAGTTTTTTCCAAAGACGTGCGCACATACAATTTTTTTATGTGAATACCATGGTATCCTCAGGCCTCATTGGCCCAAGACTAATCCTTCGAGGATGGGCATTGAAGGGTTGCCCATCCCAAAGCAGAATTCTGCATATACAAAGGCTCGAATTAGAGACCTTTGCTTAAGCTGCCAGAGCCCCATACCACTCAGGGCAACTGCATTTGGTACATACAATTTGATTTATCATAAAAGATTCTCAATCAATATATGTAGACATCTTTTTTTTAGATAAATAATATATGTAGACATCTATTAAATACTGTATAGAGAAGTAATTAACGGCATTATTATCCCTAATAAAAGGAATAGGTTTATAAGCTGATTCAGCCTAGCTGAATGATAAGTCTAAAGTATGCATGTGATAACGTATGTATTGTGATATTTATTACCATATTTTGAGTTGAGATTTGCTAAATAAGGTAATTTTTTTATTTCCTATTTAATTTTACTCTAATCACGGGCCTGGGTCATTCTGTATAGGAAACTTGCAGGATTTTGGGTATCATTTTTTAAGGAATGAAATCATACAAAGCAGCACATTAATTTAAAGTATCACTTTAATAAATCAGCACATACATTAATTTAAAGTAGCACATTAATAAATCAGCACATACAACAATTTAAAGTAGCACATTAATTTAAAGTAGCACATTAATAAATCAGCAAATACAACAATTTAAAGTAGCACATTAATTTATGATTATTATTATTATTAATTATTATTATTATTATTATTATTATTATTATTATTATTATTAAATTTTTGGAAAGGCAATCATCATTATACATATAATTTTCCATTTTTTGCTGTTATGATGTATTTAGAAGTTTTGGAAAGGCAATCATCATTATTTTTTCCTTAATTATTACTTCCAAACTCGACAGTTTATATAGATGGAATATTAATATCACCTTAACAAATATAAACCGTCCTCATTTTGAAAAATGAATGCTACAGAAACACTTATCACTTATTGCACTAGAACGTAGCACATTCGGCATGTGCAGTAATTCCCCAATTCAGCCTATAAACCGTTCCAAAATATTAGAATCAAGTCATTAATGGAAAATTGCATCAAAATCTTGAAAATATCCATCCCAAGCACCATGAAATTAATACAGTTCAGAGATTCTTTCATAAGAATTTAATTACCATAAATACATATTTAACGATGGTCAATAATGATTCATGCCATATCCGAAGACAGAGTTATTGGTGAAATTATTAATCCTCCGAGTGTATATATAAAGGCGATAATTGATTTGGACCATCACTTTATCAAAAAAAAAAGAAAAAGAACATATCTTTTTATTTTAAGAATGGGATTATCTCTTGTTTTGGCCGTCATTTTCTTACATAATTTTCATCAATTCCTTGCTGCCGAAAAAGCATTAGAAACCTACATCGTCTACTTAGACCCAAATCACCAAACAACTGATTTGCATAGCTTCTATGATTCCTTTATGCCCACATCCTCCATAGCCTCACAATCCCAAGGCCAACTAGCACCGCAGATCATACATCGATACAATCATGTGTTTACGGGTTTTGCTGCAAAGTTGTCGGCAAAAGATATCGAAGCTATGAAAATAAAGAAAGGATTCGTTGCAGCTCATAAAGAAGAGGTTTTAGAATTGTTCACAACGCACACACCCAATTTCTTGGGGCTGAATCAGAATTCAGGGTTCTGGAATGCTTCCAACTACGGTAAAGGCGTCATCATCGGTGTCCTGGATACCGGAATCAGCCCCGACCACCCGTCCTTTAGCCCTGAAGGAATTCCTCCCCCGCCGAAGAAGTGGAAGGGAACATGTGATTCCAAATCCCGTGTGGTATGCAATAATAAGGTTATTGGGGCTACAACTTTCCGCAATGCGTCCTCCTCCGATTCAGCAGATCCCGACGGACACGGGACACACACTTGTGCCACAGCCGCCGGGAATTTCGTAAACGATGCTAATCTCTTTGGGTTAGCCAATGGGACAGCGAGTGGCATTGCCCCTCTTGCTCATGTCGCCATATACAGTGTGTGTGATGGAACAGGTTGCTTTGAAAGTGATGTAATTGCAGGTATGGATGCCGCCATCGCCGACGGGGTGGATATAATTTCATTATCCCTAGGGTTTCCTCCAGGGAGAGAATTCAACAGGTCCAGCATTGCCATCGGCTCGTATTCAGCCATCCAGAAAGGGATTTTCGTTAGCGTCGCGGCTGGGAATAGCGGTCCCGTACCAAACACGGTGTCGAATGACATACCTTGGGCGCTGACCGTAGGTGCTGGTACTCATGATCGAACACTCGACGTATCGGTTGTGCTCGGAGACAAGCAGGAAATTCCAGGGCAATCCGCTTTCCCACCTTTGGGAGCCAACATCACAAATTTAGAGCTTGTTTTCCCGTTCTCCCCAACTTGTGACAAATTGTTGGACGACGTCCGATTTGATGGCAAAATTGTCTTTTGTTTCTTGGGCGGATTCTCCGGCCCCAGAGAGAAAGCACGGACCGTGAAAGAGTTGGGCGCTGCTGCAGTGATTTTAGCTAATATGGAATACGACGCCAATGTCACGTTCGCTGATTTTCTTGGTCTTCCAACAGCATCAATATCGGCAGAAAGCGGCCTTCGATTAAGATCATACGTGGAATCAACCGCTCAGCCAGTGGCAAGCCTTGTGTTTAAAGGAACAAGCATTGGGGATAAGAATGCCCCAATTGTTGCTGGATTTTCCGGCAGGGGGCCTGCCTACATAGGCCGTGGAATTCTCAAACCTGATATCATCGGGCCCGGCGTTAACATCCTCGCCGCATGGAATGCATCTCTCGATCCCGTGGCAAAGTCCGCCGCCGCTTACAATGTACTGTCAGGGACTTCAATGTCGACTCCTCACCTTACGGGCGTCGCGGCGTTGCTCAAGAGTGCACATCCTGATTGGTCGCCGGCAGCAATCAAATCCGCCATTATCACAACCGCTCAGCATCTCAATCTCGATCAAAAACCAATCTTGAAAGAGAATTTCAACCCTGCGAATGCGTACGACATGGGGGCAGGCCAGGTTAACCCTACACGGGCGACTGATCCGGGGCTCATTTACGACATCAAACCCGACGATCATATCCCATATTTGTGTGGTCTGAACTACACGAGTGAATCAGTTGGTATCATTGTTCGGAGACCCGTGGACTGCAGTAAAGAAGCTAGGGTTTCTGGGGCGCAGCTTAATTATCCATCGTTTTCCATCGAATTTGGGGCAACTCCTCAGCTTTATACAAGAACGGTTACCAATGTTGGAGAGGCTAACTCATTGTACGAGGTACAGATTGAGTCACACCCAAATGTGACGATCACAGTAGAACCTACAAAGCTTAGCTTCACTAAAGTCGGGGAACAAAAAAGCTATAATGTGACATTCATAAGGACATCGGGGAAAGAAAAAGTAAATACGATGGCCAGTTATGGCCAAGGATCTATCACTTGGACTTCACCCAAGAATATTGTTCGGACTCCGGTTGGATTTATTTTCAAATAAAAAAAAAAGGAAAAGAAAAGCAATCTCCAAATTGGTCAATTATTAATAAAGCGACAAGCACTTTGTAATAATGTTGTTTCACCCTTAGCTTTTTAATGAAAATAAACTTTATATATATATGAATTCTATATATGAATGAATTAATGCCTTTTGGTATTTATGTTTTACTTTATTATCCATTCTTTTCGTTTTGTTTTATTCCAAATAGAAAACTAATAAGATTTGCACTCCTTTATTTTGATTCGAATTCCTATTTAATTTATGTTTAATGTCTTGATAAATTATACGATAGGTAACCATTTTAAGTTCTGCCCAATTGGCTTTACAAGTAATTTACTCAACATGCATAGATGGAATTTATTTATTTTTATTAAACTCAACCTATTGTGTTTAAAATCTTGAAAACTAAATATTTTGAACAGTTTCAACTCTCTTGCAATTCAAACTCTTTTGCACGAAGGAGGGGGGGATCTTGTTATAAAGACCAATTCTCCTTTTCCGTTAATGTGCATGTATATATATGGAGTAGTAGCTTATAGTAGTGTTTTCTTTATAGCTTGGATTGGTAGGTGGGCCCACTCGGTCGTATATATATTTAATATTGCTTCATTGCTTTTTGTAATTGCCTAATCATACCCAAGCCCTTTTCTAATAAAATCCATTTTGTATTAATAGCTAGAATCAAAATTTTGGTTTTTCCATATTCAATTATTTGTATGCATTAATGTTTTCCATTGTATATATATGCTGATCCGTCATCCTTTATTTATACACCGGGTGATAGGTACTATAGAATTTTCTAAATGATTGTGTGATTAATTCACTACAAACAAAAGAAACCAAAATTCGAGGAAGATTTACCAGAACTAGTACTCAAAATATAAGACCATAATGAGGACTTCTCCTCGTTTTTCAGGTCATCGGAAGACCACCCATTGGAATAAATTTCAATGGACTCCACCGAGTACGGAAAACAATCCAAGGATTATTCCTCGTGATAGTTCGTGAAACTTTTTCAAAGTTCCACAACACTTCTTTTCTACATTTCCAAGGAAATCTCCTGGCCTCCTTTTCACTCCTCGGATTTTATCTTACCTTATGTATATATACTTAAATACTTGTTTTTATGCATTACTTATCATGTATGTTTAATGGTACCCGGCCATATTTTGACCTATATATTGAATATATTTTACATCCTCCAAAATATAAAAAGTCAATAATATCCATAACGACCATACATAAAGAAAACATAGCTAATTATTGACAATATTTACAACCAACAAATAGTAACTAAATCAGAGGGATCATCATATGAGATGCATGTTAGGTTAAATGATACAAAATCAGCAAGGTTGAGCCTGCAGTTCCAGGAAGTGAAGACCAACACATTCTCACATTTAATGTCTCCTCCAAATATAATCTTATTCGAACCTCTATAGAATGTGAAAACAACGAACATTGCAGATGCGTGGAAAATTGAAATTCAATATCACAAATCACAAGTAAACTATTAGTCCTGCAACTGTCCTTAATGATCAATTTCCTGCAACTGTTCTTGTATTCTAATTAAATTTATATATATCCAACTTTATAGTTGAGTCTGACCATTTCACTGCCAGAAAAATTATGCATTCGGCCGCTAAAATCGTGCTAGCTAATGAATTTTGGTTACTCAATCTGTGGTCGTTAATGAATTTCGCTTGCAGATTCGGTCGCTAGGCTCTTTATTAACTTGATTTTACCAAATTCTTTTAGTTGCTACCACAGAATATTCTTATGGTGCTTGTTACCGGGTTTTCTAGGCTCTCTGGTTGGGCCGTATACGAGATCAATGCAAAGGAAAAAATGACTAATTTAAAAAAAAGTTCAAATTTGGGCATCTAGGCTAAATGTAATATAATAAAACAATGAAAAATTATGATAAAAGGGCCATATCGGTAAATACTACAAAGGTTAGGATACTAAATTAATTATTAAGAAAGATAAATTAAATGACTAAATTGGTAACTAAAGATACTTGGAATTATTGTTAGCCAATATCCTAGAAACTCCTCTCAATCACCCAAAATTCTTATTCAGCCTATGCAATAATCCGCAAAAAATCAGGAAAAACAATAAATATGATCTTCACCAAAATTTCCGGCATTTTACAAAATCCAAACCTTCCCAAACCGATCTATCACTTCAGACTTGGACCAAGCTAAAATCAAATAAAAAACTCTTATAGCTGTAGGAATTGCTTGATTGTCTGTGTCAAGCAAAAAATCAACAACCCAGTTACCAAAGTACTAATGAGTTTCATGAATAATTTGAACAAACTATACAGGTTCAAAAGAGAGAATTTGATATACACCTGATAAAGAATTGGGTAAACTAAACAGCTCAAGAATTTGTTGTAGTCCTCTAAAATGCTTTGTTGGTCATCTCTTTTGAGGCCCAACAATCCAAAAAATAATGCTTTTTTGGTCATCTCTTTTGAGGCCCAACAATCCAAAAAATATCAACGAAATCAAATCAATTAAGATGGGATATGAGGACAGTAAACATAAATGTTTATTTTTTTTATTAGACAGACAACAGAAAAGAAGTATAAAAAGTTAAAAGAACGGGAACTTCCTTCTGCAACTCAAACCCAGATGGATTGAATAAATAGGGAGCAAAAAACCAATGAATGGCTAGAATTCAACTACTCAAAGATTTTTGTTGTACCCAAACAATTACATGTTAATGTAATTATCCACTTAAAAATAGATCTACATTAGGAGGTAAATGGATAAGCCAGACCACATTCGAGATATGCTAATGGAAGCTCTCCCAATCACCATTTTAGCCCTTGAATCCGTCTTATCCCCTAAACACAAAGCTTAGAAGCCAGTACACAGACTAACTACTAAACACAGTTTTAATCTTGTCTCTTTCTCAAAACTTGGCTCTCCAGGAATTATAGTGTTTAAATATATAGTGGGCAGTCAGCAGGTGAAGCAAGTATGAGTGTGGCGTGTCTCGTATAAAATCAAAATTTGCAATGGGAAGGGAAATAGTTGAGAGCAGAAAGAGCGGCTTTTGTGGAGGGAGCTGCAGCAGTAATGTTAGTGATGAGAGCATATGTAGCAACTTCAGCACCAGTGTCAACAAGCCACATGTTAACCAAGAATTTTCTTGGATTGATATTGATGAAGAATGATTACAAGGATTGAGGAATGGGATTACAGAAACTTAAATAAAAGCTGTAAAGGAACAAGAAATTACGGAATGGAAGAAAACAAGGAAGAACTTGCAGAAAGAAAATTTGCAGAAAGTAAAAATATTAAAGTGCGATTCCTCTAGGGTGTGTGTAGATGTCGACTAAAACTGCTGCCACTCATATATATAGGCTCTCAACCCTAAGGTGGCTGCATTGTCTTGAAGGCTATCGGATGAGGAAACTCCTTGATCCGCTCCCTGTGATGGCGTCAATTATGGGTGATGTCTCCTTGATTCTTGCGTGTTTTTATGTCGCCAGCTCTTCACCACCATTTAGCCATTGGATAAATCCTGAACTAGCTGGCGGCATCTCACCATTCGCCATTATCCGGATAACTCAAAAATTGGACCGGGTTTCTTGATTGGGCCTTCGGATTGGGCCACTCGAAAAATGGATTGGGCTAAATTTACTGGGCCTAATTCGTTGGGCCTAAAATATTGGGGTTAACAGATGCCCCCCTCGCGCAATTTGTCTGATAAGCATTTTAAGACAGATTTGCGCGTTTGAATTATAAGTCTGGCCCATTAGGCCCATTCCAAAACCCTAGCCCTATTTGGCTTCTATAAAAAGTCACCACTTGTAACGCCCCGAAAATTTAAAACCATTTTCGTGACGCCACCGCCGTATTAACCATTCTAAACTGTTGATCACTCAGCTTAGATAGTCAATACGAAGCGAGGTATAAATACAAACCTGTATCCCAAACAAATAAATGCCAACCAAAGCAATACATAGCCCAGGAACAGTACATGGCATATCCGGGCGACAAGCCCTGAAATAATATAATGACACGATAACACATCCAATACCAGAAATAATCAATAAGTAAAATCATATGTGACACACCGATCACATTTAAGGAATAACAAATATTCTCATCAAGTATCAAGCACGAGCATATAATGTTTATTCTAAACCACAATTATAAGAAATGCAGCCTAGCTAGTTCGCTCGACCCGAACCCCCATCATCGTGCTCTGCGCTATCCTTAGGAGATCTATAAAACAGACAACAGCAACAAGGTGTCAGTACATCGTACTGGCAAGGAATAGATATAGCTGGAAACGGGGCACACTAATGATAACACTATACTATATAAGTAATAATAACAATAATAATAACAATAATGATAACAATAATTAAGGACATAAAATAAATACAGAAAGTAAACATCACACCGTCCCATACCGGTGCTTCAACCACTGCAGATAAAATGAATGATGGATGATGAGATGATATGTTATGACCTAAGATGTCTATCTACCCTAAATGCAACACATAAGCATGTCTAGCGCGCACCTAGGTACCATGGTCGGTATTCCCTCCCATATAAGGGTCCACTCCCCTTAATGGTCGAGAGATATACCCACAGTGCCCCCGCCGCGGACACTAACAGCTGAGATCGTGGCTTACGGCAAGCGGGTCAGGCTAAGGGTCATGAGCCCTTTCTAGCCAAATACAGACTAGGATATAAATCCTTTTCAGTCTCAATGCCCCGGGAAAGATACCACTATGCCCAATCGGATACCGACTCGTAAGCATAGGGTATCCTACCCGCGTAGCATAATTCAATGCCCAGGGAAAGATACTACTATGCCCAATCGGATACCGACTCGTAAGCATAGCGTATCCTACCCTCGTAGCATAATTTTTGATTCACCAACATATCATCACAGATATTCAGATCCAATTCAATCACATGTCCATACGTAAACCAACGCATCAGGACATAATAAACAACTCATAACATCAAAATAGAAGCAACGCAAGATTCCATCCTAAACTAAGGCATGGTAGATCTTCTCTAATTGCAACTAAGTTCCAGGTTATGAACATAATAATTAGTGAGATATTCGCAAGCAGTTCTAGCCTAATTCTAAGGCATCCTCATTATGCGCAGGGAATCCGTACACACGAGAGTTCCCAATACTAAGGCAACATAGACTATACTAGTCTATTCCTAACCCCGATCTAATTTGCTATTCTAAACCTTGCCTTTATTATAAATCTTCAAGCTCCCTTTGTACAACTTCAACTTTCACGTGGCTTCAATACAAGTCCACACTCGTTCCCTGTACAATAATATCATCATAAGAATTAAAATAATTTAACAATACCAATTTCATCATCTCCTCTTATCTCCAACACCAACAACCACCTCCAATCCCCTTTTTTAATCCCTCCAAATCAACCACCCAACACTTCCAATTCTATGTTTATCAACATAGAATTGACTAATATTGAATAACCCAACAACTCAACATATTCATTTGATAAAAATAACAATAACCAAGAATCACAATCCTCAAAAACCAACTAGCACAATTCCTTCTCCAACTACAAAACTCATCAACATCTTTAGTATCAAGTTCCCAATTATTAACATAATCAATTAACTCCATTTAAGCCTTTAAACCAAGCATGCATTTCCAAATTCTAAAACAAAATCCAACTACTTAATTAATCACAATACAATATATCCAATTTATTCAAAATCCAAGAATGCCAACAATCATTACTCCATTTCACAACTTATCCAAATATCAACTATTCAACATAATAGATTCTACTACTAATTTGAACTTCATCAACAAACTTCAACATTCTTTCTACTAGTCCACTTAAATCAAAGTCCTTTACTCATTTCAAGAATTCATAAACAATTAAGTTAACAAGGTACTCCTTCAATACCAAATTCCCACAACAAATTCCCACCACAGATTCATATAAAGAACATTTCCAATCACCTATCTACTACAACTATTCTCAAAAAGTAGCTCAATAAAATACCCAATAATCTATAAATGTATAGCATAATTAAAACACTTAGTGAACACTAAGGATTCAGAATCCAAATAGCACAACAATCAAACACAAACTAAGAACCCAATTAACACAAGGAAAACAAGAACATTTCCAACACCACCACCAAACTGACACTCCACCACAGCACAACCATCGCCACCATCACCACCTGGCCGCCGGCGTGTCGCCGGCGGCAGCCGCCAGCGTGTCGCCGGCGGCAGCGGCGGCTTGCCGCTGCACAGCAGCACAGCAGCGCTGTGCGCTGCTCCACCACGCAGCGGGCAGCAGCCCGCTGCTGTCCCAGGCGTCGCGCCACCGCGACGCCACCACCAGTCCATCCATCAACCCCCGGCCGCCCTCGCCGGAGGGCGGCGGCGTCGCCGCCGGCAACGCGCAGCAGCGCGTTGCGCTGCTCCAGCAGCGAGCAGCAGCCCGCTGCCGCTGTCCCGGCGCCGCACCACCGCGGCGCCACCTCCATGGTCTCACCACCATCATCTCCTTCTCCTAACTCCGGCACCACCCCTCCTGCTCCGGCGAGTCGCCGGGATTCATCCCCAGAAATAAAGAAGACATCCCCCATCGAGGAAGAGAAAGAAATGGAAGTGGAGATTCCTTACCTAGGCAAGAACTCGATTGAAGCTCCTATGGCACTTGGATTGCTCGGTTCCACCATTTCCTCCCTTCCATTTGCCCGATTCTCCATTCTCACTTGTGCCCTAGCTTCCTCTCTCTCTTGTTTGCTCGATGAAATGGGTGGGAGTGGGCACAAATCCTTTAATTCCCCCAATTATAGTCCAAGGTCCTAATTGCAAAACTCCTATTCTCACTTTGGCCCCCAATATTCCTTAAACCATCTTAAACACCCCTTGTTAAATTAATCTTGGGTTGGACCACCTATACTTCTCCATTGGGCTTGAAATAAGTATACACTCACTTCATTTAATTATTTATGCCCATTTGACTAACTAATCACAATTAAATTAATTTAATCATGAATTAATTATTCGGGATGTTACATTCCCTCCCCCTTAGGATCATTCGTCCTCGAATGAAATAAGGGTATGAACTAGACAGTTATCTTCTATGAGTTGGAGTGGGATCCAACTCTGAACACTTCTACACGCTTCTTTCGATTCATCAATTCGTGTCCTCGTCACATCTTGGGGCCATAGTTCTTCCACAATCCGGAGCATCTTATACTGAAGTACTTAATCATTGCTTTGATTACTCGCAATCAGTTGCTTCACCTATTCTTGACTTTGATCTTGTCAAGCTTTCCTTCAACAACTTGCTTGACTTCATTTAATCAAATGACAGTTCTCCCAATTGGGATGTGTGGACGCATCATATGTACTCATGCCCCGAGCTGAGGACTCATGTGTTAGATCGCATTTCCAATCCTCTTCGCGCTTCCCAACGAACCCCTTTGCCTTTGCCTGGAGTTCGGTCTACACTCAAGTCTAGTTCACTTCATTAACGTTTTTAAATGCAAGAATTAAACTTTATTCTGGTGTAACCCCACATTTACCTCTTCAGGCTCCCACCACCTTCTAATAATTTCCGACAACTCAAGTTGTCCCTTGAAGAGTTCTGAACTCGACTCTTCTCATTTCAAAGAACCACTCACTTGATGATGGATTCTTTACCCTCCTTTCGATTAGTTCTTAGATAATGCCAACCTGACACTCAAACGTTGTGGTCTATTGTAAGAGAAACTTAAACATCTTCATATGTTCCTCCCACTTACACTGGAAACTAACTCACAAACTCGTATCCAGTCATAAAAATCTAAACTCCATCAGACATCCCATTTCATGCAGTAGTATTATTCTCTATATCTCCATTAACTTCCGACAGACCAATCAGATATGTCGCCTTTAAATAAGCTCACCATCAGTTGATAACCCGCGAGTCTCAAGCTCTTGTCGTGCTTCTTTGTTACACTTTGTATGTTATGCATTAAGATTTCGAAGATGCAATCATGATGTTGGCCTTTAGCTTGTGCTTCATTGCATCTTATCACATAATTCTCTTGTCAGTCTTGTGTTTCCTCATTGAAACGTTGGAAATTTAATACAATCCACTCAATTTCCATGCTTACTGATTCCAACTTCAGTGAATTTTACCCCGGGAGCCATCTCAATCTACGGCTCGTAGTGTTAATCATGATGGCATTCCGAGATTCCATCTCATTCCGAGGATATATCACACAATTCCTAACTGTTGAAACAGTTAACTACTCCCCGAGAATTTAATTGGAGTGTGTTAGGACTGAGTTCTGCTCCAGATAGTCCATTTACATCTTGAACCAGTCGCTCCCAACTTTGCACTGTTGGATGTTTTTGCTTCATATCCCTTATGGCAATTGCACAAGTGCAATGTTACCTTAGTAGTTTCAAAGAATTTCTCGCCTTGGGATAGATATGCATCACAAAAAGAAAGAACAATCTCCATCACAAAGAAGGAAGTGAGATTAAATTACTAAAAGTATGGTAAATTCTGAATTATATCGAGAGTCAAAATCTCCCGATACTAGAGGAAAGGATGCGAACAACTAAAATAGTTGTTTGCGGAGCACATAACGAATACAGATACATAAAACACCTTATTTTATAACAAGATGTTTTTATATTAGCAAAGAGTACTTCAACTAAAAGTTGAAGAGCGAGTGCAATTAGAAATAGGTTATCAAGATGCATTAAAACACACTCGATCACCCTCAAGTATAATACGGGAATGAAAGATAGTAGAAAATAGTAGGCCTTGCAGGAGCCTCATCAATTTCCGTACTAGAAGTTCGAGCCGAAAACGTCATCGCATAGTAGAACAACACAGACAAATAGACCAAGAGTGAAACAATTCAGTTTCAGTTAAAAAGGAATTCGCGAAGTAGATAACAGTCCAATGTTGGTGAAAAAGAATCGGAATAGTGAGAATTTAAGTTATTGGGAGGGTGTCAAGTAGATAATAATTGTATAGGTTTCTGAGATGAATAGAAAAATACCGCGGAAACAAAGATACAGACAAGGATGCTATTCTATAATGGAACAAATATAATTAAATAAGTGAACCAAAACGAGATGATACGGGTTGGCAAAGAAATCATACTGACTGACGGAGACCTCGATTTATGAAAGGGATAATAATTCAGTAGAAAATAGAAGGTACTAACAAGAATGCCCGGTAAGAAACTATACTACTTCGGGTAGAAATGAATAGTAGCATGAACCAAGAATGGCGAATGATAACGAGGAAGAAAGAGCGGACTCCAAAGGATATACAAGAACTTCCAGAAGACGTAAGGAAGTCGATGGCAAAGTTATCATAGAATTTTGGAGAACGATAGAGAAGTTTGAAGAATTTAGATAGATGCATTTACACATATCAGTGTAGCTGAAATGAAACTCGAACTATTTAAAGTATTGAAACGGCGGAAAGAATATCAATGCTGACAGAGTATCAATGAGAACCATTCAGATGGCCTCAAGGGTGATTTGACAATATATTTCAAAACTAAGAGAGTTTAACTCGGAGAGAAGAGCTGGTACAGAGATGTACACAGTAGGATTTTCGAAAGAAGCAACGAAAATATTAGAGATATTCACTTTCTCATAATTAAGAAAATGAAATGAAAGGATTAAAAATAAAGCATATCCAATAAATAAATATATGTATATATATATCAACATTACGAGCATTACACCTTCCGTTATTAACTCGCTTCAACGCCTCTAATTAATCTCTGCGGTATACTCAATTCGATGTCTCGAATTGAATGTCATCGTAATTCCGTCAATTGCTACAACCGGATAAGTTACCAGCAGTACATCTTTTAAGATTTAAAGATGTCTGAGATATTATTCTCCGGATGTTCTAATCATCTGCTGACAATGGATCATCATCACATATCTGCATGGCATGGATGTGCGTGTCCCGTTGTTCAATACCTGCAATTACCTTAAAGACAGATCCCATACATTATCACAATACAATAAGCTAAAAGAATTACCAAGCACGCAGTAGTAATAAGAGAAATAATTATTCAGCAACTTCTAAACAAGTTGCTAACAGAATTAAAGAATAGATCTCTTGGAATATCCTTGTTATTCGTCCATAGTTATATTGCAAACTATCGCTCGAATCCACAAGGTGCGCAATATATAAACAGGATACCACAGCATAAGAATAAATCTAACTAGCATATGACAATGCAAACCTATCCTATATGCAATCCCCGCACACCTCACCACATGTTTTTATCAAGTTTTAAGCACATAATAGAGCAAGCCCGCTCTGATACCAACTGTAACGCCCCGAAAATTTAAAACCATTTTCGTGACGCCACCGCCGTATTAACCATTCTAAACTGTTGATCACTCAGCTTAGATAGTCAATACGAAGCGAGGTATAAATACAAACCTGTATCCCAAACAAATAAATGCCAACCAAAGCAATACATAGCCCAGGAACAGTACATGGCATATCCGGGCGACAAGCCCTGAAATAATATAATGACACGATAACACATCCAATACCAGAAATAATCAATAAGTAAAATCATATGTGACACACCGATCACATTTAAGGAATAACAAATATTCTCATCAAGTATCAAGCACGAGCATATAATGTTTATTCTAAACCACAATTATAAGAAATGCAGCCTAGCTAGTTCGCTCGACCCGAACCCCCATCATCGTGCTCTGCGCTATCCTTAGGAGATCTATAAAACAGACAACAGCAACAAGGTGTCAGTACATCGTACTGGCAAGGAATAGATATAGCTGGAAACGGGGCACACTAATGATAACACTATACTATATAAGTAATAATAACAATAATAATAACAATAATGATAACAATAATTAAGGACATAAAATAAATACAGAAAGTAAACATCACACCGTCCCATACCGGTGCTTCAACCACTGCAGATAAAATGAATGATGGATGATGAGATGATATGTTATGACCTAAGATGTCTATCTACCCTAAATGCAACACATAAGCATGTCTAGCGCGCACCTAGGTACCATGGTCGGTATTCCCTCCCATATAAGGGTCCACTCCCCTTAATGGTCGAGAGATATACCCACAGTGCCCCCGCCGCGGACACTAACAGCTGAGATCGTGGCTTACGGCAAGCGGGTCAGGCTAAGGGTCATGAGCCCTTTCTAGCCAAATACAGACTAGGATATAAATCCTTTTCAGTCTCAATGCCCCGGGAAAGATACCACTATGCCCAATCGGATACCGACTCGTAAGCATAGGGTATCCTACCCGCGTAGCATAATTCAATGCCCAGGGAAAGATACTACTATGCCCAATCGGATACCGACTCGTAAGCATAGCGTATCCTACCCTCGTAGCATAATTTTTGATTCACCAACATATCATCACAGATATTCAGATCCAATTCAATCACATGTCCATACGTAAACCAACGCATCAGGACATAATAAACAACTCATAACATCAAAATAGAAGCAACGCAAGATTCCATCCTAAACTAAGGCATGGTAGATCTTCTCTAATTGCAACTAAGTTCCAGGTTATGAACATAATAATTAGTGAGATATTCGCAAGCAGTTCTAGCCTAATTCTAAGGCATCCTCATTATGCGCAGGGAATCCGTACACACGAGAGTTCCCAATACTAAGGCAACATAGACTATACTAGTCTATTCCTAACCCCGATCTAATTTGCTATTCTAAACCTTGCCTTTATTATAAATCTTCAAGCTCCCTTTGTACAACTTCAACTTTCACGTGGCTTCAATACAAGTCCACACTCGTTCCCTGTACAATAATATCATCATAAGAATTAAAATAATTTAACAATACCAATTTCATCATCTCCTCTTATCTCCAACACCAACAACCACCTCCAATCCCCTTTTTTAATCCCTCCAAATCAACCACCCAACACTTCCAATTCTATGTTTATCAACATAGAATTGACTAATATTGAATAACCCAACAACTCAACATATTCATTTGATAAAAATAACAATAACCAAGAATCACAATCCTCAAAAACCAACTAGCACAATTCCTTCTCCAACTACAAAACTCATCAACATCTTTAGTATCAAGTTCCCAATTATTAACATAATCAATTAACTCCATTTAAGCCTTTAAACCAAGCATGCATTTCCAAATTCTAAAACAAAATCCAACTACTTAATTAATCACAATACAATATATCCAATTTATTCAAAATCCAAGAATGCCAACAATCATTACTCCATTTCACAACTTATCCAAATATCAACTATTCAACATAATAGATTCTACTACTAATTTGAACTTCATCAACAAACTTCAACATTCTTTCTACTAGTCCACTTAAATCAAAGTCCTTTACTCATTTCAAGAATTCATAAACAATTAAGTTAACAAGGTACTCCTTCAATACCAAATTCCCACAACAAATTCCCACCACAGATTCATATAAAGAACATTTCCAATCACCTATCTACTACAAGTATTCTCAAAAAGTAGCTCAATAAAATACCCAATAATCTATAAATGTATAGCATAATTAAAACACTTAGTGAACACTAAGGATTCAGAATCCAAATAGCACAACAATCAAACACAAACTAAGAACCCAATTAACACAAGGAAAACAAGAACATTTCCAACACCACCACCAAACTGACACTCCACCACAGCACAACCATCGCCACCATCACCACCTGGCCGCCGGCGTGTCGCCGGCGGCAGCCGCCAGCGTGTCGCCGGCGGCAGCCGCCAGCAGCAGCGGCGGCTTGCCGCTGCACAGCAGCACAGCAGCGCTGTGCGCTGCTCCACCACGCAGCGGGCAGCAGCCCGCTGCTGTCCCACGCGTCGCGCCACCGCGACGCCACCACCAGTCCATCCATCAACCCCCGGCCGCCCTCGCCGGAGGGCGGCGGCGTCGCCGCCGGCAACGCGCAGCAGCGCGTTGCGCTGCTCCAGCAGCGAGCAGCAGCCCGCTGCCGCTGTCCCGGCGCCGCACCACCGCGGCGCCACCTCCATGGTCTCACCACCATCATCTCCTTCTCCTAACTCCGGCACCACCCCTCCTGCTCCGGCGAGTCGCCGGGATTCATCCCCAAAAATAAAGAAGACATCCCCCATCGAGGAAGAGAAAGAAATGGAAGTGGAGATTCCTTACCTAGGCAAGAACTCGATTGAAGCTCCTATGGCACTTGGATTGCTCGGTTCCACCATTTCCTCCCTTCCATTTGCCCGATTCTCCATTCTCACTTGTGCCCTAGCTTCCTCTCTCTCTTGTTTGCTCGATGAAATGGGTGGGAGTGGGCACAAATCCTTTAATTCCCCCAATTATAGTCCAAGGGCCTAATTGCAAAACTCCTATTCTCACTTTGGCCCCCAATATTCCTTAAACCATCTTAAACACCCCTTGTTAAATTAATCTTGGGTTGGACCACCTATACTTCTCCATTGGGCTTGAAATAAGTATACACTCCATTTAATTATTTATGCCCATTTGACTAACTAATCACAATTAAATTAATTTAATCATGAATTAATTATTCGGGATGTTACATTCCCTCCCCCTTAGGATCATTCGTCCTCGAATGAAATAAGGGTATGAACTAGACAGTTATCTTCTATGAGTTGGAGTGGGATCCAACTCTGAACACTTCTACACGCTTCTTTCGATTCATCAATTCGTGTCCTCGTCACATCTTGGGGCCATAGTTCTTCCACAATCCGGAGCATCTTATACTGAAGTACTTAATCATTGCTTTGATTACTCGCAATCAGTTGCTTCACCTATTCTTGACTTTGATCTTGTCAAGCTTTCCTTCAACAACTTGCTTGACTTCATTTAATCAAATGACAGTTCTCCCAATTGGGATGTGTGGACGCATCATATGTACTCATGCCCCGAGCTGAGGACTCATGTGTTAGATCGCATTTCCAATCCTCTTCGCGCTTCCCAACGAACCCCTTTGCCTTTGCCTGGAGTTCGGTCTACACTCAAGTCTAGTTCACTTCATTAACGTTTTTAAATGCAAGAATTAAACTTTATTCTGGTGTAACCCCACATTTACCTCTTCAGGCTCCCACCACCTTCTAATAATTTCCGACAACTCAAGTTGTCCCTTGAAGAGTTCTGAACTCGACTCTTCTCATTTCAAAGAACCACTCACTTGATGATGGATTCTTTACCCTCCTTTCGATTAGTTCTTAGATAATGCCAACCTGACACTCAAACGTTGTGGTCTATTGTAAGAGAAACTTAAACATCTTCATATGTTCCTCCCACTTACACTGGAAACTAACTCACAAACTCGTATCCAGTCATAAAAATCTAAACTCCATCAGACATCCCATTTCATGCAGTAGTATTATTCTCTATATCTCCATTAACTTCCGACAGACCAATCAGATATGTCGCCTTTAAATAAGCTCACCATCAGTTGATAACCCGCGAGTCTCAAGCTCTTGTCGTGCTTCTTTGTTACACTTTGTATGTTATGCATTAAGATTTCGAAGATGCAATCATGATGTTGGCCTTTAGCTTGTGCTTCATTGCATCTTATCACATAATTCTCTTGTCAGTCTTGTGTTTCCTCATTGAAACGTTGGAAATTTAATACAATCCACTCAATTTCCATGCTTACTGATTCCAACTTCAGTGAATTTTACCCCGGGAGCCATCTCAATCTACGGCTCGTAGTGTTAATCATGATGGCATTCCGAGATTCCATCTCATTCCGAGGATATATCACACAATTCCTAACTGTTGAAACAGTTAACTACTTCCCGAGAATTTAATTGGATTGTGTTAGGACTGAGTTCTGCTCCAGATAGTCCATTTACATCTTGAACCAGTCGCTCCCAACTTTGCACTGTTGGATGTTTTTGCTTCATATCCCTTATGGCAATTGCACAAGTGCAATGTTACCTTAGTAGTTTCAAAGAATTTCTCGCCTTGGGATAGATATGCATCACAAAAAGAACGAACAATCTCCATCACAAAGAAGGAAGTGAGATTAAATTACTAAAAGTATGGTAAATTCTGAATTATATCGAGAGTCAAAATCTCCCGATACTAGAGGAAAGGATGCGAACAACTAAAATAGTTGTTTGCGGAGCACATAACGAATACAGATACATAAAACACCTTATTTTATAACAAGATGTTTTTATATTAGCAAAGAGTACTTCAACTAAAAGTTGAAGAGCGAGTGCAATTAGAAATAGGTTATCAAGATGCATTAAAACACACTCGATCACCCTCAAGTATAATACGGGAATGAAAGATAGTAGAAAATAGTAGGCCTTGCAGGAGCCTCATCAATTTCCGTACTAGAAGTTCGAGCCGAAAACGTCATCGCATAGTAGAACAACACAGACAAATAGACCAAGAGTGAAACAATTCAGTTTCAGTTAAAAAGGAATTCGCAAAGTAGATAACAGTCCAATGTTGGTGAAAAAGAATCGGAATAGTGAGAATTTAAGTTATTGGGAGGGTGTCAAGTAGATAATAATTGTATAGGTTTCTGAGATGAATAGAAAAATACCGCGGAAACAAAGATACAGACAAGGATGCTATTCTATAATGGAACAAATATAATTAAATAAGTGAACCAAAACGAGATGATACGGGTTGGCAAAGAAATCATACTGACTGACGGAGACCTCGATTTATGAAAGGGATAATAATTCAGTAGAAAATAGAAGGTACTAACAAGAATGCCCGGTAAGAAACTACACTACTTCGGGTAGAAATGAATAGTAGCATGAACCAAGAATGGCGAATGATAACGAGGAAGAAAGAGCGGACTCCAAAGGATATACAAGAACTTCCAGAAGACGTAAGGAAGTCGATGGCAAAGTTATCATAGAATTTTGGAGAACGATAGAGAAGTTTGAAGAATTTAGATAGATGCATTTACACATATCAGTGTAGCTGAAATGAAACTCGAACTATTTAAAGTATTGAAACGGCGGAAAGAATATCAATGCTGACAGAGTATCAATGAGAACCATTCAGATGGCCTCAAGGGTGATTTGACAATATATTTCAAAACTAAGAGAGTTTAACTCGGAGAGAAGAGCTGGTACAGAGATGTACACAGTAGGATTTTCGAAAGAAGCAACGAAAATATATGAGATATTCACTTTCTCATAATTAAGAAAATGAAATGAAAGGATTAAAAATAAAGCATATCCAATAAATAAATATATGTATATATATATCAACATTACGAGCATTACACCTTCCGTTATTAACTCGCTTCAACGCCTCTAATTAATCTCTGCGGTATACTCAATTCGATGTCTCGAATTGAATGTCATCGTAATTCCGTCAATTGCTACAACCGGATAAGTTACCAGCAGTACATCTTTTAAGATTTAAAGATGTCTGAGATATTATTCTCCGGATGTTCTAATCATCTGCTGACAATGGATCATCATCACATATCTGCATGGCATGGATGTGCGTGTCCCGTTGTTCAATACCTGCAATTACCTTAAAGACAGATCCCATACATTATCACAATACAATAAGCTAAAAGAATTACCAAGCACGCAGTAGTAATAAGAGAAATAATTATTCAGCAACTTCTAAACAAGTTGCTAACAGAATTAAAGAATAGATCTCTTGGAATATCCTTGTTATTCGTCCATAGTTATATTGCAAACTATCGCTCGAATCCACAAGGTGCGCAATATATAAACAGGATACCACAGCATAAGAATAAATCTAACTAGCATATGACAATGCAAACCTATCCTATATGCAATCCCCGCACACCTCACCACATGTTTTTATCAAGTTTTAAGCACATAATAGAGCAAGCCCGCTCTGATACCAACTGTAACGCCCCGAAAATTTAAAACCATTTTCGTGACGCCACCGCCTTATTAACCATTCTAAACTGTTGATCACTCAGCTTAGATAGTCAATACGAAGCGAGGTATAAATACAAACCTGTATCCCAAACAAATAAATGCCAACCAAAGCAATACATAGCCCAGGAACAGTACATGGCATATCCGGGCGACAAGCCCTGAAATAATATAATGACACGATAACACATCCAATACCAGAAATAATCAATAAGTAAAATCATATGTGACACACCGATCACATTTAAGGAATAACAAATATTCTCATCAAGTATCAAGCACGAGCATATAATGTTTATTCTAAACCACAATTATAAGAAATGCAGCCTAGCTAGTTCGCTCGACCCGAACCCCCATCATCGTGCTCTGCGCTATCCTTAGGAGATCTATAAAACAGACAACAGCAACAAGGTGTCAGTACATCGTACTGGCAAGGAATAGATATAGCTGGAAACGGGGCACACTAATGATAACACTATACTATATAAGTAATAATAACAATAATAATAACAATAATGATAACAATAATTAAGGACATAAAATAAATACAGAAAGTAAACATCACACCGTCCCATACCGGTGCTTCAACCACTGCAGATAAAATGAATGATGGATGATGAGATGATATGTTATGACCTAAGATGTCTATCTACCCTAAATGCAACACATAAGCATGTCTAGCGCGCACCTAGGTACCATGGTCGGTATTCCCTCCCATATAAGGGTCCACTCCCCTTAATGGTCGAGAGATATACCCACAGTGCCCCCGCCGCGGACACTAACAGCTGAGATCGTGGCTTACGGCAAGCGGGTCAGGCTAAGGGTCATGAGCCCTTTCTAGCCAAATACAGACTAGGATATAAATCCTTTTCAGTCTCAATGCCCCGGGAAAGATACCACTATGCCCAATCGGATACCGACTCGTAAGCATAGGGTATCCTACCCGCGTAGCATAATTCAATGCCCAGGGAAAGATACTACTATGCCCAATCGGATACCGACTCGTAAGCATAGCGTATCCTACCCTCGTAGCATAATTTTTGATTCACCAACATATCATCACAGATATTCAGATCCAATTCAATCACATGTCCATACGTAAACCAACGCATCAGGACATAATAAACAACTCATAACATCAAAATAGAAGCAACGCAAGATTCCATCCTAAACTAAGGCATGGTAGATCTTCTCTAATTGCAACTAAGTTCCAGGTTATGAACATAATAATTAGTGAGATATTCGCAAGCAGTTCTAGCCTAATTCTAAGGCATCCTCATTATGCGCAGGGAATCCGTACACACGAGAGTTCCCAATACTAAGGCAACATAGACTATACTAGTCTATTCCTAACCCCGATCTAATTTGCTATTCTAAACCTTGCCTTTATTATAAATCTTCAAGCTCCCTTTGTACAACTTCAACTTTCACGTGGCTTCAATACAAGTCCACACTCGTTCCCTGTACAATAATATCATCATAAGAATTAAAATAATTTAACAATACCAATTTCATCATCTCCTCTTATCTCCAACACCAACAACCACCTCCAATCCCCTTTTTTAATCCCTCCAAATCAACCACCCAACACTTCCAATTCTATGTTTATCAACATAGAATTGACTAATATTGAATAACCCAACAACTCAACATATTCATTTGATAAAAATAACAATAACCAAGAATAACAATCCTCAAAAACCAACTAGCACAATTCCTTCTCCAACTACAAAACTCATCAACATCTTTAGTATCAAGTTCCCAATTATTAACATAATCAATTAACTCCATTTAAGCCTTTAAACCAAGCATGCATTTCCAAATTCTAAAACAAAATCCAACTACTTAATTAATCACAATACAATATATCCAATTTATTCAAAATCCAAGAATGCCAACAATCATTACTCCATTTCACAACTTATCCAAATATCAACTATTCAACATAATAGATTCTACTACTAATTTGAACTTCATCAACAAACTTCAACATTCTTTCTACTAGTCCACTTAAATCAAAGTCCTTTACTCATTTCAAGAATTCATAAACAATTAAGTTAACAAGGTACTCCTTCAATACCAAATTCCCACAACAAATTCCCACCACAGATTCATATAAAGAACATTTCCAATCACCTATCTACTACAACTATTCTCAAAAAGTAGCTCAATAAAATACCCAATAATCTATAAATGTATAGCATAATTAAAACACTTAGTGAACACTAAGGATTCAGAATCCAAATAGCACAACAATCAAACACAAACTAAGAACCCAATTAACACAAGGAAAACAAGAACATTTCCAACACCACCACCAAACTGACACTCCACCACAGCACAACCATCGCCACCATCACCACCTGGCCGCCGGCGTGTCGCCGGCGGCAGCCGCCAGCAGCAGCGGCGGCTTGCCGCTGCACAGCAGCACAGCAGCGCTGTGCGCTGCTCCACCACGCAGCGGGCAGCAGCCCGCTGCTGTCCCAGGCGTCGCGCCACCGCGACGCCACCACCAGTCCATCCATCAACCCCCGGCCGCCCTCGCCGGAGGGCGGCGGCGTCGCCGCCGGCAACGCGCAGCAGCGCGTTGCGCTGCTCCAGCAGCGAGCAGCAGCCCGCTGCCGCTGTCCCGGCGCCGCACCACCGCGGCGCCACCTCCATGGTCTCACCACCATCATCTCCTTCTCCTAACTCCGGCACCACCCCTCCTGCTCCGGCGAGTCGCCGGGATTCATCCCCAAAAATAAAGAAGACATCCCCCATCGAGGAAGAGAAAGAAATGGAAGTGGAGATTCCTTACCTAGGCAAGAACTCGATTGAAGCTCCTATGGCACTTGGATTGCTCGGTTCCACCATTTCCTCCCTTCCATTTGCCCGATTCTCCATTCTCACTTGTGCCCTAGCTTCCTCTCTCTCTTGTTTGCTCGATGAAATGGGTGGGAGTGGGCACAAATCCTTTAATTCCCCCAATTATAGTCCAAGGGCCTAATTGCAAAACTCCTATTCTCACTTTGGCCCCCAATATTCCTTAAACCATCTTAAACACCCCTTGTTAAATTAATCTTGGGTTGGACCACCTATACTTCTCCATTGGGCTTGAAATAAGTATACACTCACTTCATTTAATTATTTATGCCCATTTGACTAACTAATCACAATTAAATTAATTTAATCATGAATTAATTATTCGGGATGTTACATTCCCTCCCCCTTAGGATCATTCGTCCTCGAATGAAATAAGGGTATGAACTAGACAGTTATCTTCTATGAGTTGGAGTGGGATCCAACTCTGAACACTTCTACACGCTTCTTTCGATTCATCAATTCGTGTCCTCGTCACATCTTGGGGCCATAGTTCTTCCACAATCCGGAGCATCTTATACTGAAGTATTTAATCATTGCTTTGATTACTCGCAATCAGTTGCTTCACCTATTCTTGACTTTGATCTTGTCAAGCTTTCCTTCAACAACTTGCTTGACTTCATTTAATCAAATGACAGTTCTCCCAATTGGGATGTGTGGACGCATCATATGTACTCATGCCCCGAGCTGAGGACTCATGTGTTAGATCGCATTTCCAATCCTCTTCGCGCTTCCCAACGAACCCCTTTGCCTTTGCCTGGAGTTCGGTCTACACTCAAGTCTAGTTCACTTCATTAACGTTTTTAAATGCAAGAATTAAACTTTATTCTGGTGTAACCCCACATTTACCTCTTCAGGCTCCCACCACCTTCTAATAATTTCCGACAACTCAAGTTGTCCCTTGAAGAGTTCTGAACTCGACTCTTCTCATTTCAAAGAACCACTCACTTGATGATGGATTCTTTACCCTCCTTTCGATTAGTTCTTAGATAATGCCAACCTGACACTCAAACGTTGTGGTCTATTGTAAGAGAAACTTAAACATCTTCATATGTTCCTCCCACTTACACTGGAAACTAACTCACAAACTCGTATCCAGTCATAAAAATCTAAACTCCATCAGACATCCCATTTCATGCAGTAGTATTATTCTCTATATCTCCATTAACTTCCGACAGACCAATCAGATATGTCGCCTTTAAATAAGCTCACCATCAGTTGATAACCCGCGAGTCTCAAGCTCTTGTCGTGCTTCTTTGTTACACTTTGTATGTTATGCATTAAGATTTCGAAGATGCAATCATGATGTTGGCCTTTAGCTTGTGCTTCATTGCATCTTATCACATAATTCTCTTGTCAGTCTTGTGTTTCCTCATTGAAACGTTGGAAATTTAATACAATCCACTCAATTTCCATGCTTACTGATTCCAACTTCAGTGAATTTTACCCCGGGAGCCATCTCAATCTACGGCTCGTAGTGTTAATCATGATGGCATTCCGAGATTCCATCTCATTCCGAGGATATATCACACAATTCCTAACTGTTGAAACAGTTAACTACTCCCCGAGAATTTAATTGGATTGTGTTAGGACTGAGTTCTGCTCCAGATAGTCCATTTACATCTTGAACCAGTCGCTCCCAACTTTGCACTGTTGGATGTTTTTGCTTCATATCCCTTATGGCAATTGCACAAGTGCAATGTTACCTTAGTAGTTTCAAAGAATTTCTCACCTTGGGATAGATATGCATCACAAAAAGAACGAACAATCTCCATCACAAAGAAGGAAGTGAGATTAAATTACTAAAAGTATGGTAAATTCTGAATTATATCGAGAGTCAAAATCTCCCGATACTAGAGGAAAGGATGCGAACAACTAAAATAGTTGTTTGCGGAGCACATAACGAATACAGATACATAAAACACCTTATTTTATAACAAGATGTTTTTATATTAGCAAAGAGTACTTCAACTAAAAGTTGAAGAGCGAGTGCAATTAGAAATAGGTTATCAAGATGCATTAAAACACACTCGATCACCCTCAAGTATAATACGGGAATGAAAGATAGTAGAAAATAGTAGGCCTTGCAGGAGCCTCATCAATTTCCATACTAGAAGTTCGAGCCGAAAACGTCATCGCATAGTAGAACAACACAGACAAATAGACCAAGAGTGAAACAATTCAGTTTCAGTTAAAAAGGAATTCGCGAAGTAGATAACAGTCCAATGTTGGTGAAAAAGAATCGGAATAGTGAGAATTTAAGTTATTGGGAGGGTGTCAAGTAGATAATAATTGTATAGGTTTCTGAGATGAATAGAAAAATACCGCGGAAACAAAGATACAGACAAGGATGCTATTCTATAATGGAACAAATATAATTAAATAAGTGAACCAAAACGAGATGATACGGGTTGGCAAAGAAATCATACTGACTGACGGAGACCTCGATTTATGAAAGGGATAATAATTCAGTAGAAAATAGAAGGTACTAACAAGAATGCCCGGTAAGAAACTACACTACTTCGGGTAGAAATGAATAGTAGCATGAACCAAGAATGGCGAATGATAACGAGGAAGAAAGAGCGGACTCCAAAGGATATACAAGAACTTCCAGAAGACGTAAGGAAGTCGATGGCAAAGTTATCATAGAATTTTGGAGAACGATAGAGAAGTTTGAAGAATTTAGATAGATGCATTTACACATATCAGTGTAGCTGAAATGAAACTCGAACTATTTAAAGTATTGAAACGGCGGAAAGAATATCAATGCTGACAGAGTATCAATGAGAACCATTCAGATGGCCTCAAGGGTGATTTGACAATATATTTCAAAACTAAGAGAGTTTAACTCGGAGAGAAGAGCTGGTACAGAGATGTACACAGTAGGATTTTCGAAAGAAGCAACGAAAATATTAGAGATATTCACTTTCTCATAATTAAGAAAATGAAATGAAAGGATTAAAAATAAAGCATATCCAATAAATAAATATATGTATATATATATATCAACATTACGAGCATTACACCTTCCGTTATTAACTCGCTTCAACGCCTCTAATTAATCTCTGCGGTATACTCAATTCGATGTCTCGAATTGAATGTCATCGTAATTCCGTCAATTGCTACAACCGGATAAGTTACCAGCAGTACATCTTTTAAGATTTAAAGATGTCTGAGATATTATTCTCCGGATGTTCTAATCATCTGCTGACAATGGATCATCATCACATATCTGCATGGCATGGATGTGCGTGTCCCGTTGTTCAATACCTGCAATTACCTTAAAGACAGATCCCATACATTATCACAATACAATAAGCTAAAAGAATTACCAAGCACGCAGTAGTAATAAGAGAAATAATTATTCAGCAACTTCTAAACAAGTTGCTAACAGAATTAAAGAATAGATCTCTTGGAATATCCTTGTTATTCGTCCATAGTTATATTGCAAACTATCGCTCGAATCCACAAGGTGCGCAATATATAAACAGGATACCACAGCATAAGAATAAATCTAACTAGCATATGACAATGCAAACCTATCCTATATGCAATCCCCGCACACCTCACCACATGTTTTTATCAAGTTTTAAGCACATAATAGAGCAAGCCCGCTCTGATACCAACTGTAACGCCCCGAAAATTTAAAACCATTTTCGTGACGCCACCGCCGTATTAACCATTCTAAACTGTTGATCACTCAGCTTAGATAGTCAATACGAAGCGAGGTATAAATACAAACCTGTATCCCAAACAAATAAATGCCAACCAAAGCAATACATAGCCCAGGAACAGTACATGGCATATCCGGGCGACAAGCCCTGAAATAATATAATGACACGATAACACATCCAATACCAGAAATAATCAATAAGTAAAATCATATGTGACACACCGATCACATTTAAGGAATAACAAATATTCTCATCAAGTATCAAGCACGAGCATATAATGTTTATTCTAAACCACAATTATAAGAAATGCAGCCTAGCTAGTTCGCTCGACCCGAACCCCCATCATCGTGCTCTGCGCTATCCTTAGGAGATCTATAAAACAGACAACAGCAACAAGGTGTCAGTACATCGTACTGGCAAGGAATAGATATAGCTGGAAACGGGGCACACTAATGATAACACTATACTATATAAGTAATAATAACAATAATAATAACAATAATGATAACAATAATTAAGGACATAAAATAAATACAGAAAGTAAACATCACACCGTCCCATACCGGTGCTTCAGCCACTGCAGATAAAATGAATGATGGATGATGAGATGATATGTTATGACCTAAGATGTCTATCTACCCTAAATGCAACACATAAGCATGTCTAGCGCGCACCTAGGTACCATGGTCGGTATTCCCTCCCATATAAGGGTCCACTCCCCTTAATGGTCGAGAGATATACCCACAGTGCCCCCGCCGCGGACACTAACAGCTGAGATCGTGGCTTACGGCAAGCGGGTCAGGCTAAGGGTCATGAGCCCTTTCTAGCCAAATACAGACTAGGATATAAATCCTTTTCAGTCTCAATGCCCCGGGAAAGATACCACTATGCCCAATCGGATACCGACTCGTAAGCATAGGGTATCCTACCCGCGTAGCATAATTCAATGCCCAGGGAAAGATACTACTATGCCCAATCGGATACCGACTCGTAAGCATAGCGTATCCTACCCTCGTAGCATAATTTTTGATTCACCAACATATCATCACAGATATTCAGATCCAATTCAATCACATGTCCATACGTAAACCAACGCATCAGGACATAATAAACAACTCATAACATCAAAATAGAAGCAACGCAAGATTCCATCCTAAACTAAGGCATGGTAGATCTTCTCTAATTGCAACTAAGTTCCAGGTTATGAACATAATAATTAGTGAGATATTCGCAAGCAGTTCTAGCCTAATTCTAAGGCATCCTCATTATGCGCAGGGAATCCGTACACACGAGAGTTCCCAATACTAAGGCAACATAGACTATACTAGTCTATTCCTAACCCCGATCTAATTTGCTATTCTAAACCTTGCCTTTATTATAAATCTTCAAGCTCCCTTTGTACAACTTCAACTTTCACGTGGCTTCAATACAAGTCCACACTCGTTCCCTGTACAATAATATCATCATAAGAATTAAAATAATTTAACAATACCAATTTCATCATCTCCTCTTATCTCCAACACCAACAACCACCTCCAATCCCCTTTTTTAATCCCTCCAAATCAACCACCCAACACTTCCAATTCTATGTTTATCAACATAGAATTGACTAATATTGAATAACCCAACAACTCAACATATTCATTTGATAAAAATAACAATAACCAAGAATCACAATCCTCAAAAACCAACTAGCACAATTCCTTCTCCAACTACAAAACTCATCAACATCTTTAGTATCAAGTTCCCAATTATTAACATAATCAATTAACTCCATTTAAGCCTTTAAACCAAGCATGCATTTCCAAATTCTAAAACAAAATCCAACTACTTAATTAATCACAATACAATATATCCAATTTATTCAAAATCCAAGAATGCCAACAATCATTACTCCATTTCACAACTTATCCAAATATCAACTATTCAACATAATAGATTCTACTACTAATTTGAACTTCATCAACAAACTTCAACATTCTTTCTACTAGTCCACTTAAATCAAAGTCCTTTACTCATTTCAAGAATTCATAAACAATTAAGTTAACAAGGTACTCCTTCAATACCAAATTCCCACAACAAATTCCCACCACAGATTCATATAAAGAACATTTCCAATCACCTATCTACTACAACTATTCTCAAAAAGTAGCTCAATAAAATACCCAATAATCTATAAATGTATAGCATAATTAAAACACTTAGTGAACACTAAGGATTCAGAATCCAAATAGCACAACAATCAAACACAAACTAAGAACCCAATTAACACAAGGAAAACAAGAACATTTCCAACACCACCACCAAACTGACACTCCACCACAGCACAACCATCGCCACCATCACCACCTGGCCGCCGGCGTGTCGCCGGCGGCAGCCGCCAGCGTGTCGCCGGCGGCAGCCGCCAGCAGCAGCGGCGGCTTGCCGCTGCACAGCAGCACAGCAGCGCTGTGCGCTGCTCCACCACGCAGCGGGCAGCAGCCCGCTGCTGTCCCACGCGTCGCGCCACCGCGACGCCACCACCAGTCCATCCATCAACCCCCGGCCGCCCTCGTCGGAGGGCGGCGGCGTCGCCGCCGGCAACGCGCAGCAGCGCGTTGCGCTGCTCCAGCAGCGAGCAGCAGCCCGCTGCCGCTGTCCCGGCGCCGCACCACCGCGGCGCCACCTCCATGGTCTCACCACCATCATCTCCTTCTCCTAACTCCGGCACCACCCCTCCTGCTCCGGCGAGTCGCCGGGATTCATCCCCAAAAATAAAGAAGACATCCCCCATCGAGGAAGAGAAAGAAATGGAAGTGGAGATTCCTTACCTAGGCAAGAACTCGATTGAAGCTCCTATGGCACTTGGATTGCTCGGTTCCACCATTTCCTCCCTTCCATTTGCCCGATTCTCCATTCTCACTTGTGCCCTAGCTTCCTCTCTCTCTTGTTTGCTCGATGAAATGGGTGGGAGTGGGCACAAATCCTTTAATTCCCCCAATTATAGTCCAAGGGCCTAATTGCAAAACTCCTATTCTCACTTTGGCCCCCAATATTCCTTAAACCATCTTAAACACCCCTTGTTAAATTAATCTTGGGTTGGACCACCTATACTTCTCCATTGGGCTTGAAATAAGTATACACTCACTTCATTTAATTATTTATGCCCATTTGACTAACTAATCACAATTAAATTAATTTAATCATGAATTAATTATTCGGGATGTTACATTCCCTCCCCCTTAGGATCATTCGTCCTCGAATGAAATAAGGGTATGAACTAGACAGTTATCTTCTATGAGTTGGAGTGGGATCCAACTCTGAACACTTCTACACGCTTCTTTCGATTCATCAATTCGTGTCCTCGTCACATCTTGGGGCCATAGTTCTTCCACAATCCGGAGCATCTTATACTGAAGTACTTAATCATTGCTTTGATTACTCGCAATCAGTTGCTTCACCTATTCTTGACTTTGATCTTGTCAAGCTTTCCTTCAACAACTTGCTTGACTTCATTTAATCAAATGACAGTTCTCCCAATTGGGATGTGTGGACGCATCATATGTACTCATGCCCCGAGCTGAGGACTCATGTGTTAGATCGCATTTCCAATCCTCTTCGCGCTTCCCAACGAACCCCTTTGCCTTTGCCTGGAGTTCGGTCTACACTCAAGTCTAGTTCACTTCATTAACGTTTTTAAATGCAAGAATTAAACTTTATTCTGGTGTAACCCCACATTTACCTCTTCAGGCTCCCACCACCTTCTAATAATTTCCGACAACTCAAGTTGTCCCTTGAAGAGTTCTGAACTCGACTCTTCTCATTTCAAAGAACCACTCACTTGATGATGGATTCTTTACCCTCCTTTCGATTAGTTCTTAGATAATGCCAACCTGACACTCAAACGTTGTGGTCTATTGTAAGAGAAACTTAAACATCTTCATATGTTCCTCCCACTTACACTGGAAACTAACTCACAAACTCGTATCCAGTCATAAAAATCTAAACTCCATCAGACATCCCATTTCATGCAGTAGTATTATTCTCTATATCTCCATTAACTTCCGACAGACCAATCAGATATGTCGCCTTTAAATAAGCTCACCATCAGTTGATAACCCGCGAGTCTCAAGCTCTTGTCGTGCTTCTTTGTTACACTTTGTATGTTATGCATTAAGATTTCGAAGATGCAATCATGATGTTGGCCTTTAGCTTGTGCTTCATTGCATCTTATCACATAATTCTCTTGTCAGTCTTGTGTTTCCTCATTGAAACGTTGGAAATTTAATACAATCCACTCAATTTCCATGCTTACTGATTCCAACTTCAGTGAATTTTACCCCGGGAGCCATCTCAATCTACGGCTCGTAGTGTTAATCATGATGGCATTCCGAGATTCCATCTCATTCCGAGGATATATCACACAATTCCTAACTGTTGAAACAGTTAACTACTCCCCGAGAATTTAATTGGATTGTGTTAGGACTGAGTTCTGCTCCAGATAGTCCATTTACATCTTGAACCAGTCGCTCCCAACTTTGCACTGTTGGATGTTTTTGCTTCATATCCCTTATGGCAATTGCACAAGTGCAATGTTACCTTAGTAGTTTCAAAGAATTTCTCACCTTGGGATAGATATGCATCACAAAAAGAACGAACAATCTCCATCACAAAGAAGGAAGTGAGATTAAATTACTAAAAGTATGGTAAATTCTGAATTATATCGAGAGTCAAAATCTCCCGATACTAGAGGAAAGGATGCGAACAACTAAAATAGTTGTTTGCGGAGCACATAACGAATACAGATACATAAAACACCTTATTTTATAACAAGATGTTTTTATATTAGCAAAGAGTACTTCAACTAAAAGTTGAAGAGCGAGTGCAATTAGAAATAGGTTATCAAGATGCATTAAAACACACTCGATCACCCTCAAGTATAATACGGGAATGAAAGATAGTAGAAAATAGTAGGCCTTGCAGGAGCCTCATCAATTTCCGTACTAGAAGTTCGAGCCGAAAACGTCATCGCATAGTAGAACAACACAGACAAATAGACCAAGAGTGAAACAATTCAGTTTCAGTTAAAAAGGAATTCGCGAAGTAGATAACAGTCCAATGTTGGTGAAAAAGAATCGGAATAGTGAGAATTTAAGTTATTGGGAGGGTGTCAAGTAGATAATAATTGTATAGGTTTCTGAGATGAATAGAAAAATACCGCGGAAACAAAGATACAGACAAGGATGCTATTCTATAATGGAACAAATATAATTAAATAAGTGAACCAAAACGAGATGATACGGGTTGGCAAAGAAATCATACTGACTGACGGAGACCTCGATTTATGAAAGGGATAATAATTCAGTAGAAAATAGAAGGTACTAAACAAGAATGCCCGGTAAGAAACTACACTACTTCGGGTAGAAATGAATAGTAGCATGAACCAAGAATGGCGAATGATAACGAGGAAGAAAGAGCGGACTCCAAAGGATATACAAGAACTTCCAGAAGACGTAAGGAAGTCGATGGCAAAGTTATCATAGAATTTTGGAGAACGATAGAGAAGTTTGAAGAATTTAGATAGATGCATTTACACATATCAGTGTAGCTGAAATGAAACTCGAACTATTTAAAGTATTGAAACGGCGGAAAGAATATCAATGCTGACAGAGTATCAATGAGAACCATTCAGATGGCCCTCAAGGGTGATTTGACAATATATTTCAAACTAAGAGAGTTTAACTCGGAGAGAAGAGCTGGTACAGAGATGTACACAGTAGGATTTTCGAAAGAAGCAACGAAAATATTAGAGATATTCACTTTCTCATAATTAAGAAAATGAAATGAAAGGATTAAAAATAAAGCATATCCAATAAATAGATATATGTATATATATATCAACATTACGAGCATTACACCTTCCGTTATTAACTCGCTTCAACGCCTCTAATTAATCTCTGCGGTATACTCAATTCGATGTCTCGAATTGATGTCATCGTAATTCCGTCAATTGCTACAACCGGATAAGTTACCAGCAGTACATCTTTTAAGATTTAAAGATGTCTGAGATATTATTCTCCGGATGTTCTAATCATCTGCTGACAATGGATCATCATCACATATCTGCTGGCATGGTGTGCGT
The DNA here is from genome assembly GCA_030278955.1 of Hygrophila difformis. Lineage (NCBI taxonomy): Eukaryota > Viridiplantae > Streptophyta > Magnoliopsida > Lamiales > Acanthaceae > Hygrophila > Hygrophila difformis. The sequence goes on from JAOANR010000001.1 coordinate 84,043,205, forward strand.
GTCCCGTTGTTCAATTACCTGCAATTACCTTAAAAGACAGATCCCATACATTATCACAATACAATAAGCTAAAAGAATTACCAAGCACGCAGTAGTAATAAGAGAAATAATTATTCAGCAACTTCTAAACAAGTTGCTAACAGAATTAAAGAATAGATCTCTTGGAATATCCTTGTTATTCGTCCATAGTTATATTGCAAACTATCGCTCGAATCCACAAGGTGCGCAATATATAAACAGGATACCACAGCATAAGAATAAATCCTAACTAGCATATGACAATGCAACACCTATCCTATATGCAATCCCCGCACACCTCACCACATGTTTTTTATCAAGTTTTAAGCACCATAATAGAGCAAGCCCGCTCTGATACCAACTGTAACGCCCCGAAAATTTAAAACCATTTTCGTGAGCCACCGCGTATTTAACCATTCTAAACTGTTGAACACTCAGCTTAGATAGTCAATACGAAGCGAGGTATAAATACAAACCTGTATCCCAAACAAATAAATGCCAACCAAAGCAATACATAGCCCAGGAACAGTACATGGCATATCCGGGCGACAAGCCCCTGAAATAATATAATGACACGATAACACATCCAATACCAGAAATAATCAATAAGTAAATCATATGTGACCACACCGATCACATTTAAGGAATAACAAATATTCTCATCAAGTATCAAGCTACGAGCATATAATGTTTATTCTAACCACAATTATAAGAAATGCAGCCTAGCTAGTTCGCTCGACCCGAACCCCCATCATCGTGCTCTGCGCTATCCTTAGGAGATCTATAAAACAGACAACAGCAACAAGGTGTCAGTACATCGTACTGGCAAGGAATAGATATAGCTGGAAACGGGGCACACTAATGATAACACTATACTATATAAGTAATAATAACAATAATAATAACAATAATGATAACAATAATTAAGGACATAAAATAAATACAGAAAGTAAACATCACACCGTCCCACTATCCGGTGCTCATCATACCACTGCAGATAAAATGAATTGATGGATGATAGGATGATATGTTATGAACCTAAGATGTCTATCTACCCTAAATGCAACACATAAGCATGTCTAGCGCGCACACCTAGGTACCTATGGTCGGTATTACCCTCCCATATAAGGGTCCACTCCCCTTAATGGTCGAGAGATATACCCACAGTGCCCCCGGCGGACACTAACAGCTGAGATCGTGGCTTACGGCAAGCGGGTCAGGCTAAGGGTCATGAGCCCTTTCTAGCCAAATACAGACTAGGATATAAATCCTTTTCAGTCTCAATGCCCCGGGAAAGATACCACTATGCCCAATCGGATACCGACTCGTAAGCATAGGGTATCCTACCCGCGTAGCATAATTCAATGCCCAGGGAAAGATACTACTATGCCCAATCGGATACCGACTTCGTAAGCATAGCGTATCCTACCCTCGTAGCATAATTTTTGATTCACCAACATATCATCACAGATATTCAGATCCAATTCAATCACATGTCCATACGTAAACCAACGCATCAGGACATAATAAACAACTCATAACATCAAAATAGAAGCAACGCAAGATTCCATCCTAAACTAAGGCATGGTAGATCTTCTCTAATTGCAACTAAGTTCCAGGTTATGAACATAATAATTAGTGAGATATTCGCCAAGCAGTTCTAGCCTAATTCTAAGGCATCCTCATTATGCGCCAGGAATCCGTACACACGAGAGTTCCCAATACTAAGGCAACATAGACGATACTAGTCTATTCCTAACCCCCCGGATCTAATTTGCTATTCTAAAACCTTGCCTTTATTATAAATCTTCAAGCTCCCTTTGTACACTTCAACTTTCACGTGGCTTCACTACAAGTCCACACACGTTTCCCTGTACAATAATATCATCATAAGAATTAAAATAATTTAACAATACCAATTTTCATCATCTCCTCTTATCTCCAACACCCAACAAACCACCTCCAATCCCCTTTTTAAATCCTCCAAATCAACCACCCAACACTTCAATTCTATGTTTATCAACATAGAATTGACTTAATATTGAATAACCCAACCAACTCAACATATATCATTGATAAAAATAACAATAACCAAGAATCACAATCCTCCAAAAACCAACTAGCACAATTCCTTCTCCAACTACAAAAACTCATCAACATCTTTAGTATCAAGTTCCCAATTATTAACAATAATCAATTTAACCTCATATTTAAGCCTTTAAACCAAGCAATGCATTTCCCACAATTCTAAAACAAAATCCACATACTTAATTAATCACAATACAATATATCCAATTTATTCAAAAATCCAAGAATTGCCAACAATCATTCTCCATTTCACAACTTATCCAAATATCAACTATTCAACATAATAGATTCTACTACTAATTTGAACCTTCATCACAAACCTTCAACATTCTTACTTACTAGTCCACTTAAAATCAAAGTCCTTTACTCATTTCAAGAATTCATAAACACTTAAGTTAACAAGGTACTCCCTTCAATACCAAATTCCCACAACAACTTCCCACCACAGATTCATATAAAGAACATTTCCAATCACCTATCTACTACAACTATTCTCAAAAAGTAGCTCAATAACAATACCCAATAATCTATAAATGTATAGCGATAATTAAAACACTTAGTGA